>CM045494.1:25277286-25721801 GCA_024704745.1 Rosa lucieae | reverse complement strand
AGGACCTTAAAAAGTGTCCTTAAAACTTGTAAAGAATCCAAAAAAAAATTAATAAAAGAAATCTTCCTCCAATTATACACAGCTCAAAATACACCACCAAATGCATTATTAACTGAACTAGAATATCATATCCATACATATACCCAAAAAAAAAAAAAATTCTAAAGTGTAACAAATTACAATTCAACAATTCTAAGAAACTTGACAGTTTAGCATTTAAGCAATTGATGCCTACATAATAGTATCTCAGCAAATGATTCTGGATGCCATTGACGCCTACATATAGTAAAATGTCACATTAACATTGCTTCGGCTTCATGAAGGCCAAAAGCCCAGAAATCAAAGTAGAGAAAAGCACCAAAACAGTTCAACAAGTAAATGAACATATCACATCATGAACGTGAACAGTGAACATAGTCTAATGAAAATGGAATATAGAAGAAACTTGTGTGGTGCAGCCAAAAGGATGCTCTCTATTATATATCGAACACCTTCATTTTCATCATCCAACTCTGAAGAAAGAGTAAAGTCATCATTTCATAACCAACAGAAATGTAAGAACATTAAATGAGATTCAAAAAATAGATTAAGATATCACTTTTGATGCACAAATACAAGAACGGGAAATCAAAAATAGAAATCTTCACCACACCCACAACAGATCACACAAAAGCACATATATTTCACAAGAGGATACACCGGATCAAAGGCAACTTAATCAAGATTGAAAACTATTTCCTGCTTCTATAGATGAACAACTACATGAAAGCATCACATTCAGAGATCTGATTTCACTACTAACCACCAGAAGCCATACGCCGAGATCTGATTTCTCTTCTCTCTTCTTCTCATCTCCTGCGACTTTTTCGACCCTTTCATTAGTTTATTTTGTTTTTGTTTTTCTTTCTATGAGAAATTAACTCTTTAGTTAGGGGTTGTTGTGAAGCCCCAAATTATGATTGTAAACTTTGTTATGACTTTCAATTAATTTTGTTTATCTATTGGATCAGAACCTAATTTCTTTTTACATTGATGATTCCTTTGCATGTTTTCTTTGGTCTTAGATTGCATTATTAGGATTCATTGCTAAGAATAATCATTGCATGTGCCTTGTTTTGAGAGTTCCGTTGAAAGTTTTAGAGTAGTAAATTGTCTATAAGGCAAGTGATCGATTAGGTTCCTAGATTAATTGAGACGCATCGTATTCAAAATGCCTTATATATGATATCTCATTTTTCTATTGTGTAATGATTTATTGTGTTAGATCTAGAGTTGCGTCAACCTAGGTTGCATTTTAGAAAATAGGTTAGATGTAGAGTGTCTCTCACCTAGCATACAAGTAAGGAAAAACAATAGGGTTATTATCACAAATGGTACCTGAACTATACCTCAATCTTATCGATGGTACCTGAACTTCAATTTTGATCACAACCAGTACCCAAACTTTTCGATTTCATTTTAAATGGTACCTAGAGCCACCTCCCATCACTATTCCAACTAAAAACAGCATGGGAGGCGATCATAGTGATGATTTTGATGATTTCGAGGATTGCGATCTCATATAGTGATGATTTTTTTTTGTATAGACTTGCCTTGAACTTTTTTTTTTTTTTTTTTTTTTTTAAGATTTGGCTTTTTTGGCAGGAATAGTGTGATTGAATGTGGCCTTAGGTACCTTTTAAAATGAAATCGAAAAGTTCAGGTACTGGTTGTGATCAAAATTGAAGTTCAGGTACCATCGATAAAATAGATGATAAGTTCCAGGTACCATTTGTGATAAAACCCAAAACAATAAGTTATTTAGGCGTTGGGTTAACTTGAGCCTCTGCATCCATAGATAAATGTAATTCGGTTGATCATGACTAGTTTGCATGATTCATTGGTGATGGATGCAAACCCTCTAACTTGTTTTATCTTTGATTTTCAAAACCCTTTATTTTTATTATTTTCGGAGTCATTTAGTATTTCATTTTTACTAAATTATTTCGTTAATCAAAACTTATTCAAAAATCACCAAACTTTGTGAGTAGGTAGTTTGTTGTGTCTAGACTCTAGAGTCTGTCTGTAAATTTTCGTGATATTTAAAATAGTTTAAAGAGCCAAATATGGTTACAAAATCACCCTTCATTTATTTCTCAAGGATTTTCTATTTAGACCAACAAAATACAGCTCATTCAATTCACGCAAACTTTACTAACACCTGTTGCATTTACAGTTAGCATCGGCCATGAAATTTGGTTTTTTCTACTTTCCTTTTACTTTCCCTTTGTTCATATAACTTTTTGGGTATTTATCTACTGCTTCCCCATACTCTCTTTCCTCAAGCTTCTAGGGTTGGTAAGGTTTTGCTTTGAAGAAGCAGAGGAGCACAGTGAGCTAGCTGCTGGTTGCTATATACCTTCAACATTCCCTAATCAGTTCGGATATAACACACAAGGTAGGTGCATTACTTGCATCAAATTAATCAGATCACTGTTATACATGATTTATTTTTAAACAAATCAAAGTAATCTTGCATGTCGCCTTTGAATGATGAATTGCATATATCTTTATATATATTATTTAATAGACATATTTACTGATTAATTTAGGTAAATTGAGGCTGCTAATTAAGTTAATTAACTCTTGCATGACAATGAAAATTTATCAGCGTTACTGCCTCCTTTTTGCTCAATTTATGTGCGGTTGTTTTTACAGGGGAATGGGTTGCATAGCAATGGACCGAAAGAATTCGATATCTAGTTAATTACTCGATCAATCAGGATAAACTAAAATTGAGACACAATAGTCTCTTAAGAACGTGAAGTACTGTTTGCTAATCAATATAATATATGTAGATAGGATTGATCTTGAACTATCCTTTGTGAGCTCATCATGTGTTATTAAGAACGGGGCATGCATGTTTAAGTTTTTTATTTGCATTTTCTAGATCTATATATAATTACAATTTAATCATAAATTTATTTTCTTTTAAAACAGATTAGAAGTACAAATGTTTTTTATTTTTATTTTTTTTAAAATTAGAAATACAAATGTTAGAGAGAAGCTTGTGATTACTTTTCTTATATTTGAGTGTAATCTTTTTGTCGATATGCCTTTAACAATTAACTGTAACGTATTTTCAATTATGTTTGATTTAACATCGGATATTCAGTATAGCCGACCAAAAAAAAACGCACTCACTATTTTGTATCAGGCGGACTCCATATGAATATTATCCGATGTTGTGGGAACAGTTCCTCATGAATTGAGTTGTGTCTTCTTCATTTTTTTGGTCGACCATGAATAGTGGTAGTTAGGGATAGTATCCATTATATGTATTGCTAGATAAAGTAGACCACCTTCATATATATAACGGTAGACCATGACTAAAGAGGACTAGTTGAAGACTTATTTGTGAGACCCACTTTTTTATCACATTTTTACAAATCAACCGTTCGATGTTTAGATATTCATGTGTAGATCATTTATGTAATTTTTCAATCAAATTGAAAATCGTTAAGACATTCATAATCGTTATTTATTAGGTATAAACATATACGGTTCATCAGATATCAAAAATGATGGATGACATCCCCAATTTAAGTATCTCCCGAATCAGAAAGAACAAAAAAATTGCCTTTGTTGCATTCTTTAGGACAATGCAGAACCATAATTAATTACTTCGTTTCCTACATATTTTTGTCTGTATGTACAGCTATATCTCTCCAAATTGTCAGCTCTTGTTTTTTCAGGTGATCATGAATAGTGACAGCTTCAGATTTCTTTGTTCTGATATGAATTTGGATGACTTCAATTACAATACTTTTCCTTTTGACAACCATCCTTTGTCGTCTCCATTTCCGTTCGCAAGTGATGAGGGTTTTATATCTGGTGTAAACAGCAGCACCTTTGGAGGAAACCAAATTAGGTTGGGCTATGTTAATGTTTTAACATTCATATTTTTCGAAAAGTTGATCATGTCATTACATATCTATTAACTCTTCTACAATGGCCAGTGATAATTTCATGAACCAAGGGGAGAATGCTAGTGGAAGTGGCACAAAATCTGCGGAAATAAAGCGCAAACGTCTCCCTACTAAAAAGTGTAAACGAACATTATTTGGTGAGAAAAGGTATCACGGAGTTATTAACTATGTCCTGTTTTATTGTTATGATCAATTAATGAAATGGATTCTCTGCTTATCTCAATCCTAACTTGATCTTAAACGATTATTAGTGATAATGTGCTCCACCAAGAGAAGAATCTTACTGGAAGTGGACTCAATTCTGTGAAAGTGCAACGTAAACGTCCGCCTACTAAAAAGGGCAAAAAAGCATCTGGTCATCAGAGAAGTTCTAGGTTTCGCGGAGTTACGAGGTATGTATCTACCTAGTCGTTACTATTGAGGGTTTAGGGTTTACAGTTGAACAAGCAATGCTATTGGCATGGTTTCCATAATGGATATTCTTCATAAACTATGGTTGACTATCAAATATGAATTTGCTCCGTATGTGGATCTAATACTTTCATGTTCAAATAACTTTTGGCAACAAAAAAAAAAAAAAAAAATACAGAACAGACTCATAACATTGAATATTTTGCTGTAGGTACCCAGAACATTTTGAAGCATTTCTATGGGATAATTCTGATCCACAAGTGAAAGGCAAGACAGGTACCCAAAATTTTCTTATTACCCATTTACCATTTTCCTCGACTATGAAACACCTACAACTATATATCTACTAACCCTTTTGTTTTCTCTTTTGTTTCCTCCATCAATGATACCACAGTTTACATTGGTAAGTGAAGCTTCTTGCATAACTCTTTCACTTTAAACTTAAAAATCATCTTCTTAGACACAAAGAGAGGAAAAAACTTAAAATGGCAAAGTGAACTAATTAATGTTTACAATAGCTTAATTAGTCATCTATCCAATTAAGAGTTAGTATCAAGTATCATTATCATCCTGTAGAAGGCTGATATTGTTATACCAGAGAAACGGCCATACGGATGGTTTATATTTGTCCCTAAACATATAATGAGTTGACATCAATCTTTCCCACTAATTTCTTCAACTCTTGTTCAAATTTGGCAGGCGGATTTCGAGAAGAAGAGCAAGCTGCCAGAGCACACGATCTAGCTGCTTTGAAGTATTGGGGCGACTCTACCCCGTTAAACTTCCCTGTATGTTAATTGCTGGATTATTTGACAGTAAAACTTGTTTTATGACTATTGTTTTTGGATCTTGTAGTAACAGAGAAATGTGTAAAGCGCTAAGTAATACTGCATATATAAGTGTACGTGTATTTATTGTTGTAGGTGAGTGGTTACATGAAGGAATTGGAGGAAATGCAAGCATATACAAAGAAAGACTATTGCTCCATATTCGAAGGTAAGTAACGAGTGCAGTTATATCAACAAACCGAAACTTTGTTTCATTGAAAGGTAGACTACTTTGACTTAAAATGATCTTAATGAAATAATAAATCTATTCTAAGAAAGGGAAATGTGCAGAGGGTCGAGTATCGATCAACTAACTAAGGTCGAGAATTAGTTTGGTCGTTAATTGAAATGCAATGGTTGGATCAATTATTGGTGTCTCTTTTCGAGTCTAAAACTCTAAATATATACTCCTTTATTGTTATTCTTGGTTATTCCTGGATACTGAATGATGTTTAACTTTCAGAACCAGTGCTTGCTTCTCCAAAGGGCTATCCAAATATCGAGGAGTTTCCAAGTACACACACACGCACTCTCTCTCTCTCTCTCTCTCTCTCTCATGCACCACATTGTCAAAACTTAATTTGAATCAGGTATGGAGACAATATGAGATGGCAAGCCAGATTAGGCAAAGGCAAAGACACGAAAGGCCTTTATGTGGGAACATTTGGTAAGAATATAAGCCTTTCAGTATTTTACTTATAATTTTTTTTTCTTTTTATAAATTATTTGGATCACATTTACCGACCACCTTTCTTGATTGAGCATATATCTAATAAATATGGGATTAGAGATGTAACAAGGTGGCATTAGATAAAGATGTCCATATAGCACTAAGAGAATAAGATTAAAAATAAATATATAAGGAAAATATAAACTTATACTGCGTAGAAAAACCAGATACTGATTTTCCTTTCATTTTTCTGATTTAATTTATAACAGATACTCAAGAGGAAGCAGCAAGGGCTTATGATATTGCAGTAATAAAATGTAGAGGAGGGCGGGAAGCAGTGACCAATTTTGATCTAAGCCACTACGATGTCGAAGGTATTCTTGAGAGCCCAAATATTCCAATTGAAAATGGGGCTTCAAAGTTCATAAGGTGGACTACAGCTGATCATATCATCCAGAGCAGAAGAACCACTAACAATGTTGCCGTTTCACAACTACAAGTTGACAGCTCGGGTAATAACCCTAATATAACCCCAACAGCCCCACCATTATTTGAACCAACAGTGCAATCCCTAGAAACCCATTACAATTCAAACCCAGAACAACAATATACATGCCCCTCCCTCAATCCCAACCAAAATAATGACCAGATCCAAATATTCCAATTCCCGCAGTACTTAAAAAACCCTAACTTTGAATTTGATCATCTTCCTTGCTACCAGAAACCTAATTTCCCAATAAACCCTAGTTTCAATAATTGGGGTAACCATGGTGAAAATGAGCAGATAGAGCCATCACTCCAGTTTCAACTTATTCTGACCCCAGAGAACCACGAGCTTCAGTTTCATCAGTATAACAGTGATAATTCCCAGCCCCATCTGCCTCAAAACCCTAGCTCCTCCAGTCTTCAAGACTTTCAGAACCCAGAGAACCACGAGCAGATAGAGCCATCACTCCAGTTTCAGCCTATTCTGACCCCAGAGAACCACGAGTTTCAGTTTCATCAGCATAACAGTGATAATTCCCAGCCCCATCTGCCTCAAAACCCTAGCTCCTCCAGTCTTCAAGACTTTCAGAACCCTAATTGCCATGAAAACCCTAATATTTTTCGTGAGTTGACTAACCTTCAAAGTGGTAGCGATATCAGGGAATTTCCCAGTGGTCAGGAACCAGTGGCGAGCTTCGCAATGATGGGGACGAACGAGAGTCACTGTGATTGCACCAATACAGTAGAGGAAAATAGAAATTTTGCTGAAGACTTTAGGGTGGACAATCCAGACTTGGACATTTCATCTAGCAGCTGGTTCGAAATGTTAATGACCTTAAACAGTTCTGACTTCTGATTTGATGCTGGTTTCTTATGTCGATCTATTTAGATCACCGCCCACATATGGCAAAGATGATCGATCTCATGTATATTAACTTAAGGCAGTGCCTATCAATAGAACAAATAGAATAGAAATTATCTGAAGCTAGCTATATCGTTGTTGAGTTGAGGCCAGGTGCTCTCTAGTTCTCCTTTCTACTGTCAGTACTGTGTATTACTTTTTCATTCCAATATTGTTTTGAGATATAGTGAGAAGAGTGAAATCGTAATATGGTTTCGGAGCTCGTATCATCGATCAATGTAATGAATGTACAAATCAATGGCTCGTTCAAAGAGATAGTGGAGATTTTCGTACGTACCCTGCATGATTTGTTAGTGGAGAGAATTTGTACTTCTAAAGAATCAAGATGAGGAGGATGTTCATATCCTATGGCCTGTAGAGCTTTGTTGAAGAAGACTATGAAGTTCCTGAAAGTATTAAACCTGTAACATAAGCGGCAAAATGTTTTAACCCCCTGCATTTGTAAACAAGTCTCTGCATAAAAAACATAAGAGAGATACAATCGAAGGATTAAAAGGTTTCTCTCTCACTTTAAAAACCCTAAGGCCTCCGGTTGCAATTTCGTTCTCGTCCGGCGGCGTCTGGACGTCGGGGTTGGTCTCCGGCCACACCGCTATGATGGGTTTGCTGCCGGACAGGAGGTCTACTACCCATGGGTTTGTCGGAGGGAGTTTTTGCTCGGGTTTTGTGAGAAAGTTCGGCTGGGATGGTCGAAGGGATGATTGTGCTTTACAAGTCTGGTAGCCGATCCTCGCTGCTGGGTCCTCGAATCGACAGTGCCCTGGAATTTGATCGATGGGGTGCGGTTGCGTGGCCTGGATTTGGGATGGGTTTTCTGTGCTAGTGGTATGTCGCGACGGAGTTGGCACGAGACGGCTTGGAGGCAAGGCGGAGCTTGGTGACGGGTCAAGCGACGGAGCTCGGCCGGAAGGGTGAGGTACGATGGGATGGTGGGAGGACAAGGCGGACTGGCCCGAACCAGAATGATGGGCTTGCTCCACTTTGATGGACTACCCCGTTGGGCCACGAACTGTTGGGCTAGGGTTTTGCCCTAGTCCATTGCTATTTGGGCTAGGGTTTAGGCCCTTGGCCCAACCCTATGTTTTTAGTTTTAGTCTAATTACAATAATGTTTCTTGTATTAGGAACTTAGATTTCTAGCGTCTCTCCAGCGTAGTATCAATGGAGGATCCTCGCTACCTCTATGTATTTGATGTCTAATTAGTATGTCTATTTCTATGTACCACTATGGGTACTACCACTATCTTCTTATCTGCCTACGCCCTTAAATGGCAGCGGAATGGTATGTAACGGCCTATTCTGGCTTGTGATGAATGATATTATTGCCCCTGGGCCGATTCAAAAAAGTCTCTACATAAAAAAAATCAATTAAAGCAAAGAATTTTAACAAAAATTTTAACTTCTAAGTATTTAAAATATTGAGGAAAAAAAAAAGTTTGGGCCTTTAGCCCCCAATGTACCAAAGGAAAGTAGTAGAAAAAATGTCTAGAAGCGGTAGGCCTACTGTATATATACCTTAGCAAACCCTGTTGTACGTCATCGAACTGTCTAAGAGCTCTCATCCACCCTTATTCCATGAAGCAACTGGCTAGGCTTTTGCCCATGCGACCGAATTTGTGTTACTCTGTTAGGCCTGGATGAGCCTCCTCCCACCACCTCCACCCTATCTAACCATGCAGCTACTAAGAGCAGATGCACCTATAATTCACTTAACTAACCAATTGGGAGAGTTGGGCAATGCACCGGGCACTAATTGCCTGACCAATTAGTGGACACCACCTAGGGGACCTCTTGCCCAGGCAATAGGTTGACTGATTCTTGTCCATTCCATTGCTGAACTCATCATCGTGAGCTCCACAGATTTTTGAGCTGTTCCAACTACTGTGCAACCGTCATTTAATTACAGTCGTTGGATTGATTTTTTTACCCAAAAATTAATTTGAAAGATTAAAAAAAATTTAATTTATTATCCCAAATTCTATAAGTACTCATTCTCTCTCCTTAATTTCTCAAACCAAAATTTTCAAAATTTTTACCTCTCTATCTTCTTCCTCCATCATGTTAGGGTTTGGGAAACGGCGTCCCCTCGTCGTCCCTGTACCTGCTCCATCTCATGGAGCCTCTCATGGGCTTCGGCCTGTTCCTTCTTCTTTTCGTCGCGTCCCAAAGTGTCGATGATGGTGTGCTTGGTAGTGACGACCGTCTGCAAATTCAAGAAAGTTTGTCGAAGGAGATCTCATCCAGGGACTAGGCTTCGGCAGCTTCCTTCAGTGGTGCTTTTCTTTGGTTTCAGACGGACTTCATGTGGATTCCGAAGGCGGGACAATGGAGCGCGTATGTTCCTCCGGTCATTGGACAGCGGCGCATTGGAGAGAGTATTGGGGAATGAGGGATCCGAGCATCGGTTTTGTTTTGGATCTGCATGGTGGTGGTTGTAGGGGTTTGGGGTTTTGTGGTGTTGTTGTTGCCAGCCTGGTGGTCCATGTGTTTGTGATCAGCAGCCTCAGCTTGTTTGCTCTCGGAGTTAAAAGGACCCGGATCCGGGATTTACAAAGGGATCTGGATCTGGGATCCAGGAGGGAGTTGGGCTTGGGCTGCGTCCCACTATTTTTGTTAGACTATTGCTCATCTACTAAAATGGGTTGGGGCTCCTATAAGTGTTAATGTTTAAAGTTCAGCGGTAGCTAAATCTTTGCTAACGCTGGTCAGATGGGCGGACCGCTATCTATGATACTCTTTAGAGCTCCCGCTACCTATCAAGTGAAATACAGAGGGCGTCAAAGGGAGACCCCGCTGGGCGGTCTTCTCTTCTCTGATGCGTAAGATAGTCAATGTATTTGTGTTGACAAAGTAACAGTAGGTAAGTATTAAATGTGTAATCAATGAGGAGAGAAGAGAGAACATTTTATAGGTGAAGAAAGAGCTGATGCTGTCTTGGCGCGTTAGCGGTGATCTGGGGGCAAGCCGGGGCTCAAGCGGTAGCCTGCTTGGCTGTGTTCCCATAGGTCACTCCTTTTATGGCGGGAGTCGGTACCGCTGGAGGTAACATGAGCGTGGCTCATTTTAGCTAATTATGCTTGTAAATGCCTATATAAGTACAATGAGTTATTGGTATTGGATCCGGGACCCAAGTATTTGGTATTTGTTCGTGAAAGATTGTATGCCAATATGGCCAGGTTCTGACACCCTTGGCCAGCTTCGATTTTTAGGTGGAAGAGTGCCCTCATTCCGTCGCCAAGTTGACTTTTGTCAATTTGTGTGTTGGAGTTGCATGGGTAGTCAGACCACCGACTACTCAATTCACTACACGGCTACAATCCGAAGTGTAAAATCAGCGCTGCGCCTTGACGTTGCTGCTCTTGCATTTTTAAGTTTTTATATTTCTTGTGTAATTTTCTTTTCGCACTGTTTTTTTTCCTTATTGATGTCTTTTTTTACATCGTATCGCTGTAATCTTTATTTTCAATAAATGGTTGACCTCCTTCGATTCAAAAATCTTCTTCCTCTATCAATTTATTCTTAATTTCTTTCAATTATCATCCAATAATGGGAGATTCGGGTTCCAAATGGCAAGTCAACGAGCAAATTCAATTGTGTGATTCATGAGTGTGTAAGACTGTATGCTTGTTCACCAGCAAACATATAACCTCTTCAAAAGTTATGGGAGAAACTTCATGCTAATTATATACAAAATTGGCATGGTCCACCAACAAACTGAAGTCCTTCAGCTCTTAAATCTCAATTTCGAGGGTTGAAAAAAAATTCTCAAAGAGTAGCACTATGCACAAATGACCTCACATAATTGTATAATGAGTGGCACCAATTGACTGGACGAGGTTCACATTTCCCCCCAACCGGTTGAGCATTTCTTCCACTCCCAATCATATCTAGAAAACTGCAGCATTGTCCTCTGTTGAGAAGCATATATAAGTCAGCGATATTTAAAGGACGAAGGAACCACCCAACATAAAGAAACTTGACTTGTCTAAAAAATTTCTTGAGACATTTCAGAGTTGTAGAAGCCCCCATTCTAGTGATTTCTTCACATTGATCAGTAGTTGCACAATATGCAAGCATTCTTAGGGCACTTGTCTATCATTTTTTATTCGGGAAGCAATCTCATTTTTCCAGTGGCATCTGCTTTTTATCTCCAAAAACTATCGAGGTTCTAAATGTCCTCCATTATACATTGGAAGACATGTTTTTGCATTCTGTACCGCCTCTGAAAGCATGCTTCATCATACACTGGATGTTCGACAAAATAATCGTCAAGGAGAAAATGACCTTAGACTTCTCTATGACTTCCAAAATTTAGGGCATGGCCAACTAGTGTACCATGCCCTCTAGGTGTCTCCAATAATTGATATTTCACCATCGCAGCTGCTTGAGAGTTTGTAGCTTGAATCCACTCAACCTCTTCTATATTTTCACGCCCCCTATCTATTTATTCAATTCTTTCATCCGAAAGAGGAGAAATGAGATGGATGATAAGATTTCAAAAGAGATGTAAGTGTAGGATGAGAGGAATTTATGAGCAGAGAATAAAGTCTGAAGCCTATAATTTATTACCAATCTTGAAAGATAAAAAGTGAAGATAAGTACACTTGTCACGTATATATAAGTCAAAAATCTTATCACATATCCTAAATTTATTTTTAAAACATAACAATATTTGTAGTTGACACGTGTCATGAAGATTGGGTGATTATCTTATAAAATCATAAATATTTTTTGTAAGATAAAGATATCTAAAAGTCGACAAGTGACAAATGAAAATTGGTTGATAATTAATCTTATCAATGTTATATTTTTTTTTTTCTGGTGATAACAATATCTATGCTTATTTGGAGAGTGCAAATTTCACCCCCTTATTATAATCCCACAAAACACCTCGCATGCACATCATGTGATCAATTTTAACTAGGGCTGTCACTCGGTCGGTTCGAATCGGTTATAGGTATTACCAACTTCAAAACCAAAGCTTTCGGTTTCAAAACTGAGCTACCAATTATCAACCAAAATTTGGGTTTTTAATCATATATACTAAATTCAGTATTTCGGTTTTCGGTATTACCAACTTTAGAATAACTAATTCTTTATAATATAAATTAGAATGAACAAAACTAGGTTTTTGAATTTTATAGTCATAAACGTTGTATTCATCTACTAATTATGGCTTTCTTTTGTATATATGACATCAAGTTCTAGCAATTTTCAATAAAACTAGGTTATTTAACCATCTTTGACTAGGTTACTTAAAATACATGTACTATTAATGTAGTATATGTAGTAATGTTCATACTATTATAAAAGTTTTTATGTTTATTTCTTAATATACATGTATGTGTATTGAAAATTGTAGTATATAAATCTAATATTTAGATAATCGGTAGATTCGGTATTTACCAAAACCAAACCAACTTTTTTGGTAATTTTCGATTTCGGTTTTATCGGTCTCGGTTACCAAAAAGTTGGTTTACCAAACCTAAAATGTCGGTTGGTATTCAGTCGGTTTGGTAATTACCAAACCAAGTGGCAGCCCTAATTTTAACTAAGAAGTGATAGAAAATAAGCCGAGGTATCAAGTTGATTTTTTTTGAAAAGTTTAGAAACCATTTTGATCATTTTTGAAAATTGAATATCATTCTATCCGGTCCAAAAAAATTTAGTGATAAAAACTCTTCTTTTTCATTATAAGTGATGCTTACTTGCAAGAGAATCTCAATGGTAGTTCATTTCTTTTTCTGTTAAAACACCAAATTTACATATTCTTTAACTGAAAATGATAACATTCTCAGTTAAAATTTCTTAGCTTACGATTATAACTATTCTGAACAATTTGAGAAAAGAAAAAAAAAACAAAACCGCACCATTGTGCGGCAGTATACCTAGTATACAAGAAGCTGAACAAGTTGTCAATCAGAGTAAAATAATAAAATAGCTACAAATTGCTTGCTAATTCGCAGCAGCATTTGCATTTAGCAAAAAATCACCCACATAAGTTATAACACACCGAGCCAAACCTCCAGGCTCCAGCGTCATTTGAAACGGATTCCAACTCATTCCGATAATTCCTCCAGCCCAAGTTTCTATTATTCTTCAAGCAACCTCCAGATTCTTTACATTGGAATCACCCATGTAACAGTCACCAGACTACACCCCAAAGAAACTTTGCCTTCTTCCCAACCCAAGCCCTTGAAAGTTGAGCCTTTTCTTGTCAAGCATGAAACCCTTCCCCGGATGGAGAAAGCCACCAGACAATGGACCATCACATAATCAATACTCCGCTCTTCTCTCAGCATAAAATATGCCAGTCAGGGGATAAGCATACACGGGAGAGCTCCTTTGCAGCATATAAGTACAAAACCCAAGTCGGAGACCCATGAGCAGTAATCCAAGTAAAACCTTGACTTTCTGACTAATACAGAACCACAATTTGAGCTTTATATACATCAATAATGTAAACCTTAGTATCCGATGATTGCCTGTCTTTAGATAACTTAAGCAAGTGCACCACTGCATTTTCCAACACAATCAATTCCCAAGTCGAAGGAATTTTTTCTTTACTATGGTAGCATAATCATAACTTGACTGTTCATCCCTCGCCACGACTTCAATATCCGGCTTTCTTCTGTGTTTAGGATAACAGTAATGTCGTTCAGCAGGATGAGCAGGATCAGTAACAATTTTCTCCAAATTAACAGCAATCTCTGTCAAGAACTTGACCAGTTCACAATCACTTTTGTGTCCATGATATCCAAATATTTCCACCACCTTTAGGTAATCATGGGAGCATTTGGCAGCTTTTCTAAATTCTATTTCTCTTCGGCATGTTAAAGGGTACAACTGCATCAAAGGAAAAACTTAATGTACATGCAACAACCACCAAAAGTTCCATAAACAATAGCTAGCAAATACAGTCACCAATAGCATACAAGTCTCTAGAGCAATAAAGGTGATATAAATCCCTGTAATTACACACTATCAATATAATGAGAAACAGGCTGAACAGTCTAACCATGTATGGGAACATTGACACCCCTAAGTAACCTCCAAAAAACAGTCACAACTATTATAGACCCTGACAAAAATAAAAGAATCAACTTTATAGGAGGTATATGTCTAATGTTTGAAACTTATATTGTTTCATTTAAGTGGCACACTTGATTGTGGAATTAAACCTAAACAAATAACACAAACAAGGACAAGTCAAATATATGAAACAAATATATAAAAGTGGCATGTATGATATATCAATGCCACAAGCGAGTCTCAAGGACTACTAATATCACCCAAAGTGCCTCAACGATACCAAGTTTTACTATATCATCTATGAGGTCAGAATACATACCTCCAGCACAAGGTTGTGCAAGCAAGGGGATGCCTTGATGAAAGAAGTTAACTGAAGAAGAATGCAATCATCACCTTCATAAAATCTTAATTCCAAATGCTTGAGATTTGTGAATATAGGAAATACAGGATTCCTCTTGTAGGGCTGACAACAAAACAAGGATTAAAGCACAATAATAACCCAACAAAAGGAAAGCAAAAACAGCTATAACAATCTCATGTACTAACCAGTATGACATCAATTAGTTTGAGAATCTCTAGTTGAGAGAGACAGCATGAGAGTTGGGTGAACGCAACCTGTATGTAATCATTACTACAAGACTCAAAAATTGATACCTCAACAAGGAGAGGAACATTTCTAACTATCAAGTGTATCTCATTTCCGTAATAAATAAAAGAAACAAGGTTTGTGTCACAGATCTCAATGCTCTCAAGTCTAGCACATCCTCGTATTTCTAAGTACTTCAATGCAATTGATGGACCAACAACTCTTAGACTAACCAAGCTCGAGGAATAACCTAGTGATAATCGTTCAAGAACTGGACAATTAGAAAACATGTACTCAAGAACTTGTCCATCCACATCAACACATTTCAAACTAAGAACTTTGAGGGACTTAAAGCCAATGCATGCACAAGGACTTAGCCTAGGAACATCAAAACAGATGTGCTTCCAAGCAGATTCTTTCACAATGCCTAAAAGTCTGTGGGGAAATGTATAAATTGGATACTCCAAACGGCGAGTAACACCATATTCTAATAAGTCTAACTCAAGCATTTCAACTCCTTTTGTCATTGCAAAATGAATCCATCCATCAATCGACCTTGAAAACGTGCTGTCCAAATCATAACAAACCCTGAACTGCTTCATTTTTCGGCCTGTATACTGGTTCAACACTGTATCCACCCAATCGACATACCAACGAATTGCTAACTCTTCCCGGGATGCAAAATTGGACAAATGCTTCTCAGCATCAAAGTTGAGAGTCATAGTATTCTCCAACACAGACTTCCAGATATAACGCCATCGCCTAGAAAGGATACTCGTAGCCTGTGCTTCATCTAGTGGCAAGAAGGCAACTATATTCACAAGAATTTCATCTGGTAGGGCGCTGATTCGGTCCACCTTGTTGGACTCAGGCTTCTTAATCCTCTGTATCTTGCTCAAGTTGAAATTAATCTACAAATTGACCCAAAACGAAGAAGAAAAAAAAAACAATGAGAAAGAACTAACAGTGTTAAAAATAAAAACTCAGAGAACAAAAAATTACAGCTTTATACTAGGGAGACATCT
The DNA here is from genome assembly GCA_024704745.1 of Rosa lucieae. NCBI lineage: Eukaryota > Viridiplantae > Streptophyta > Magnoliopsida > Rosales > Rosaceae > Rosa > Rosa lucieae. The sequence continues at coordinate 25,705,875 of CM045494.1, read as the reverse complement.
GGGAAGGAACAAAGATGCAAACTTTATAGGTCGTCTTCTCCCTAATACTCTAAAATCATCAGACTTGTTCAATTTCGTGAAAGAAAAAAAAAATCAAAAACCACAATGACAGCAGTTGGAAACTAAATCGAGCCAAAGACACTATTTAGATACATAGGAAGGAAAAAGATAGGGCCTTGACACGACATTAGTGAAACAAAAAAGAGATGCAAGTTTTGAAACTTTTACCTTGGCCGGGGAGGGTAGACAAGGCACCCGCACCCTTTTGTTTATAATTGACTTTGACATTGGTCACTGAATGTTAAGCTAAGCTAATCCCATTGATCGCTGATGCCCGAACTGGAAGAAACAAAGCTTGAGGTTTCTGGGTTTTGGAGTTAGATCTGAATTGTTGCTCTGTTCGAAAATGGCACACATGCGGGGCTGTGGCAGTTCTCAATTAAGGAAGAGAGATGTCGATCCCAGAAGCTAGTGGGCTTTTCATCTTGACCCATTTTACATGGGCTCTTTACTAACAGTTGGCCCAAGTTTTGGCGCGATCCACCTTCCACAACCGAACCGATTAAGATGTTCCGGTTTTAGTTTCAAATGACCCAAATCATGCCCCAGCAAACCCTCCTAGGCTCCTAGCTAGTATAGGAATAGTTTTCGCCAGTGGTTCATTTCTAAATCACTTGCACTTTGAAACACAAACGCCAATCGTCTTTCCATACTTATGAGAACTCCGGATGATTTCTTTAAAAGGTTAATTCTGTTGCTAGTTGCTTCAATTCAGAGCGAGCTATCTTGTTTCCCTTTATCTATTGATCTTTTACTCCAAGAGTTCCTCAGCAGCTGGCATGACGCAGATGAAGAAGTGATCGATGTCCATGATCTTCTTATTAGGTCGTGGTTTAGTGTCCTTTCTAAAAAGCTAGCAGAGTTTGAACATATAAGTTCATAGATTCTATTCCTAATGATGGAACTCAATGTAAGTGTTGAAGTCTACAAAGTTTGAACAGCTGTCTCCATATTAGTTTTTGCTTGCACAAATAATCCATGGCCCATTAATATTATTAAACGTGCCAAAAGACAGACATCTTTATCCATTTTTTTTTTGGTTGAGAAATATTGTCATTGAGTTTTGAGGATCATTGTGATTGACTTCGAATTTCCTTCACATTTTCTTAAAATGAAGCTTAGATGAGTTTCAAGCGAAGTTTCTTAGAATTCTAATCATCCATAATCATGAAAGTGAAAGAAGAAGCTTAAAAGATCAAGCAGGTTTCTGGGAACACTTATATAAGTTTTTGCTTATTGCATATATATCATGAATTGCAGACTTTCCAAAGAGATTCAATTCAACATGGTCAAAACCCTACCAGCTCCATTTGTTCTCTCTTCTTGTTGTTATCCTTTTCAGTGGCGGAACCAGAACATCATATCAAGTGAGGCACTTAGAAGTTTTAAAAAAAAAAATATTTAGAATTTAAAATATATACAAAAAATTTTAATAAAAAAATAATTAATTAGAATAAAATTACGGTAAAATTAATATTTTTCTTAAAATTACATATTTTATTAACAAAATTTATAGCTTTAGATATTAGATAATTTGTTATTATGGAGACATAATTTTTTAAAATTTTTTTTTTAAAACTATTAGGAAAAATTGTATCAATGTTCTAAAAAAAAAAAAAAAATTGAAAAACTAATCTTCCTTACATGCATGGGTTCGAACCTGAGACCAACTAAAAAATCCATGCATGCCTTGCCACTACACCAGTTTCATCCATTGTAGTATAGGGGGAGTCTCTTGTACTGTATCCGGAGAGGTAGTAGCTTGAGCCTTGCCACCAGAGAGAGGTTGAGTTGATGATTTGGACTTCCTCAATTAGTAAGTGATTAATCGTGCCAGTAGTATAATTGGTACCCCCTGCCAATGTTGAATTTTGGCACAAATTGTTTTTGGCAGTGATTTTTGAATTAGTGATACAAGAGGTTTCCTTTGATCAACTATTGGTTTGACATTAGTGTCATTCCTGGATAAGGTAGGAGCATGCCCTGCACAGCCTGAATTCGCTTTTTTAATTCTCCGCTAAACTTGTTTCCACATGTTAACCACAGTAGGAAGAAGACGATTTGGGAAGTATAAAGGTCAGACATTTGGGCCGAATAGCTAGTGGCCGACCCATTTAATTTGGGCTCCTACTATTTGCCATTCGACAATTCAAATTCTTGAAAACCCCCGTTTGATTTTATTCACATTCCTCAAAGCTCAAACGGAAACGTCCTTCTTTTCCGTTCTTTTCTGCTCGTGTGCGTTCACTTCACACCTTTTGATTCAAAACTAGGTCTGCAATTGTCGGTTCACATTCACTCCAATTTTTTCAGAATGGGATTGAAGTTACAAATGATTTTGGAGAGATGGAGAGCAGAAAAATTGCAGTTGACAATGTACACCTGAGGTGAGTAATTTCTTTAGTGCAAGCAGTGCCTTTTTTTGTTCAAAAACAAACATTACTTATTTCGGAGAGATGGAGAGCAGGAGAGGATTCGGGGTTTATTCCCTTCAGACATGCCCAATAGTCAGAACAATTGCAGTTGGCGATCTAGAGCTAGTTGAGGTCAGGACTGTATTTTACTTTGCTAGCTTGCTGCAATTTGTTAGCTTGATTCTTTTTCTTTATAATTTACGTTACTTTTGGCTTGAAATTGAATTTTTTCTAATAGTACATCTTGAATTTCTCTCTCGCAGCCATGCAATTTATAACAAACTCTTCGTTAATGTACGTAAGGCACATCTTCTTTCCATGGGATTTTGTTGGGAAAAGTAATAGAATGGAAATAACAATTCGAATCACAAAAAGGATAAATAAATAAAGAAATAAGGTGAGTAAAGGAAATCGAACATCGGATATAACGTGGTTCGGCAAAATGCATATGTTCGCGGGGCAGCAACAACAAGTTCCACTATGATAAGATACCTACAAGAGATACACAACTTCAAGAACACTACTTGAAGGAAACTCTCTCTCACACTTGTTTTGCTACCTAACCACAACTACACTCTCAACATGAAGTGGACACTCATCAATCTCTACTTGGATGAAGATTTTCTTTCTCTTCGATTATCTTGTTCTTGTTCTTGTTCTTGTTCATGCAGGTTGTAGGTGTGAACAAATGAAAAGCAAAGTCATGCTTTTCCATTTCTTACGTTCTGTTTGCATGCTACGTAAATTGCATGTTGCCTTCATCAATTAATGACAAAGACTTCAACCACCATCTTGTTGGCGTGAGTCATACTTACCTTATTTATGTAGATATTCTGTAATATTCCGTGATATGTAATATTATGTAATATCTGTAGTATTATTAGGTTTACTACTTACCTTAGGAGTAGTACTTGTCTTATCAGAATTTGTATATAATTCCTTCTTGTAAGGTGAATGAGATATCTAAGTTATTCAGCCAAAATTATCTCTTGTTCTTCGTTATATTTGACTTGGTATCAGAGCAGAGATCCGATCCTGGAGTCTGACTCATTGTTCTTTGATCCTTGACTCTTGTTCTTTGTGCTTGGATTTGTTCCTTGTCCTTTGATCCTTTCATCACCGTTGCCTTCTTATATTTCCAAGTACTTTGTTGTTTTTCCTTCCGCTGCGTATTCACCATGGTGAAAGATCAAGACGTTTCTCCCAGGTTCTCCTCAAATCTGACTTGCAACTACTGCAAGAATCCAGGCCACATCAAAGCAAATTGTTACAGGTTGGTTGGTTTTCCAGCAGGCTACTTTGATAGGCCCCGACGTCAGGACAACAAACCCAAGGGAAAGGTTGTTGTCCATCTTGTTCAAGACCAAGATTACTCCGCGGTAACAAAACCAGATCACACCAACTTTGCTGGTAAGGATACCGCATTCATAAGTCGTGGTGGTAATGGTAAGGTTGGAGCTGCTTTAAAATTTTCTAGCTTTACTGGTGGCAATACTTGGATAATTGATTCTGGAGCATCTGACCATATGACCTATGATCGTAGTTTCTTTCTTTTTCTCAATCCACCCTCTATTTCCTCTGTTGTCAATGCCAATGGTGATTCTTTTCCTGTTTTAGGAATAGGGTCTATTCGTCTCACCCCTTCTTTGACACTACATGATGTTCTTTATGTCCCTGATCTCTCTCATCATCTTATATCTGTGCCTCAGCTTAATACTCAATCTCGGTGTTCTGTAACATTTTTTCCGTTGTATGTGATTTTTCAGGACCTCCTCACCAGGGAAATAATTGGCAGGGGTTATCTGAGGGGTCGACTATTTCATCTGGATTGCATGTTCGCCGGAGTGAAGCCGGAGAAGGCAGTCCAAGCAGCTTTGATTTCGACTGGGGTTACTAATCAAGTTGAAGAATTATGGCTATGGCATCGGAGATTGGGACATCCTTCCTTTAGTGTCATGAAGAAATCTATGCCATCCTTGTTTCTGGGCATTGATGAGTCTAAGTTGCACTGTGAGTCATGTGTCTTAGCTAAAAGTCATCGTACTACTTATCCTTTGAGTACTACTAGGAGTTCTTTTCCTTTTGAGCTTATTCATTCTGATGTCTGGGGACCTTCCCGTGAGTCAACCTTGTCTGGAAAACATTGGTTTGTTTTGTTTATTGATGATTATACCCGTCTTACTTGGGTCGCTTTATTGAAACACAAATATGACGTTTCTCTGCTTTCCAAGAATTTTTTTCTCTTGTTCAAAATCAATTTGGAGCCAATATTAAAGTCTTTCGTTCTGATAATGGGGGGGAGTTTGTCAATTCTCAGTTTCACCAATTCTTTCATTCTCATGGGATCATTCATCAAACTACTTGCCCTCAAACCCCTGAACAAAATGGGGTGTCAGAAAGAAAGAATCGTCATGTTCTTGACATAGCCCGGTCTCTTCTATTTAGTGCTCATATGCCTAAGTATCTTTGGGGAGATGCAATTCTCACTGCTTGTCATCTCATTAATAGGCTACCTTCCTCTGTTCTCAATGGTCAAACCCCCTATGCTGCCCTTTCAAATCATGTGTCTGTCCCTTCGTTTTCTAATCTCCCTGCTCGTGTCTTTGGGTGTGTTGTGTTCGTCCATGTTCCTAAGAATCAAAGGTCCAAACTCGATGCCAGGGCATTAAAATGTGTTTTTGTGGGCTATGGTGTTAATCAGAAGGGCTACAAGTGTTTTCATCCCCCTACACAGAAAATTTTTGTTACCATGGATGTCACCTTTTATGAGGATGCATGTTACTTTTCTCCCATCAATCCTTCACTTCAGGGGGAGAAACACACTTTTTTGGAAGAGAAGTCTTGTGGGATTGAAATTCAGCCCATTGAAGTCAACGTCGCTCCTGCCGAAACGGAAAATGCAATTGCCGAACAGAGCATTGCGAGTTCCGAAACAGAAACGACAATTGCTGAATCGACTACTCTTCACCATGCAACTGCCGAACAGAGCATTGCGAGTTCCGAAACAGAAACGGCAATTGCTGAATCGACTACCCTTCGCCATGCAACTGCCGAACAGAGCATTGCGAGTTCCGAAACAGAAACGACAATTGCTGAATCGTCTACCCTTCGCCATGCAACTGCCGAACAGAGCATTGCGAGTTCCAAAATAGAAAAGACAATTGCCGAATCATCTACCCTCCGAGAAGGCCAAGCTCCTCCACCCCTCTTAGATACAGATAACCCTTGTCAACCAATCCCTGAGGAGCGTCCCAATCTTGAGGTTAGTGATGTTTCTTCTAACTCTGATATTGGTGATAGTGTGCATGTTTTGCCTCCTAGGTCCACCCGTGGTAAACCACCTCGTCAATATGAACCAAGTTTAGATGTTAAGTCTAAGTATGCCATAGCTAACTTTGTATCCACCCACCGGTTATCCAAATCCCATGCTTCTTTTGTGAATCAAATATCCTCTGTATGTGTTCCCAGTAAAGTGCAGGATGCTCTCAAGGATCCCAAATGGTCTCAAGCAATGAATGAAGAGATGGAGGCATTGGAGAAGAATAATACTTGGGAGTTGGTGCCACCTCCACAAGGAAAGAGAGTTGTTGGATGTAGATGGGTGTACACTATCAAACACAATGCAGATGGTTCAGTGAACAGGTATAAAGCAAGACTTGTTGCAAAGGGATATACTCAAACATATGGCGTGGATTATGAGGAGACCTTTGCACCAGTAGCAAAGATTAATACTGTTCGAGTGTTGATGTCTCTAGCAGCTAATCTAGATTGGCCCTTGCAACAGTTTGATGTGAAGAATGCCTTTTTACATGGAGAGCTATCTGAAGAAGTTTATATGGACCTACCACCAGGATATGAGGCAAGCACAGGAGGTAGATTTGTGTGTAAGTTAAATAAGTCCTTGTATGGACTCAAACAATCACCACGAGCTTGGTTTGGAAGATTCTCTCAAGCTATGCGTCGTTTTGGGTACAAGCAGAGCAACTCTAACCATACATTGTTTCTGAAACGCTGTGAAGGTAAATTAACTGCCTTGATTATTTATGTTGATGATATGATAATTACTGGTGATCATTCAGAGGAGGTTGAAAGATTAAAAGATCTGCTTGCATCAGAGTTTGAGATGAAAGATCTTGGTTCTCTTAAATATTTTTTGGGAATTGAAGTAGCCAGGGGGAGTTCAGGAATTTTCTTGTGCCAGAGAAAATATGTGCTTGATTTGTTGACAGAGACAGGAATGCTAGGGTGTAGACCTGCTGATACTCCTATTGAGCAGAATCATAAACTGGCTGAGTACCCTAATCAAATTCTTACAGAGAAGGCTCGCTATCAGAGGTTAGTTGGTAGATTAATCTATCTCTCACATACTCGGCCAGACATTGCATATGCAGTTAGTGTTGTGAGTCAATTCATGCATAACCCAAGTGAAACTCATATGGAAGCTGTGATCCGTATTCTGAGGTATTTAAAGTCTGCACCTGGAAAAGGCTTGATGTTTTCAAAGCATAGTCATCTGGATATTAGTGGTTATACAGATGCAGACTGGGCAGGTTGTGTTACGGATAGAAAATCCACTTCTGGTTACTTCACTTTTGTAGGTGGTAATCTTGTTACTTGGAGAAGTAAGAAACAAAAGGTTGTGGCCAGGTCAAGTGCTGAAGCAGAGTATAGAGGTATGGCTCATGGAGTTTGTGAATTACTTTGGTTGAGAAATTTACTTCGTGATTTGGGATTTAAACCCAAACGAGCCATGAATTTATATTGTGATAACAAGGCAGCGGTGGATATTGCTCACAACCCAGTTCAACATGACAGAACTAAGCATGTTGAGGTTGACAGACATTTCATTAAAGAGAAGCTCGATGCTAAGCTTATCTTTTTTCCTTTTGTCCACTCAGAAGAACAGTTAGCTGATGTTCTCACAAAAGCAGTATCGAGTAAGGCATTTCATGACTCACTTGACAAGTTGGGCATTCGTGATCTGTATGCGCCAACTTGAGGGGGAGTGTTGGCGTGAGTCATACTTACCTTATTTATGTAGATATTCTGTAATATTCCGTGATATGTAATATTATGTAATATCTGTAGTATTATTAGGTTTACCACTTACCTTAGGAGTAGTACTTGTCTTATCAGAATTTATATATAATTCCTTCTTGTAAGGTGAATGAGATATCTAAGTTATTCAGCCAAAATTATCTCTTGTTCTTCGTTATATTTGACTCATCTTGTACTATTTGTTTCTCATCTTCAACAAAAACTGCTTCGTCCTGTAGCTCTACCATGTAGCTATAGCCTTCTTCAATTAATGGGTCAACTAAGCATGGTTTCTCACCTCCAATTAAGGAGGGACTGACCCATCAGATTTTACTTTCTACAAATTATTCCTTAGTTGTTTTCTTGTAATATAACAATGGAGAAGTAATGTATTGTTGTTGGGTTCGTCTAGCAGATGAAAAAGCAATAGAGTAAATTATGGTTGTTTTCAAACGTTGTCCCTGAGTCGATTTCCAGAAGAAATCTGGTAGAGTTTTTGGTCCTAGTGCATAAGAAGGAAGCAATAATAAACTTTCTTACGGGTTACGAGTTGAGAAATTCCATATACATTTGTAATTTGTTATAAGCATTGTTTAAGAACTCTTCAAAAGTCAGATCCTTGACTTTGACAAAGATGTAGTTAATGTCTATTATGGCCTCTCAGAAATCTTTGTTCTTTAATTAATACATGAAAAAAAATTCTATTTATTGGATCAAGTTCGAGTTACTATTGGGAGTAGGAGTGAAACTCTTTGATCCTCTTTAAAAAAGAGAGAAAAAAAAAATCTGATGAAACACGATAAAAGATAAGTGAATTTGTTGGATAAAAAGATAAATCATAATTATTTCTGATGATAGCTTTGTTATTAACTAAAAACATCATGATCTTTGATGTCATTTTATATTGGGGCATTAACCATCAATTTATACTAAATCAAAATGTTTTGTATAGTTTGTTGCTGGTACATTTACAAAGACTCCTCAAAAATATTTCAGTTTATTTGTTTAGTTTTCACAATGGGCTTTAGGATTTCGAGTCAGAATGGTTTCAGAAGAGTAGGGGTTTATAGTTTTCAGGTTTGTCAAATATCCAGAAGAACTGCAGTTGGCAATCAAGACCTAGCTAACGTGATCTTTACGTACTGGATCTATTTTCTTTTGCTAACTGCTTCAATTCCGTGCTTGATCTCTTCTTTATTTTACTTATTTTGGAATGAATATCTATAATTGGTATCTGTTACACCGAGTATTCGATCCAGTTTGCCTAATATCCAAGTGTTTTGAAGTCTATAAAATCGAATATGAGAATTTCTGTATTGCGTATGCCACATTATTTATTGTTTAGCGATAATAATTTGCACGAGTAGTCCATTCCGGCCATTAATATTATGAAACAATCTCCGAGTTCTCAGAAAAATAATGTCATCGACCTTGTGATTGTACATGGAGGGTGGACGTGCACGGCGTAGGTGGTGAAATCTGGGCCGTATGATACGTCGACTGGGCAATCAAAACATGTGGACCCACACAACCAATCAGAGTTGCTACACACCGTTTGAGTCTCCGCTTTTTTGGCAAAAATTCTTCAGTACACGGAGTTGCTTTTTTGGGGTTACTTGACAGGTCCTGCCGTTCTTATTTTATATTACTCTATTACTCTACACGTACTGAAGCTTCCAAGAAGTTTAAAGCAGGTTTCTTCGAAATTCCATCGAGGCAATATTCATTCATATGATATAATGCTTGGTCATTGCCATGAATTGCAGACATTCGAAGAGAACCAAACATGATCAAGAATCCTACCAGCCCTGTTTCTTCTTTTCTCATTTTCCTTTTATTGTTTAGGAATTCCTTGGCTGCTGCCCAAAACACAATGATCCCAGTAGATGTGGGTATGATCCTTGACTTTGATTCTTTGTTTGGGAAGATTGGGCTGAGCTGCGTCAACATGGCTCTATCCGACTTCTATGCCTCTCATGCTTACTATAAATCCAGGCTGGTACTACACACAAGGGACTCCATGAGAGATGCTGTTGTTGAAGCTGCTGCAGGTTCACTCCCTAAGTCCCTATATCTCTAGTTTCTACTGTGTTGTTTTTGTTCCATGCGTATACGTACTTTTGAATCATAAACACTGACCTTTCATTTTCAATCTTCAGATTCCTAATCTAAGTAATTTTTTATGTCATGTTTTTGTTCCACCGAATCATAATCCAAGTGAAACAAAGTTCAAATAAGAAATTTCTTATTAATTAATTCCATTTAGCCATAAGGCCGGTGTTATATTTGGCACACTCATATACGAGACAAGTTATGGTACTGTGATGTTTATCATACACTCATTTTCCATCTATTTGAACAAAAATTACAATTATTTGAATCAAAATTACAACATTGAGAACAAAGTTACTATATTCATTTACACTATTTACATATAATTAAACAAAAATTACTACATTGACAACAAATTTGTTCAAAAACTTGTAACAAGGTCGTAAATGGTGTAATTACCATTATTAGAACTACGATTACACAAAATATGACTCAACATTACCACTTTGACAACAAATTTGTTGTCACACTTATAAATGTGTGTATGAGATATGAGTATGTATTATAGAATTTTCCCATATATATAATAAAGTTTTCAAGTAAAGTATGAGAGAAACTCTCTCCCTATCTCACTCGACCTCAACCCTAGCGGCAATGGCTAGATTTTGTTTTCCCCAACACCCTCCGTACCAGATCTACTTCCTCCCTCTCCCTCTCCTCCCTCCGTACTATTCTTTTGTTATATTGCGGCTAGATTTTGTTATTTCCAACTCTCTGTACCAGATCTACTTCCTCCTCTCATTCTCCTTCCTCCATCCTATTCTTTTGTTGTAGCGTCAATCTGTGGGGTCCAGCTAGGAGTGTTCAAGATGTTTGGCAGACGTCGGGTCCGGAAGTTTTTGGCGGACGATGGTTCAGAAAGGTGGGTTGAGTTAAGGAAGTGCTCGTTGGTCACCTATCAAGGATAACACAAGCGTCAAGACGGAGACCGGGTTGTCCAACCTTCGCTCTTTCAATGCTTAAGTCAGTAGAATATTGGTTTTGGCAAAATAACGATAGATGATTAGTAATTGATTACCGTAGTAAATGAGGATTAGCTAGGTTTATAAAGGAAGCTGAGTGTCGGAGCTCACCCACACCTTCGATGTGGGACTCTAGTGTGCCAAATGAAGTTCGTTGAAGACTTGAAGGTAGAATGGAGACTAAATGGAGATCACACCTCACATGTTTGGAGAGCGCATGAAGCCGCGTCTCTTGTCACTCGAAGACAACCACTAGCTTTGAGGAATGTGATTAAAATGCATCGGGGGTTTTCAAGAATTTGAATAGTCGAATAACAATTAGTAGGAGCCCAAATTAAATGGGTCGGCCACTAGCTTTTCAGCCCAAATGTCTGACCTTTATGCTAGACGTGGCCCACTATTGTTTGACTGTTATCTATCGGTGCTAGGTATACAAGCAACCACTACCAAAAGGTCTTGGTCTACCGAGTACACAGACTCCACGAAATGCATAAAAATGATAGTTTGAAGGGTTATAGTGGTGAAAATAATAAGAACAATCAAAATAACCAGGCAGAAAGTAGAAAACCATTGCATAAACATACCACAGGCGCACGATCTCAAGAGAAATGTGAGAGATGATTGGAGTATGGCTTTACCACAATCTATTCATATCTTAATTGGATAGAACTGTACAACTATATAAAAATAGATGCCTCATAGTGAACACGTAACCAGTTTGGGAATGACTTTTGTGTGAGTCAGAGAGATATCTAATATCAGCAAAACCTTTCAAAACACTAATGTCGTTTTGGGATGGGGAAAGGGAACGTAGACCACTGTTGGTGGCGTTCTTGACATATGATGGGTCCGAATCCATCGTCTCTCTGACGAGTCATTAGGATGATGGCTTTTGCCTTATTTGCCTCTAAGGCTGCTCTATTTGTTTCCAAAGCTTGAGCTTGCTCAACAGTTAGTACGTCCCAGCTAGGCTCGAGAATTGTATTCAAGATTCCATAGATCTTGAGATGCTGGTGGACATCACGAACCCACTTGTGATATCCAGAGCCAGTTGTTCCTAATAGAGCAAAGTCCAGTTTGTTCAGGTTATTCATCCTGAAAGAAAACAAGAAAAATGGTTAGTTTCGGAGCAAAAAAGGCTACCACGAAAATATATTAAATTTCTGAGCGTAATCGCTCCCAAGAAATTATGGATTTTTTAGCGTAGTCGCTTCCAAGAAATCTGATTCCAAGATGTATAGGATTAGATCGAAACAATGATGTGTTTGTGGTCAATCATAACTTCTCAACAAACTCTAAGTTTGGAGGACTCTACAAGCTCGAAGCTTGGAGTGAGCACAAACCTCCACAGTTCGACTTTCGGTCTCCTCTATGAAGAAGAAGGGAGGTTGCAAGTTCTTGAGGAAAAAAAAGAGAAAAACAATAAGAAACTTCAAAAACGGGAACTTTTAGTAAAAATTACCTTGAAATAGTGATTGGAAAGTCGCCGGAAAAGTGTTGGAAATCTCGCCGGAAAGTTTTTCTGGCCCAAGCCTGCTGAGGATCAGATGGCAGGCCCTTGATTTTTCTTCTAGGCCTTGACTTCTTCTGGGCAGCGAATCCCTCTTTCTTTTTTATATTTGGATGTGGGCTGACACGTCGTGGGCTGCGGCTTGGGCTACGTCCCTTTTTTTTTCTTTCTCTTCCTGGTTTTTTTTTTCCTTTCACTGGTGGATTTGCTGCTGGTCCGGTGACTTTGTGGCCGGTTTCTGGAGAGGTGGTTCCAGTTCCTAGAGGTTGGGGTCAGGGTAGCGACGGTGGCCAATTTTGATGGTGAAAGGCGATCTGGAAGCTTGTGAACCGGGCAGGGATATTTTTCTCTTTTTGGAGAGCTGGTTCGGTACTTTTTCAACAGGTTCCGGTGATGCCGCCGGTGGTTCTGAGCTTCTGGGATCGAGAGCTTCAAGCTGGGGGTCGATGGTTGCTAGGGTTTGAAGGCTACAATTTTAGGGTTTCAAGGTTAGGGCTTCGTGCTGATAATGTGTTTTAGGAAAACTGAAATTGGGAGACAATTGAGTCGTACTTTCATTGATAATAGGGGACTCATTATATAGAGGATTACAAGACATAGAATCAGAGTTATAAAAGAAAACGTAATATTATATTGATTGGATATCTCCAAGATCCTCCGAGATTATCTCTAATTCTAACCCTATTATCACTAGGTCAAGTAACCTAGAGTTTGGGCCAACACATATTCTGGATTTACTTGAACATGTATCTAAATATCATTATTTTAAAAAAATATATAAAAGTAATAGTTCATCCTAATACCAATTGGGAACATAGGTCAATCATCATAACTGCCCATCGTTTAGATTTTCAAGAAACATTCTTGGAAAAAAGTCGACCCAATTGGGGATTGTTTGGTCATCTGTTTGTTATATGATCATCAAATGGCTAAATACATTTGAATAGTTTTGACAAAATGACCTTTGAAGGTGGACCTAAAATATGAACAATATTTCTGATTACACATCGGCATGAGGAGGTCCTCTTTTTAGTATATAAAGGACATCCCCTTTGGAGGGGATTGATTATATATGTAGGTTTATGAAAAAATTTGACAGAACACTGAAACTCTTAAAGTATAATCATATAAAGTAATAATCATAACAAAGTATTTAGTTATATAATTCACTATATTGATCATTTTCCTTCAATATTGTATTATAGTTCAATTTTCTGTTGTGTAATATGACAAAAATTTATAATTCTTTATTAAAAATATTAAGAATACTTCATATAATGAATTGGTTAGTGGATTGAGTACCTGTTAAATCCGCTACAGATTTGAATTTTTGGCTATTAATATTCTATCAGAGTATTGAATCAGTTGGGTTGAATTTTGTTCGTAATATAACATATTCAAATTCAAGATGATTGGCTCCAAACTCGGTCCATTGATAGGTCTGTTAGCTTTCAGGCTTTGGATCGATCATAGTCTAAGGCTTATGGTTGTGGTTTCGGACTTGGCTTTTGGCGCCATATTTACCTCAAGGTTCAAAGGCTCTAGGTTTGGGATTGAATAGGATTTTGTGTTGGGAGCTTAGGTTTATTACTCAAAAAATGAAAATTGCTTGACTACTGCTTGAGGGTTGGCATTTGTTTTTTAAGGTCTATGCCCTATTTGCTCGTGGTTCGAGTCCAAATTCATTGGCTAGGGGATCAAGGTTAAGGCTGTGCCATATTGGTTAAGCCTCTAGGTTTAGAACTCAAGGTTGAGAACATGTTTTTTTATTTTTTTGGGAAGATAGAACATGACTTATCTAAATTAGGGGAGAGAATCTAATGACAACCTTTTTAAAATGAGGACTTCATGAGGACTTTCTAATCAACGGTTGTGAGACCCATTTTTCGATTACAGTTCTAGTTAGGGATAGCAATGGGGCGAGTTGGGGATAGGGATCACAATACCATCCCCATCCCCAGGGTCATTATCTACCCCCATCCCCGCCCCAATCTCCAATAAAAATATATCGGGAATTCTCCGTCCCTATCCCCATTGGGGACTAAGCCTCTAAACCCGCCCCACATCCCCAATAAGAATTTAATAAATAAAATATTTTTTTTTATCAGAAATTTTTTCTTCTCATATTGCCTTTTTTAAAATCAAAATCTACAACAATTAAATTTAAAACATAATTAAATTCATAAATCATAATTCAGTGAGTGCAAAAGTCAAAACATCATTAAAGTAATAAATGTATATATATATTTGTGATTTATATTATAAAAAATAAATTAAAACATATATATCATCCCCGCCCCATCCCCAATCTTATATAGCAGGGATTGGAGATCCTCATTCCTCATTTGTCCCCGAATTCTCCGCCCATTAGGGGTGGGTATCCAATGGATCTACGCCCCGCTGGGGATTTTTGTCATCCCTAGTTCTAGTAAATCAACCGTTAAATATTTAGGTATGCATGAATAGATAACTTCTGAAAATTTTCTTCTGAATTGTTAATCTTTAAGGTACCGAACTAGATCAAATCAATAGACGAACCAAATTTGTCAAACCTGAATCTTTCATGTTCATAAATGATAAATCACGATTATGAATGTCTTAACGATTTTCAATTTGATGTACTCATGAATATCTAAATATCTAACGGTTGATTTACCAAAATGTGATAAAAAAAAAAAGTAGGTCTCATAACTGTTGATTAAAAAGTCCACATGAAGTCCTAATCCTTATTAAAACCCCACCCTCTAAATTAGCATTCAATAATTTATAAATCTATAAGAGAAAAACACTCTTGGGAGCCAATTGCGTACTCTAAAAGATAACTTTTAATTGTTATAATATGTAGCGCATAAATTTACTTTAATAATAATTCGGGAAAACAAATGAGCAACCAAACTAAATTTAGGGTTTCGAATGGTTTGAGTTTCAACGACGGCAGCGCCATCTTTCCAAGCAACGCTTGATGTAGGGCTTCCCTTTGTCTTGTTTGGGGTGAGTTTTCTTGCTGATCATTCTGGTGCCTGGAAATTAGACTGGTCTATAAAAATGAGGGATCAGGTTGGGAGGCAAGTGCCGATCTTTCTTCTAGCTAGTTTGTACATGTGCATCTTGCATCAAGGTCGCGAGGTAGGTGGGAGGCCTGTTTCGACTAGATCGGTGATCATTGTGTGGTTGGACGCCAGAAGATTGACTTGCACGGCGTCGAGGAAACATAGTGGTCAAAGAGACACCAAGGTCGAAAGGCATATCGGCGGGTTTCCCAACCAGATTTATCTTGTTTTGGTGGTTCGCTGATTGATGAGAGATTGTGTGATGGAAGGGCCGACTGCCGAAGGACATCATGCCGGTAGCAGCGATGGCCTAACAGAGGGATTGGGCTTCTGTTTATATAGCTTAGGTTTGGGCTTGGGCCTTTGGGCCTGGGCTTAATTCGAGTCAATAAACTTTAAAGAATAGCATGAAGACCAACCTGTTGCCGAGGTTGTTAGTAGCATTTTAATTCTTTTGCTATTAGATATTTGGATGCAAGTCTTTTTTTGGTAGGGGTAGTCTTTATAAGCTATTCTAAGATGTTTCTAGTTGTTATTTCTACCACAATTGCCTGCCAGCAAATTAAACTAGATGAATGATTTTTCCTTAGGAAACGAGGTTGTTTCTTGCTTAGTTAGGCTTGCTTCATGCGAGCGTCCCTTTAGACTTTAATGAGTTTATTGTTAACTTAGATAGGTTCTTTGGTTTTACCAGATTTCTTGTAAACAGAGCATGTTAGACTCTTGCTTGTCTTATGGCTTGATATCTAAATATATCAATTCCTTTTCAAAAAATTTACTTCAATTTTTTTATTTCTCCTCTTGAAACAGCTCTAGACTTGATAAAAAATATTGAAGTGAAAGCTATCATCATAGGGGCGGAATCATCAATGAAAGCCAACTTTGTAATTGATCTTGGAGATAAAGCTAAGGTGCCTATAATCTCATTTTCGAAGGCAAATCCTTCCCTGACTTCTTTTCAGCGTTCATATTTTTTCCAAGTTGCAAAGAATGACTCATCTCAAGTGAAAGCCATAAGTGCCATAATTCAATCTTTTGGCTGGAATGAAGCAGTGCCCATTTTTGTCGACGATGAGTTTTGGGAGGGTACATTACCTTACATGATTAATGTTCTACAAGAAGTTGGTGCTCGTATTCCCTACTGCAGTGTCATTCCTCTAATGGCCACTGATGACCAAATTGTTGTGAAGCTTCAACATCTCATGACAATGAAAACAAGGGTATTCATTGTACACATGTTGCCTTCTCTTGGCTCCCGGCTTTTTGCCAAGGCAAAAGAGATGGGCATGATGGGTGAAGGTTATGTTTGGATAATGACAGATGGAATGACCAACTCTTTTGGATCCATAAATTCTTCTGTCACAGATAACATGCAAGGTGTGTTAGCATTAAGAACTTATGTTCCAAATACACAAGAGCTTGAAAATTTCAGGGTCCGATGGCACAGAAAATTCCAAATAGAGAATCCAACTATCCTTAATGTTAGATCAGATGATATTTTTGGACTGTGGGCTTATGATGCTGCTTGGGCACTAGCCATGGCAGTTGAGAAGGTTATAAATTCTACAAGCTTCAACTTTCAAAAGGTGAACATTTCTGGCAGTTCCACTGATCTAGAACGATTAGGGGTCTCTGAAAGTGGTTCTGAACTCGTCCAAGCACTATCAACGACAAAATTCAGAGGCCTTTCTGGAAATTTCAGTCTTCTTAATGGACAACTACAGTCTTCAATTTTTGAGATAATCAATGTGAATGGTAATGGGGTAAGAGGAGTTGGGTATTGGACACCCAAAAATGGACTTGTTAGAAATTTAAATTCAGCAAGCAGCGGATATTCTAGTTCTACTTCCAATCCCAGTGACCTTGGACTTATTATATGGCCCGGAGACACCATCACCATTCCAAAAGGTTGGCAGATTCCTAACCATGGGAATAAGTTGAAAATTCTAGTTCCAGTGAAGCATGGGTTTAAAGAATTTGTAAATGTGACGGTGGATCCTACAACTAACACAACCATGGTCACTGGATATTGCATAGACATTTTTAAAGCAGTAATCGAAGAATTACCATACGCTGTTTCTTATGAATTTTATCCCTTTGTAAAGCCTAATGGTGAACCAGCTGGCAGCTACGAGGATTTGATCTCTCAAGTGTTTCTTGGGGTAACATGTTTACTCTTTGTTCCTTTTTCTATTGCATCATTTTTCTGTTTAGAGAATTAGATTGTCACCCTTGGATGAGATATATATCTGATAAATATATACACACAATTACGTACTTATACACATTTACATTACGTATTGATGCATACATGGATACATATATAGACTATGTTTTCCCTTCTGCTTTCTTAAGTTATGCTATCTAGCAAAAGTATCTGACTTCTTCATTGACATAATGTGAGTTTTGATCTAACAGAACTATGATGCAGCAGTTGGAGATATAACCATTAGAGCAAATAGGTCATCATTGGTTGACTTTACATTGCCGTACACAGAATCTGGAGTATCAATGGTGGTGCCTATCAAAGTGAAGAAAAGTAGGCAAAGTGCATTGGTGTTCTTGAAGCCTTTTACTTGGGACCTTTGGGTAACAAGCTGTTGCTTTTTCTTTGTCATTGGGTTCGTGATCTGGGTTCTTGAACACCGATTGAATGAAGATTTTCGTGGGCCTCCGTCACACCAGATTGGTACAACCTTTTGGTTTTCTTTCTCAACCATGGTTTTTGCACAACGTAAGTTTTTTTTAATCCCTTTTGTTATGGACATGTTACTCTATTTAAAGTTGTCATTAGTGCTGATAGAAACCATTGATCATTTGAAAATTTAGTCTGTACGTACTATTGAACATTCGTTCTTTTCTTATATTAATATACTCATCATACTTCCATTCCGTTAATTTTCTTTTATTGATTTTCTAACCAGGAGAGAAAGTAGTAAGCAACTTAGCTAGGACTGTGGTGATCGTGTGGTGCTTTGTTGTCCTCATACTGACACAAAGTTATACTGCCAGTTTGACATCACTTTTAACAGTTCAACAGCTCCAACCAACCGTTGCTAATGTAGGTCTGCTCCTCAAGAATGGAGACTTCGTTGGTTTCCAAGAAGGTTCTTCTGTACAGAACTTTTTGACAAATGAACTGGGATTTCATGTGGAAAAGCTTAGGGCATATAGGTCTGGAGAAGATCTGGCTCAACTGTTTGAGAAAGGGGCAATTTCTGCTGCTTTTGATGAAACCCCTTTCATGAACCTTTTCCTTTCAACTTATTGCTCAAAATATACCATGGTTGAGCCAATACTATCCAAAACTGGCAGCGGCTTTGCATTTGTAAGTCAATGTACTAGTTGCTCCGCATCCCTCTTCTCTTCTTTCTCTTTTGCAGTCTATTGCATACGAGCACTGTGTTCTTATACAATTGTGTCCACCAAACTGATTGTGAGTTTATCATTTGTTCAAATCACTTCCCACTTTGAAAGTTTATTTCAATGAATCGAAATAAGTTACTAAAATGTACTCGAACATGCCATTTATTGACCCTACCTATCATCATTGCTGTGTTCATGTTTTCTAGTGTGAAGATTTCATACATGACTTTATGCTGCAGTAAGAATATATATATGTTATATAATATTGTTTCTTAATTTGATTTTGTACCTGCAGGCCTTTACGAAAGGTGTGCCTCTTACACTTGATGTTTCAAGGATGATCACTCATTTGCAAGAGGGAGGTAAAATGAAGACTGTCATGGACAAGTGGTTCAAGAAAGAAGCAAGTTGTACATACCCCAGCATAGACTCTAATTCCAACAGTCCTCTTAGCCTTGATAGCCTTTGGGGTCTTTTCCTTATTGTTGGAGTTACTTCGTCATCAGCTCTTCTGATACATGTAGCTATGGTCTTCTATCAGAATCGGCACGTCTTGATACCCTCGGATCCAGAACTCTCTCTTTGGAGGAAAATGAGTCTCATATTACGGATATTCGACCAAAGAGACCTCCCTTCGCATACTTTTTGGCGCAGGGATCAACAAGATAATGCTCAAGCTAGATCTTCAGTTGATTCCTCACCGAAAATCATAACCAATAGCTTTCCAAGGCCATCAGATTTTTCACACCACGCAAGTTCAGATATTACTGAATTTGAAATGGAGGAAACACCTTCTAGTTCTACCAACGGGGATTTGAATCCCAGTGGTCAAGCCATCCAAGAGACTCGATGAGCTATATTTGCCTTAATGTAATTTCAGAATTCCGAGTATTAGTTGCATACATAAGTTGATGTCCATATTTCAAGAACGGAAGGTTTTCTTGAAGCCACATAACTGTCTAAAGATATTGTTATTTTCTGATTCTTTTTATTTAAAAAAAAGGCCATTCAAAAGGAAATATAATTATGTAAAGCTATAAGGGCCTTTGGTATATGTTTTACCGAATGATTTTGATACTCTGATAAAAGGGGAAATGTTCAAATTGTAAAAGTAAATGGAGATTGGAATAGTCTACTCATTTCATTTCATAACCCCTTTATATAGGGAGAGAATTACAATGGAAAGAACAATTACAATGATGACATTAACTACTGATTGGTTCATAATCCATGCTGATTGATGTTAATCAGTAATTGCTTGATTCCCTCTCCGTCAATCACTTTGACGAAAGCACACAATATGTTTTTCCTTTAACACTCCCCCTTGTGCCAAGTCAAAGACGAAATGGTGCATGAGTTGTTGCCTCACTAAAAACCTTGCCAAGTAACAATAAAAACCCTGTGGGACAAAAATACACATTGGTCGAAGGAAAAGAGCACAACGCACCTTTTACATTTGAGTATGACATGTGTGTGTTAGACTCTCCCTGACGTCTACACCTCCCCCTGATACTTACATTAATCTAGGGAGCTTGGAAAGTCTTCGCATTCCTATGCTTTTCACATGTTTCTCAAATGTGTCCTTAGGCAATGATTTGGTGAACAAATCTGCCACATTCTCCTCAGACCTTACTTGATTCATTTGAATCTTGAGGAGAGTCTGTTGTTGCTGATTGTAGGACAACTTTGGCGATATGTGTTTTGTGTTATCACCCTTAATATAACCTAGCTTCATCTGTTCGATGCAAGCTGCATTGTGTTCGTAAATGCAAGTAGGCTCTTCAGTGGTAGAACTCAAACCACTAGTCCCTCGAATATGTGCAATGATAGTTCTTAACCATACACACTCAAGAACCGCCTCATGTAGAACAATGATCTCTGAGTGGTTCGAGGAGGTAGCCACAAAGGTTTGCTTGGTTGATCTCCAAGATATCGCCGTGTTCCCATTGGTAAATACATAACCAGTTTGGGAACGATATGTGGGTCAGATACGTATCCAGCATCAGCAAAACCGACCAAAACGTCATTTGGCGTTTTAGTGTAGTGAGTGGCGTTTTCGCCATTAACATTTCCTTTAGGGTTTGTAGTTCCATCTGCGGTCCCTCTTGTCTCTCTGTAGGGAAAGAACAGTCCCAAGTCAATGGTTCCTTTTAGGTATCGAAAATGTTCTTGATACCATTCCAGTGACGCTGCGTTAGCGCTGAGCTAAATCTAGCTAACAAGTTCACTGAGAATGCAATGTCTGATCGAGTAAATTGGGCTAAGTACAATAATGCGCCTATTGCACTTAGATAGGGAATTTCAGCTCCTAACACTTGTTCGTCATCTTCCTTTGGATGAAATGGATCTTTCCTTTCATCCAAACTTCGACCGATCATGGGAGTGCTAGCAGGATGTGCTTTGTCCATGTTATATCGCCTGACTTTTGGACATATGCAGACTGGTGGATTAATATTCCACAAACTCGGTGTTCTAGTTCAAGACCTAGATAGAATCGAGTTTTCCCAAGATCCTTCATCTCAAATTCGGATTTCAAGTAGCTCGCGGTTTCTCTTATTTCATCAAGAGTACCAGTTATGACATATACTACTACAATTTGCAAATCTGGAACTTGTTTTCTTTATGAATACGCAGGAGCATAATTCATCGTTCTTATATCCCTTCCCAATCAAGTAGTCACTTAGACGGGTATACCACATCCGTCTGGATTGTTTCAATCCGTAAAGTGAGCGTTTCAACTTAATTGCAAACGCACTCTGTGGTTTAGAGTCACTTGACTTGGGTAATGTAAGGCCATTAGGCACTTTTCATATATATATCTCTGAATCTAGAACCCCATAGAGATATGCAGTAACCACATCCATGAGCTGCATTTCCAGTCCTTCGAACGTCCATTACGGGAGAGTATGTCTCCTCGTAGTCAATTCCAGGGCGTTGTGAGAAACCTTGCCCCACAAGGCGAGCCTTGTACCTCAGGACTTCATTCTTCTCATTACGCTTTCTGACAAAGACTCATTTATGTCCTACAGGCTTTACACTTGGTGGGGTTAGCACTACCTGACCAAATACCTGTATCTTTGTCAGAGAATCTAATTCTACCTGGATTGATTCTTTCCATTTAGGCCAATCTGCTCTTTGTTGACATTTTTCAACAGAGCGTGGTTCGATATCATCGTGCTCTATGATTCCTTGAGCAACATATCATCAATGTGTATGGAAGATCTTTCTATCAACTCATACGTACTCTCGTAATCCTTTGAGATTTCTTTGTTCTCTGGAATCATTTCAAACATCGGAGCGTCCTCCAGTATTGATTCATGGACATAACTATAATCAGAGACAATCTCATGAGAGGGATTCTATACATTGATGATTGGTTTGTGCCTTACTCACCCTCTTCTTCCTTGGGTGAGTGTCAATCGAACCAAGTGACCTCCCCCTCTTCCTTAGGGAACCACGGCCTCAACCACACCTCCACTAAGTGCGGTTGCAGTGCCTCTATCTGCGGCACCGTGCCCCTTGTTGGGGACTTCTAACCTTGCAGGCACATTTGCAGCTGGTATATGTGATCTCGTCACTTTTGCGATATCAGTAAACGTATCAGGCATCGAATCTGCTATGTTCTGAAGATCGATTATTCTTTTCACTTCACTTTCACGTTGTGAAGTGCGGGGATCAAAATGAGACAGAGTGGGGACAAACCACGACAATTCCTGTCGTTCCCTTGGAAAATCTTTTTTCCTATCTCCCCCTAACGACGGGAAGACTGTCTCATCAAAGTGACAATCCGCAAATCTAGCGGTAGAGAGATCGCCTGTCAAGGGTTCCAAATAGTGGATAATTGTTGGGGATTTGTATCCAACATAAATACTTAATTGTCTCTGAGGACCCGTTGTGGTGCGCTGTGGGGGCGCAATAGGCACATATACTGCTCAACCAAATATGCGTAAGTGTGAGGTGTCAGGCTCATATCCAGTTACCAACTGGTACACAGAAAATGGTTGGCTAGTTGTGGGTCTTAAACGAATAAGTAAAGCTGCGTGCAATATTGCATAACCCCAGGCAAATATAGGCAGGTTGGGGCGCATAACCAATGCCCTAGCCACCATCTGTAGCCTTTCGATGGTGGCTTCTGCGAGACCATTTTGTGTATGCACATGGGGTACAGGATGCTCTACATCAATCCCGATAGACATGCAATAATCATCAAATGCTTTTGATGTAAACTCTAGCGTTATCAAGCCTTATAGACTTGATAAGGTGATCAGGGTGGTGAGCCCTTAAACGTATAATATGTACTAGGAGTTTTACAAATGCATCATTTCTTGTGGACAATAAAACGACATGTGACCAGTGTGTCGAAGCATCCACCAGAACCATAAAGTACTTGAATGGTCCGCATTCTGGATGGATAGGTCCACAGAAATCTCCTTGTATCCTTTGTAAGAATGGAATGTTTTGTTTTGTATCTTTAGCATAGAAAGGTCTCGATCCTGTTTTTGCTAAAGAGCAGGCTTTGCAAAATGAGTGATGTGCCTTTGAGATAGTCAATGAGGCATAATGGGAGGGAGGTAGTGCTTCTGGTACTTCAGAAGGTAATGGCTGCATTTGAGCCATACTAGAACCGACACCTTGCAGTGTGGCGGATTCTTCTCCTATTTTTCACTTTAAAGAAGGGATGTCCGTGTGAGTTCTTTAAAAATACGGATCATCATGTCACGACCTCGGTGCCATAGGCGGTCATGCAAAAGCCTGTATGAGTCAGTGTCCCACATTTCATTGTCAGTGACAGTATAGGATTCAATGATCCGAATCGTAGTGAGGTACAGTCCACTAGATTGACTCATAGGTTTCTCTAAGATGTGTTTCCTTCAACAGTCATTAGATGTAATATCAAGGTATTCAGTTCCATTCTCACGGTGTGTTTTTACATGATAACTGTTGGCACAAATTGCTTTGAAACATTAACAAGGTTCGATTAGCTCTTGGTGCATACAGAGCGTCTTTGAATTTAAATATATCTCAGATTCTTTAGAGTAATTCTATTTTAGTAGAATGATAATCTTTTCATTCTAATAATAATTTTTCTCTAGATGTATTGCTTTACATCTTTATATTGCAATTTCGAACCATGTAAATATGTGTATAGTAAATAAATTTGAATAAATTCAGTGCTTAATAATCAAATTCAAAATTTATTAATGAGCCAACGATAATCAAATCAAGGTCTTGTTCTAATTCATCAAACCATTATTGAAATAAACTTTAAGACCAAGTAATAGTCTAGTTAAGAATGAGGCATTATGCCTTCACAACTGTTTTTGGAAAATAAAGTAAATAAAGCAGATCAGTCAAAATCTGGGACATCGGTTGACTGAGCAAGTTCCTTGTTGCCATTAAAGTCTGCAATTGTGAGGTTGACGTCTGGGTCATGGCCTCCTTCTTCCATATAGTGAGCCTCTCGTTCTTTAGACTCCCTATACCTCTTGTAATTGGCTGCTACTCTGTTGCTTGCTTGGCAGTTCTTGTACTAATGCCCAATGACTCCACACCTATAGCATGGTTCACTGTCAACTCTATTATGTTTGACTGAAGGGTTCTTAGGTGCCCTTTGCACCTTGTTTCCATGACCACTAGGGCCAGCGCCACCATTTCTGAGCCATACATTGGGAGGCCCTTCACTGCCCATATCATGACCCCCATGTCCCTTGCCACATGGGTAGGGATCAGCACGTCCAATCCCCTTTGCATTGGGGTTCTTTCCACCGTTCACTTTGCCATAATTAGCCTCAGGAATTTTCTTTGTTCCGACAGGCCTGGCATTGTTGTTTAACAGAACCTCATTATGCCTCTCAGCCACTTGCAGTAGGTTGATCAGCTTGTTGAAGGTTATGATTCTTTTGTTATCATACTCCAGCCTATACTAGTTCGCTAGTATAATTGCTGAAGTAGGAAAAGTGGAAAGAGTCTTCTGGATCATATCATCTTCTGTGAGTTCCTTTCCACAAAAATTTAGACGTGCTTTTAGGCGCAACATGTCCTTGTTGAAGTCATTGACCCTTTTGTAGTCAAGCAAGCGGATTTCATTCCACTGAACGGTCAGTTCTGGGAGCAAGGTGTCATGAATGTTCCCAAAACGTCCCTTAAGGGTATCCCACAGTTCTTTGGGTGTCTTCAACTGAAGGTATTCCCAGCGTAGGCTAAAATCAATATGTCGCCTAAAAAACATTAAGGCATTTGCTTTCACCTTATCAGACGGTCCATCGTCTTTGGGGTCAGTGGGAGTTTTGATGGTGGCAGTGTAGTCTCTTGCCACAAAGGCAGTTTCTACGTCGGAAACCCAACAGTGGTACTCAAGTCCGTCTAAGTCCAAAATGTCAAACTCAGGTCGAGTTGGATCAGCCATCTACATAAACAAGAGAGAAGAAATAAATTACGCAGTCATAAAGACATCCACGTGAATTATTTTCCAAACGTATGAATTAGATTTCAAGACCAAGATTCGTAATGGTCACACATTTTTTTCGATGCTACGTGAAAATGCATTATCACGGTATGTATGTATGTATAATGCTCATGAATTTTCATTATCATGGCAAAACGCAATTCTTTTTGTATAGCATTCTAAACAAGTAATAATCATAGTACGTAATAAATAATAAAAACATAGCATATATTAAAATAAATTACATGGCATGCTCAAATTTCACAAATATATACCAAAATATATGTTACACATAATAATAGCAATAATATATCATGCGTAAAATAAAATATAAACAATAGCATAATTAAAAGCATGCTTAGGAATAACTATATAAGCGTAAATAAAATTCACAAAACATGCTCACAATTTGCATAATAAAAACATAAGTAATAAAATATAAAGCATGCTTCAACATAATTATAAATCATGCTTTAAATATAATGATATAAAACATAAATAATAAGGCATGCTTAAAACAATCAAAATTATCTAATTAAACATGCTTAATAACAAAATAAAATAAAGGCATAAACAATAAAGTATAAAGCATGCTTAAAAAATAGAAAATATAAATAAAATTCACATGCTTGGCTAAAAACATAAAAAATAAATAAAACATACTTGATTTCGAGAAAACAAAACGATCCTAGCGCACGCGCGTGTTGATGCAGTCTTGCGTAGCGATGTTTTCATTTTTTTTTTGTTTTTCTCTTTCTCCTTTTCTTTTCTTCTTGCTGGGCTATGTCACCAGTGAGGCCTATTTTTTTTTTTTTTCGTTCTGGGCCAAGTTTCTTTTTCTTTCTGTTTTTGTTTTTTGTTTTTTTTTTCTCTCTCTGGGCCTTTTGTTTTTTTGTTTTTGTTTTTTTTTTCTGGGCCGGATCCCTTTGCTTTGGGCCGGGTCCTTACTTCGGCCCGAGTTACCTTTTTTTTTCTTCTCTTCTTCCTCCTCCTGCGTTCCTTCCTTCTGGTTTGCTGATGGGTTGGGTAGATCGATTGGGGGCGAGTGGTGACGGGAACTGGTGGGCTGACGTCAGTAACACCTTGAAGGTGGGCTGCTGTGTGTGGGCAGGGAGGAAAGATATGCTCGCAGAGACGGGGGCAGTCGCTGGGCTGTTGTGCGGAGGCGGGATCTGCGCTGGGAAGCGACTAGGTCTGGTGCTGCAGGGATCGCCGGATCGGTGCTGGGATAGGCTGGCGCAGGTCTGCAGCCGATGGTGGTGCGTGAGCACGGGGCCTGGGCTGGGCAGGACAGCGATGTTGTGATTGGTTGCTTCTGCTGCGCAAGTCTGTAGCCTAGGTGAAGCGGGGCTGATGCGCGACTATGGAGCGAAGGATTTTTTTTTTTTTTGGTTGTTGGTGGCGGCAGAAAAAGAAAAAAATATTTTTTTTCTTCTAGGGTTTTTTTCTTTTTGATTGGCTATTTTCTCTGAGCGTGCTGATAACGTGTAAAAGTAAATGGAGATTGGAATAGTCTACTCATTTCATTTCATAACCCCTTTATATAGGGAGAGAATTACAATGGAAAGAACAATTACAATGATGACATTAACTACTGATTGGTTCGTAATCCATGCTGATTGATGTTTGTTGACACCCAAAAATCCAGCTAACAAGCCCAATTCATGCTTTAAGCTTAATTCATATTTCGAGGCAAATTACACCCGCAAACATCACGCCACGCACGTGGACGCAAGCCACGTTCATGCACTTGGGGCTTACAAGAATGGGTGTGGTGTGGAAGGTTACAGAAAAGTATGATGTCCATCGCGAGTTTTAGGCATGCTGATAATTTTGAACTTGGGACCAAAATTCAAGCCAGCAACCCAATTCTCAACATGGGCAAGGTGAAGAAGAGAGATAGCACAATTCAAGCCCAATATCTCATTAATGGGGATAAAGCCAACCAACGAGCTAAGAAACCCAAAGCCCATTGAAACCATCTTAAACTCACCACGTCCAAAATCTTGATCCCAGCAACATAACAAAATCCTAGCAGCGCAGCAGAAATCCTGGGATTGCAGTCCCAGCAGCAAGAATCCTGGAAAGGTAATCCCAGCAACATAACAAAATCCTAGCAGCGCAGCAGAAATCCTGGGATTGTGGTCCCAGCAGCAAGAATCCTGGAAAGGTAATCCCAGCAGCAGGATTTCTGGGATTATGATCACAGCTACACGCCAAAGACAAGGCAGCAATCTTCATGCTGCATCACACATCAACTCTCCTATAAATTCAGAGTTCTTACTATTGTGAAGGGGCATTCAGAAGCAACCCCAAAGAAACCCACATGCAAAGCCAACCCAAGTAATTCCCTAATACTTATCCCAGAAACATGTAGGCTAACATAGAAACAAAACCAAGCAGTTTCCTCCAACATCTATCCTAAAAACCCATTTCCAATCCAAAACTCATCAACCACAATCCAAATCCAAGCTTTCATGGCTGCTGCAAATCTCTCATCTTCACTACAAATCATGCTTTTCTAGCTCCCACGCCACATGCATCTTGCCAAGCCTCTTTTGAAATGATCAATTTACTGCCGTGCATATACAAGGAGCTGCCAGGAAGAACACAAAAGCAAGTTTCTTAGGATTCTCAGGTCCTTCGAATTTTGCTGGGCCTAGTCTTCGCTAACTCAGACAAAGGGGCAAAGTTTTGGGTCCTTACCCATGAATATCCACCGCTGTACAACTCCGATCAAAAGAGCCCCTACATTTTTGGCGACTTCACTGGGGACTAGGCTGTGACTCTAGCTGGTGTCTCCTTCCTCACAGCAACATATCTCAAGCTACAATATTCTAACAGCAATAGATCACAATCTATCCCTCATGCTCTATTCATGGGAACGAGAACCATTGCCGAAAACAATTTTGCAAACACACACTTCCCAGTCATTACAAACATCAAAGCACTACACATTCTAACCCAATTCTTTACCGGATCACCCTTGTCAAGCTTGTTTACAGAACTCCTTCAATAAACCTTACTTGCAACATGGAAAAGTCTCAGTCTTTGTTTGCTATCACCCACAATATTTTTTTTTACATTTTAGAAATCATTTATCTCTTACAGCTTCTCATCACTACAAACACCTTTGCTTTTTAAAGGCTTAAGTCAGTTGAGCATACTTATTCTTAAGTCATCCTTCTCTGCAAAAGTAATTGGAAGCCTAGAATAAAAGAGCATATATTCAAGCATCATGCAAACTTGGGGGCTTTGCTTCATGAATTTCAAAAAAAAAACATGCTGTGATTTCACCATGCCTTCCTCAATTTCACAACGGCGCTCCATGCTTCAAACAAAAAAAATTCCATGCTGTTGTTCCATGATAAGACGATAGTTTACTTAAAACCATCCATGCTTTTGATGTCACAACACTGCCAGCTGATACACCAAGCAGAATATCAATCTAGTTAAAAGTGATGCAAACAAGCTTAGTCAGGAAATACTTTATTTTGTTCACACTTAAAAAAAAAACTTGGATTCAATTTTCTGTTCTTTTACCCTCTTATGAACTCTGATTTACACTAGGAAGGGATGTTAGTGAAAGAATGTTTTGCTTTTCTCCTCAAAAGCCAAAATCTAGCTATTGAAAAAAAAAAAAAATAAAGAAATCACATTTTCTCTCTTCTTCTCATAGTATGCATTACTTCTTTCCTAAAAATATGCATCCTTTTATCTCAAATCATGTCCTTACAAGGTTGAACCTTTTACCTGAGGACTAGGCCATTATTCCAGCAACTAATTTATTCCTTGCTGAACATATATCAAGCTAATGTTTATCTTGACAATCACTGCTGGGAGCAATTTATAAACACCTTGCAAACATCACAACCATTAGAGCCACAAAATTCCCTCAATTTCACATCAGTGTTCTATGCTTTTTGGAAAAAAAAAATTCATGTTCTTGTTCCATAATAGGATGATGCTTGCTTCAAACTATCCAAATCATCCTTTTGCTGTCACTACATTAGCATATATATATAAACAATCATTCAAGTATGCCCCAAGCCTTCAGATGCTATAGTTACTCAAGCAAACAGGCACACTCCTAAGATCAATCTTCAAGCCATCATTGTTACAACACAAGCAGGTTGCATGCATTTTTTGAAATCAAGCACTCAACACCATTACCTTCATTAGGTAAGGAGCTTCTCTGTACAAAAACCAAATTCCAAAATTTCCATCATTAGGAACTATTTACCCTTTCTTGTTATGTAGTCAGCGTTAACATAAAAGCTCCTCAATAATCATGCTGACGTAGCCATCCCCATTTTTACCTATCCATGCTTATCTTTTCTTCCTATGAGCATCAAAGATCCACATGCTAGAACCACTACTGAGATCTTGCCAGCCTTAGTATTAGAATCTTTTATTATGCATATGTTAATAGAAGGCTACACATTGCACACAGACCAAAACAAGCACAGCAACAAACCAACATGCAAGGAAAATATATCGTCCTAAACTGGGTCCTCATTCCATACAAATTCACTTTCTAAAGCCATACCCTTAACTAGGCATTGCTTCACCAATGAGTTAGAACTAAGTTTCATCTTTATCATCACTATTTTCCTAAATCAACTAAAAGCTCATAATTAGAAGTATCCTTTTCGAGCAAGCTAATTAACAAGCAAAGCCTCATGCCATTGTTAAAGATGGTTGTGTTCCATTTAAATCAGTAGTCATGCTTTAGAATATTTAAAAGAGCCCTCATTACCAAATCACACATCCAAGGTTGAAGATTCTCAAATTCTCCAAGCAAACAATCATATCATTCTCATGCCAATTCGAATGACTTGATAATGACAAAGCAAGCAAGCTTCTTTTGGTGGGATTAATACGAATCGAAGAAAGCTAGCATCTATACTGTACATTCTTACCTGGGGGCTGAGCTGCTGGAATTTACTGGCGGAATGGAGCTTTGTTTTCCAGTTTTCAATTATTAATGCTCCTATAAAAGAAAACCAAAAGAAGTGTGTCATGATCATTCAATCAACAACTTAGCCGCTATAAAAACATTGTGATCGAGATGTGAAATTGAAGGTACTTCTTCAAAGTGAAGCCAAGCCAAGTTAGTTAAGACCCATGCCGAAGATTGGATCAAACTTCAAAATAATCATAAGGGTATGCAAAGAATATTCAATCATGCCAAAGCCAAGCAAAGAAAGGGGTCATCGATAGACAAAAAAAAAAGAGTTACCAAGAGCTAATCAAAGTCCTGAGTCATCGATCTATTCATGCTCTTTCCTAAGAAATACTGTCTCAAGCCATGCCTATGCCAAATATCAAGCTAGCTTATAGAAATATGAGCTGCTGTGAACTTTCTTTAAACGCAAAACCATAGTCAAACACACAAATCTTAGTAAACATACTCTAACACCTAATCTCCTAGCCATGTTATTGCACCACCTTGCATTCTTTCAAACTAGTAGATTTCATAGCCAAAATTTGAGCTGCTGTTAACATTCCCTTAGCTACTGCTAGTAATTCAGTACTATACATAACACCAAGATTTTCCATTAAGCCTAAAACCATGTGCCAAGAGCTAGTCAATCTATACATGCTCTTTTAGGAGAATCCCTCTCTCAAGCCATGTCTCTACCAAATATGAAACCAGCTTATAGAGTTATAATGGAATAATCATGTATATAATAAGCAATGAAGCCAAGCAACATGCAAAGCAGCAGCTATCAAATTTCAAGACTGTATTGCCCATATCACAGCATGCTTTTTCCAACCACCAATTGAGTGCTACAACTACCCTTCTCATTTTTGAAGAACCTAAACCAATTTGAACTTATTCCTAAGCCTCCATATTTCAAAAAAGCATCTCAAATCTTATGCAACGACACTTGGGGGCTGAGTAATTAAGACCTTGCTCATGGTTACTATAGTTACTGCTGTGATTAAGGTTGTTACATGATGTTTTCTATCTCTTCCATTTCCAAAGTGAAGCTCCTATCAGCAAATGCTCCATATTCATATCAAGGCATGGCAATCTCATCCAAAAAGAGAAAATTCTGATAGGAAAAAGAATATTTGAAGAAGTCACAGTAAATGCAGGCCTCATTACTCTAAAACACCTTCAAGCCTCACTTCTATACCACAGTGATCAAGGTCCTCATTGGCCAAGCGAAGCTGAAGTTTACAAATGCAATCAAGATATTCAAAAAAAAAAAAAACAATCAAAGACAATACATGCATATATAAATTCAGGAATTGTCACATTCTATGATTTCAATATCAGGCTCATACCTACTCTTAACTCAAATTCATGCCAATTCCGTGCTAATTCCAAGCTTTTGCTCATCCACCCCAAACTTTTGATCCTCATATTCATGCATCAAGCTGATCCCATTTGAAAGCCAAAAAAAAAAATTGGGATTGATTTGATCTCATTTGTATAGAGGGATTCAAATCAAATAAATTCCTTTATGAAAACTCATGCCTATTACATTTTCAAGTATAGTTATCACAAGCTCAATCAAAATAAACCCAAGCCAAGCAATGGGGACTTATTCCACAACGAAAAAGCTAATCAAGCATGTCTAAACCATCATGCCAAAGCAATCTGAACCAAACATCAGGCAACTCAAGCAACGCCTAAAGAAATTTAAGCACTCCGAACTGCTAAGTGCTTTAACAAAGAGAAAAGTAAAAAAAAATTCACTGCCGGAACCAAGCCAAGACTACATACATTCATGATCAAGTTGTTGCTAAACCATGCAAGTCACCACTCACCACCATGCTACAATGAGCTCAGAAAAACAAGGCATCATATCCAAGCGATTCAAATATTCCAAGCTATTTCGTTGCCTTAACAACATGCAAAAAGAAAAGAGAGAGGAGATCCATTTTGTTGCCGTTAATAACAAAGCATTCAATGATTCTAGGCATTGCAACATGCTAGATAAGATGCTATAAATTCCATGAAGCATTTTCATATGTAATAAATCCTCTAAAATATCAAGCTACAAGCTCTGCCATCAACAAGTAGCAGACCCATTTTACTGCTGGGAATAAAGCCAACGTTCAAATACACACGTGAGAAACTGAAACTTTAGCATGCTAATCCAATTTAACTACAGAAGAAAGTCAATCAAATTCAGGGAAATTGAGCAAGCAAAGCATTCAATCAAATTCAAGATTCAAGCTTCCATATGCTATTGATTTCAGACAATCTAGTATATCTATTATCAAAACTGCACCATCTTTCCTTCAGTATCCCAATGCACCTCCTTTACTAAATTCTATCCATTATCAAAATCAAACATCTAGTGTCCTTCCCCTTCATTTTTGAAGAAAATAAACACTTCTAACCATTTTTCATTACACGTTGTTTTTATGTCCTCTAAGCCAAAACAACTCACCATCATAATCAACCAAGCATACACACAAGTTATTAAAACTTGTACTAAACCAATTCCAGCAGAAGTTCATACAGTAGCTGCAATTCCTACTAGATCCTAGTTCAACAATTCCAAGCCAGCGATTAGTCAACAAGTAATCAATGGACATGAAAGTATACCCGGAATGTGCTAGCTATATCAAATAAGACCTAAGCTTGAATCTCTGTTATGTAGCTCAATCAAAAATCACCACCTGGTCAGCAAACATGACAGCTTTTATGCATATCTATGTTATTGTCACTGCCGTGTGACATGCAAAATATTGGCTTTGTTGGGAGCAAGGTATACTGGGGGCTTGGTGAAAGATGATTCATGAGCACAGGTTC
This sequence comes from Rosa lucieae, assembly GCA_024704745.1. NCBI lineage: Eukaryota > Viridiplantae > Streptophyta > Magnoliopsida > Rosales > Rosaceae > Rosa > Rosa lucieae. Next base: position 25,673,142 of record CM045494.1, on the reverse strand, counting down.
ATAGTCTATTGATTCATTGGAAGATACGAATTGTAACTTAAGGCTTCCAAGCACACTATTGCTGAATCATTTCTAATCACTATATGTTAAGTCAACCTCCACAATCACTGCTGTATGATTCATCATCACCACTACATGTTAAGTAATCCTTGCAGAGCACTATCAAGCTACAAAAGACCACTTCTCTGCTCATCCAAGATATCACATACAAAAAAAAATGAGTCAAAGTTCCTATGATGTTTGAATGATTAAAAATCCATCTACACAATGCCAAGCTCATGCTCATCACAGGCTCATGCCAAGCACATGCTCACATCAATGCTCATGCCAAGCACATGCTCATGTCAATGCTCATGCCAAGCTCATGCTTATGCCAAACTCATGCTCATGCCAAGCTCATGCTCAAGCCAAGCAGATCCACGACCAAGAGGAATACGCCAAGCCTTTAAACAAGTTCATGCTCGGCAAAAAAAAAAAAAAAAAAAAAATCCAAGCAAGCATGATACTATGCATACAAGCATCAAACATACATGCAAAGCCATGCCAAGCTCCTCCCTAAGGTCGTGCATCCCTCACAGAACATATGAGAACCATGCCAAGCGATTATGCCCATTCTTTTCAATATTGAATCGCTCTCAATTGATCACTCAAAATACTTAAGGTAGCCACAAGCTCAAGCTACCAAAGCACATGCCCAAGTAAAGCTACTACATGCTTAAATAACTCCAATCAAGCAAAACACAAAAAATATTCCAAGCAAGTAACCAAAATCATGGCAAGAGGTATATCTCATTCCAATCTCGCTTTCTTTGACCTCTATTTTGTCACACATGCATTATCTTATCCGAGTACTTGCTTCGTTATGACTCATCTTACTCGCAAATCTATTCGTTCACGCTATTTAGTACTCATGGTTTTTCAAAAAAACACACTTTATTTCTTTTTCTTTCTCACGAGTATTACTCCTGCTGCTGTTCCCAGCAGCAAGTCATCTCTGTCATCTTTCAATTATCAAGTCATACGTTTCCTTCTATTCTTTTCATCACTCTTATTTCAATTTTCACACAATGTTGCAGGTATTTTATCACCATTCTTAACACAAAAGTCATGCTTGCTGCACTATATGACACACAATTATATGTTACAATTCATTTAGTTTTACTTCTGTTGATTATTTGATCACATGATTCCCTTACTTTGTTCCACGATTTAGCAAATAAGTGCAACACTTTGACTCTTCAGCTATAGTAAACCAAGCATTGATTTCAATCGCCAAGCATCTCATTCCTTTCAAATACTCATTTGTTATTTAGCAAACATAATTGTGCATACCACAACCACCCCTAATGCCTATATGCATTAAACTAATACACACATGACACATGCCTTATTAATTTCAACACATCAACCTATTTAACTATCCGATCTCTATGTCATTACTCACTTAACTACTCTTTCATACTTTTATCATAAGTTAAGGATCTGATGAACATGCATGAAAGTATTTTCAACACATGGCAGCAAGCTAATAAAAGGCTCAGGGCTCCAATTCAAAAGCACATCATCACACCAATGCAAAAAAAAAAAAGGGAGGCCAAGCCATTGAATCACAACACGCTATTCACAAGCAATCAAGTTGAACCAGTGAACTATTACATGCCGAGCAAGAAACCGAGCAAAATTAAAACCTTAAAACCAACATGGTCAATCCAAGCTAACAGGCGCAATTTACATGATGAACTAAACTATATGATACCAAGCTACATCATGTTCGATTGCAATCACAGCAGTATAAAAAAAAACAAAAACTCCACGCATAATGCCAAAAAAGAAGAAGAATCAAAGCTACTCCATGCTGAACGAATCCATAATCACATGCCAAGCAAGAGACTAAGCTAAAATTGAAATTATTGAATCCACATAGCCCAGCCAAGCTAATAGAAGCAACTCACATGATGAACCAAATAGACTAACAGCAAACTCCATCATGTTTAATTGCAATTACAGCAATAAAAAGAAAACTCCATGCATGACACAGAGAAGAAATAGTCCAAGCCACTCATGCCGAATCAATCTATTATCACGCATCAAGCAAAGAAATAAGCAAAAAAAAATTAAGGCCATTGAACCTGAGCTGAGAAGACGCAGTTTACATAGCCAATAATACCCTGCTATATCAATCTCATCGCTGTCATGGCAGTTAAAAAAAAAAAAAATCGGGATGCATTATGAATGGGAGGAAATACTTACAGGTTGGGTATCTTCCAAAACACGTGGTAGCAAATCAATGCTGATAGCAAAATTGATCACAGCAGTAGCAGGTCAGTCACAGCAACGAACCAGTATGGCTAAGGCGACAAGCAATTATAGCAGCAGAATTGATAACGCCAGAACAAAGCACGCGACATGCAACAGATTAATCACGGCAGCAAATCGGCAATGTCGCTGAGCAATAGCTAATCGCGTTAGCAAATTGATATTGCATGAACTAATATACGGCTACAATATGAGCAAATGCATAATCAAGAAGAAGAAAGAGAGAAGAAAAAGACACAGATAATAGAGGATGGAGATTATCACACCGAGCAAAAGAGGATGCAGTCGGCCAAGCTTACCAAGCACAAAAGGAATCGCAAATCGGCTCTACAATGGGCCTGACACACTCGATTTGTTTTGTAAAAGAGTAAGGATTGGAGATGGAGTCTCTCAAGCCAATATATCATCACGCAATAAGTCTCCGGATTTTTGATTATGCAGCCCGAGACACGGTCACACGACCTACATAATCAAATGGGGCTAATGTTGACACCCAAAAATCCAGCTAACAAGCCCAATTCATGCTTTAAGCCTAATTCATATTTCGAGGCAAATTACACCCGCAAACATCACGCCACGCACGTGGACCCAAGCCACGTTCATGCACTTGGGGCTTACAAGAATGGGTGTGGTGTGGAAGGTTACAGAAAAGTATGATGTCCATCGCGAGTTTTAGGCATGCTGATAATTTTGGACTTGGGACCAAAATTCAAGCTAGCAACCCAATTCTCAACATGGGCAAGGTGAAGAAGAGAGATAGCACAATTCAAGCCCAATATCTCATTAATGGGGATAAAGCCAACCAACGAGCTAAGAAACCCAAAGCCCATTGAAACCATCTTAAACTCACCACGTCCAAAATCTTGATCCCAGCAACATAACAAAATCCTAGCAGCGTAGCAGAAATCCTGGGATTGCAGTCCCAGCAGCAAGAATCCTGGAAAGGTAATCCCAGCAACATAACAAAATCCTAGCAGCGCAGCAGAAATCCTGGGATTGCAGTCCCAGCAGCAAGAATCCTGGAAAGGTAATCCCAGCAGCAGGATTTCTGGGATTATGATCACAGCTACACGCCAAAGACAAGGCAGCAATCTTAATGCTGCATCACACATCAACTCTCCTATAAATTAAGAGTTCTTACTATTGTGAAGGGGCATTCAGAAGCAACCCCAAAGAAACCCACATGCAAAGCCAACCCAAGTAATTCCCTAATACTTATCCCAGAAACATGTAGGCTAACATAGAAACAAAACCAAGCAGTTTCCTCCAACATCTATCCTAAAAACCCATTTCCAATCCAAAACTCATCAACCACAATCCGAATCCGAGTTTTCATGGCTGCTGCAAATCTCTCATCTTCACTACAAATCATGCTTTTCTAGCTCCCACGCCACATGCATCTTGCCAAGCCTCTTTTGAAATGATCAATTTACTGCCGTGCATATACAAGGAGCTGCCGGGAAGAACACAACAGCAAGCTTCATAGGATTCTCAGGTCCTTCGAAGTTTGCTGGGCCTAGTCTTCGCTAACTCAGACAAAGGGGCAAAGTTTTGGGTCCTTACCCATGAATATCCACCGCTGTACAACTCCGATCAAAAGAGCCCCTACAATGTTAATCAGTAATTGCTTGATTCCCTCTCCGTCAATCACTTTGACGAAGGCACACAATATGTTTTTCCTTTAACACAAATAAAATTTTAGGAAATTTAGTCTCCCTTACTCCACCAAATTTATAAATTTCCCCATTACCCATATGATAATTGATTTTGTTTTCTAATATCCAATTAAGCTTTTTTTTTTCTTTTTTTTTTTTGAGAATATTTTACCCTCTCAACCTTTGTCACATAGAGAGAGAGAGGTCACTGAAGAGTTTCCCAAAACCTGGCCGAACTTTACCAAAACCTTATCGGAACATCGCCGGAATGTTCTGAAACCTCGCTGAACTTTGTCAGAACCTCGCCGGTCGTCAGAGATCACCGAAGAGGTTGTCAGAGGTCCACCAGGAGGTTTTCGGAGATCTCATAAAAGTTTTAGGTGGTTTATTTATTTATTTATTTATTTTTGGACTAAATTCAGTTTAGTCCTTCGAACTTTAGGGCTAAAATCACGTTGGTCTCTGAATTTTTTTTTTTAATCACGATGGTTCCTAAGCTTCTAAATTACATCATTGTCGTCCAAAATTTGACTTTGACTCCGAACATTACGTCATGTGCTTACTTGGAGCCGACATGGGGCCCAAGTTTTCAGATTTTGACCCTCTAAGAAGAGTATAATTGACATTTTCCCTTGCTCCCTTATCTTCTCTCTCTCTCTCTCTCTCTCTCTATCTCTCTCTCTCTCTCAATCTTCTTATTTTTTCATAGTTTACTCTGATTCTGGTTCACCCTATATATACTTCCAATTTCTTGAAATTTTTGTGCACAAACGAATTCACCCAACTCTTCCCATTCATTCATCCAATCTCATCACCTCACCCTTTCGAAACTCCACTACTAAAAGACTATCACCAGCCATTAATTCCTATATTCCATCACTTCCTCTTCATTTTACCCATACCAATATCAATACTAGATTTATACCAATACCCATATTAGATTCATACCCATACTTCATACTAGATTCATACCCATATCATATTCCATCAATTCCTCTTCATTTCATTAAGATGTCATCAAGAAGTTTCTTTTTGTTCAAATTGACAGCAACTATTCTGCTCCAACACCACAAGAACAGTCACTTGTCATACAAAAATCCAAAAAACCACCGGAACAACAGTGAACATAAAATTCCAGAATTCCAATTTCTTCAAAGTACTTCTTCAAATCTCAGCTAAACTCGAATTCTAGTATATAGAGGAGGTAGAGCTCAATAAGAGGATTTTATTTGGTACCTTACCCGTGCCCGATAATAGCCATAGCCACTAGAAATCGCTGTGAAACCGACAGAACCACCGAAGCCTTCGATCTTCATTTCTCAATCATTAATCGTCGTTTGTACAAACGAAGACAATAGGAAGATCAGTGTCAGTTTGAAGGTTGAGATTGATTGGAAGGGTTTGAGTATCTCATCTTCAGCAACAACTCGGATCTTCCGCTAACTCCTCCTCCTCCTGTCACGACAATACGTCGTCATTCCGAAGGTCCCTCGATAACCGGGCTTGGTTCCGAGAAAAGCCCTTCACCATTGGAGAAAAGACAGCCTTTGATTGACATGTGTGGCCCAAGGAGTTGAGAAACTCTAGTGAGGTGGGGATCCTCCTAGATGAAGAGGAACTTCGGCGAGGTGGGAAGCTGGTAAAGGTTTCGAATTGGATCTTGGAGATCCCGCTACCGGTTATAAAGGTGGGTTCAGATTGGGTCGAGTTATTGTGGTTGTGATTTGAGGGAAAAGAGGGCATGGGTCGAGATGTGGTGGAGGAAAGAGGAGGAGGAGAGGGAGGGAGGGAGGGAGAGAGAGAGAGACAGAGAGACAGAGAGAGAGACACAGAGAGAGAGAGAGAGAGAGAGGAGTGAGAGATGAGGCTGAACAGTGGGGCCCCATGTCAGCTCCAAGTCAGCACATGACATCATTTTTAGAGTCAAAGTCAAATTTTGGATGACTATGATGTAATTTGGAAGCTTAGGGACCATCGTGATTTAAAAAAAAGTCAGGGACCAAAGTTATTTTATCCCTAAAGTTCGAGGGACTAAACTGAATTTAGTACTATTTTTTTTTAAATAGAAGTTGAAATTCATTAGATCAATAGCCGAAAGGCTTCTACAAATCTTACATAAGAAAGCCAAAGCAACAGCTACCCTATCTAAGCTAAAGCAAACTATTAAAATCTCTGGAACGCTCACTATTTAGCAAGTCTATACAAGAATGATCAAAACCTCGCCTTCTACGGAAAGAAATCATTCAACTAGTCATCACCTGCCAAGCAAGCAATTGTGGTACAAATAAGAGACTAGAAACATCATAGAAGACATATAGATGTTCAAACCATACTCACATAGGCTTAGAGAAGACTAGTAAATAACCAGCTCCTTCCCTTTCGAGTTGGAGCTTGAAGCAGTATCAGCCTTGTTTATGTATAGAAATAGTTGTTTATTGGTTGCCATTTTCTTCTCAGTACCATCATCAACCTTTGCTGCCCTCTTTTTTTCACCATACAACAACTTGTTCTTGCTACTAGCAGGCCTGCTTCTCTTCCTTTTCAACTGACCATTATTTTCCTCATTTTGCATTACCAACACCACCTCCATGTTTTCTGATTCTAAATTCAAATTTCTTTTCCCCACTGCGGGGATTAGCTTCAGTTCTTAGGAGAAATAGTGACACCCTCCTCCTCCCTACCTCGATGCTTACCTGTTAATCTCTCAGGAATTATCACCATCTCCGGCAGCTCACGAATAGTTGCTTGACGGCGTGTCGCTGCAATAATGTTGCTGGGTTATAAAGCAAAAGCTTCGGCATTTGGTTTGGAACAAAGGTACGAAAGACTAGGCGTAAATCCCTGTAGTTCAACAATCCGCAGTAGTTCAATCTCCCCAAGCTGCAAGTCCTCTTTCAGCTTCTACTCCAAGTTCAACTCTTGTGACGGTGAGAAGACTTAGTGATGTGTATGTACCATGCAACTTTTGTGTAGTGGAACCTGAAAACTTTGAAGAAGTAGTGAAGGGTAAGGCTTGGCAGTCAGCTATGAAAGATGAAATAGCAGTGATTGAGAAGAATTCCATACGGGAGTTAGTTGACAGACCTAGTGACAAAGATGTCATAGGTGTGAAGTGGATTTACAAGATAAAGCTGAATCTAGATGGCTCAATTCTGAAGCAAAGCAAGGCTAGTTGTAAAAGGCTACTTGCAGGCAACCTGGAGTAGATTTCCATGAGACTTTTGCACCAATGGAAAGACTAGACACAATTCGAATCTTAATCGCACCAACAAGATGTCAAGTCAACTTTCTTTAATGGAGTTTTAGATGAAGAAGTCTATGTTGATCGGCCACAAGGCTTTGTTGAGAAAATGAATGAAATGAAAATGTACAAGCTGAGAAGGCTCTCTTTGGGTTGAAGCAAGCACCTAGATGGAGAGATTGATTCTTACTTCACCAGCAATGGTTTTGAAAGAAGCCAAAGTGAAGCCACTCTGTACACAAAGACTGAAGGTAAATCTGACTTTCTTATTGTTTCAATTTATGTAGATGATCTGGTGTTTACTGGAAGTTGTGAGACAATGCTCTCAAATTTTAAGAACGAAATGATGAGATGATAGATTTAGGCCTGCTACATCATTTTCTGGGAATTGGTGTTAGTAAAAAAGATGGCAGCATCTATATTTCTCAAAAGAAGTAAGCTTAGAGTCTTATTGAAAATTTTTGTATGAAAGGATGTACATCATATGTGACACCTTTGATTGTGAATGAAAAACTTTTTAAAGAAGATGGAAGTGAAGCTGCAAATGTAAGCATATATAAAAGCTTAGTGGGAAGCTTGCTATACATAACTGCAACAAGACTAGACAATCATGTATGCTACTAGTTTGTTGTCAAGGTTCATGCACAATCCAACTCAAATTCACTATGGAATAGCAAAGAGAGTTCTCAAATATATTCAAGGGACTATTATGAGAAAGAGCAAGAGCCAAAGTTGATTGGTTTTTGTGACAGTGATTGGAGAGGAAGTGTAGATGTTATGAATTGCACATGCGGATATGCCTTTACAATGAGATGGTAATGTCTGCTTTCTGAAGACCAAGGGATTCCATTACAATGAGTATGCAACTCAAATTGAGACTGGGGTCTTCTTATCATGGTCTTCTTATCATAATAATCAAGTTTCAGTTTGATGTTTCAGGAGCCTTCTCCAAAATCCTGGCTACTCGAACCTTTGATTACGACACCCATCGCAATTCCAGCCACGTTCCCCGCCTGACTACCTTTTAGGCCAGGTAGCTAGCTCCACATATATGCTGCAGTTAGATTAGTATTGCTGGTCGCGACTAAAAGCAAGCAGATCCGTATTGAAGTTGTTCTGATGATGAAATGCAGTCCTGTTAGAGACAGTATCGAGTCTGGAAGACCATTTGCTTTTCTACCTAATTGATATTTGCTGCTTGTGTATGTTCTGCTCTCGCAGACTATATAATAACAAAACTCGATATAACGAAAAGTAGTGCTAATGGATTTAACCTATAGCCGCATTTCAGAATCGCTGAATTGTCTTTCTGTTGAAGGATGTTGAATCCTAGTGTGCCTCTTTAAATTAGGGTTTAGCTCTAGAGTTATAATAGAAGAAGGTTCTACATTTCCTAGGTATATTCAGATTCTATTACCTTGCTTGTACTTTATAAATCCCTATATAAAGAGCTCCTATTATCAATAATAGGACACACAATTTCTCTCATCATTCTCTCGAATCATATTTTCCTACAACACTTTCATTTTATTTACATCTCTGTTTAGTTTTCTCCATAATTTCACTGTATATGGAAACTATAGGTATACATCTCCATAATTCTTTTACGCAGACCAGACCTCGCGAAGGAGATCATACCTTGCATTCATGCAGGCATGACCTGTTTCTTCATGTTTTCCATTTCCGTTTCCACTTGTTATGAAAGCTGGAGATGATGGTAATTTGTCAATGATGGCTGTAAGAGGGGAGTCCAGCTCCTCTAGCTCCTCATCACTTGTATATCCCTTTCTTTGTACAGCCGACACATTCCTTTCCAATGGAGATCTCTCTCCTACTGAAACTTTCTCTGACACATCAACTGAGGAAGGAGGGTTGTACACAACTGGTGCAGCTGTATAAGGGAAGCTTCTCGCTGATTCTCCGGACAATCTCCGCTCCACAATACTCTAAACAAATAATGAAACAAACATTAAGCTTTTACCGTAGGGAATGTTTGGTCATTCAAGTTACAAAGCATCTCTACAATCCAGTTGGTTTAGAACTAACATACAATGTCATTCGTTCATGATTTAAACAAGTGGCAGTGAAAACTTGCACAAATGTGTCAAAATCATCCAGCATTAATGGCACAGGTTCATTTGGGAATGGAAACTGAAATTGAATAAAGCTAGGGGCAGTTGAAACTGTATTCATACCTCAGCATTCAGTGCCTCTAATACAGCTCCTGGAACAGCATCTGGACAGAACTCATCTGGAGTGAAGTTACAAAGTATTCGCTTAACTAATGGAAGACTAATTGATGGGCAAACCTAGTGAACATGACAAAATCAAATTTTAATCAGGAGCCCAGAAAAGGGGGGAAATAACGTATCAAACTAAGTATAAAAGTTGAGTGGTCGCAAATAGAAGCATACATCCTTTCTGATCGAGCGGTCCAGAAGCATGTCTTTTGGAAGCATCAGAAGATCACTCAAGGCATTGAGAAGAAGGAAGGATTTTGGTTCACCATCTCCACTCTGCTTGTCATCGTCCTCACTTCCGGGCAGAGAATCATCAGCATCCATGCCAAACATATCACTTAGCCATCTAGACCAATTTCCAACCTGCATGAAAAGCAGCCTCCTCAACTTTTTAACACTTGCAATCATGATTTTTTTCACATTATACCCAAGGATTACGTATATCACAAGGAGATCAAATAAATCAAGAGAGCTAGTTTTATCAATACTCTTGATTCTAGTTAAACAAACAGGCAAGTGACCGTTGACATGTGTGGTTTACCAATAACTAGTGTGCCTTTAGTGGCACTTTATTAAAGATGCATCATAATAATCAAAAGTCATAGTACTTTTAGGTAAGGGCAAGGCAATCCCGAGATTCCTAGTTTTTCAAAAGGATGAAATGCCAACTTAGTTTTTCAAAAGGATGAAATGCCAACTTAAATCAACGTTTTTCTCAGCTATGCACACGATTAAAATTGAATATATCAGGTCTAAAAAGAATAAAAATAGAAAGAGTATAAACTACGTACAGAATTCTTTAGTTGTGCGCCAGATCCAAAACTCAAATCACCAGCAGGAATAGGTAGAACCCGGGAATCAAGAATGGGATCCGACACTGGATCAGTAGGAATCTCATGTACTGACTCACGCAGAATAGCATTGAACATTGCAACATCTAGCCTGGCAACACATTGCCCCATGACCTAAAAGAAAAATTATACTTGATTAAACCTCCAAAGCAACTGGAAAGCTTAGAAAGTTTAACAAACTGGTTAAGATTAAAGTTCAATGTCTGCGATGAACATTTACGCTACAGGGGAAGCTTAGGTAGACATTTGAGGATTCCATACCATTCTCGCCAACACAGGCAAGCAGCCACACTGGTGTCCCCCGGCTCGAACAGGACAGAGTCGTTGAGAAGCATCCTGGAAAGCATTTTTCCACAGGTTAACAGAAAAGCTGCCTTGGTTCTGATCACCGAGGGCAGGTCCCAAGAACCTTGCTATCTTATTATTTGATGAATACTCGACTGGAGATTGCATATGCGGAGCCAAAGCCTAAAAATATAAGATTTCAATCAGCTAAACAAAAGAGCACTCATATCCCTTGACAACATACGTCATATGTTGATTGGAAATAAAAAATTACTGTACTCTGGTTGTCTCAATCAAACAAAGACCATAGTTCAGCTGTAGTAATCAATTATATATTTCATACTTAGTTATATAGATTTACCTGCCACCACACGGACTCAACTAGCCGAGTAAAAATCCAGGATTCAACTCTTTCTAATGCCGCTGTGAAGGTTCCTGTCTCTTGCCAGTCATCGGCAAACTGCATGAGGCCATTCATTTGTTTACTACCAGAACTACCCCTCCATCTCAGTGCTGCAGACTTCACATCATTTCTCGTGCTAGTTCCATTAGACTCAAACTTAGAAAAAGGACTTGAGTGACGTGAACTGCCAAATGCTTGAGATATGATCTCCCTAAGCACAACAGTATTGGATAACCAGAAGGTCAACCTTAATATACAAAAGGGAAAAGAAAAGTTAGTTTGCAGAAATTACAACAATTTGCAACACTTTGACTACAACATGATAACATTTACCTGGCAACATCATTACCACAGGACTTTGCAATTAGAACAAGCCCTGATACAGTGTTCTTAGCAATTGTGGCTCGCTTGTCCTGAGTCCAATGCTTGCAAGCATGAATATAAAGTCGAGAAATGCGCCGGGCTGGTGTGTGCACTTTATGTGCGGAGCTCCCATGCTCCGGTACCACAGAATATAGGGAAATTTCAAGAGCAGCAACTTCTCGCAGTTCTTCTTCAAGTTTCTGAATTCTCATTTCCATTTCTTCAACCTTCTGTTCCAAAGCTGTAACATCCTCTTGTTCATCAATTTCTTCTGCATCTATCGTTTGATTGTCACTTTGAATACTCTGGGCACCATTTGAAGACCTATCGACAATATCACTTCCTTCTATTTCTTTGACAGCCTTGTCACCAACCTCCTCGGATGATTCTGATGAAGGTTTTATGGGAATTTCCATTTTGCTAGAATCATTCCTAGAAGGCCCTTTGTGTATCGTAGTGGATTGTTTGAGAGTGTGATCCTTGGATTTTGAGTTACTAGAGTCATGACCAGATCTCTCCCTGGATCCATGAGAGCTCTCTGAGGAATCTTTTCTTCCAATAATTTTGGGAACCCTTGGAGGGCTTTCTACTATGTCATCCGCAGAGGTAGTCGATTCTCCTTGAGATGATACCGAATCCTTTATGGTCTCACAATCTGACGCCTCTTCTTTCCCCTGCTTTGTTTCTTTTTCCAAATCACTAGAATGACCATCTGAATCTTCATCATTGTTCTCTATGGAAATCATTGGGTTGGCTTTTAAATCATGAGGCGCCTCCACAAACTTTTTCACATCATCCACATAATGTATGACCACATTTTCATTAACTTCCGAGGCCTCTGTACCCATGTTTAAATTACTTACTAAAGTATTGGGGCCTGCTCGAGCATGAGACTCTTTAGATTCAGCTCCTTTTCCATTCAGAGTCTTGCCAGTACTCCCTTGAATCAGCTTATGGTCTCTCCTTTCAGTTCTTCCGGAGCGCTTGGTGGTTTTAGTATTAGTAGTTTTCCTTTTGTCAACCTCCTTCATGCTTCCTCCAACTACAACAATCAGATGAAGAAACTGTGACAGGGAGGAACGAAAAACAATTAATATCTGAGTAAGGCTTTTATTTTTAAGACTCAGACAGAAAAGAAAGAGAGCACAAGAGAGGAAAATAGAGCCAAGGCAACACTAGATGCATAAAGCAAGGGACTGCCACTACCTTTTATGAAGTGACTCCTCAAAAATGGTAGAAACTTATTCAGGGCCTTTCCTTATGCAAAATTACCTTAAGAAAGCCTGCAATAAGACATTATTCTGTGTCATTAACTGGAAAATGCAACACAGTTTCGACATAAAACTTTGTCCTAACCGAATTGTGAAGACCAATTACAGTCATGACAGCTTTACCTATCCTGTCCCAGTTATCTTCTAATCTCAAAATCGGAAAATACAAACAAAAAAAATTATGCACAAAAGGCAAAACAGAGTTGGTTCACCCATTCAACTCAGGAGAGCAAAATCCTAACCAATATTTCAATCAATGCTACAATAATGCTAATGCCATGATCAAAATGTGTTGGCATTTAAGACACGAGCATCTTCAGTCAATTTCAATCAATTGGGTTAAAATCATATAGAATTAGGAAGCACTACATTTCAAAAACAACACAATCATAACATCTCAAACTCGTTGAAAAAGGCTGTGGGATGAACTATGTCAATTTTGGGAATCAATTGAATTCCAACATGAAACGAAAATTACGGAACAGAGCAGAAAATGGCTTGGAGGGTCCAGCACTACGAATTAGAGCACAAATCTATCATATTCTGCGTCCCCATCACTATAGAATAAATTGCACACTATGAATCATACACATCTCACTCTAGCAACTGGCTACAGCTAAACACCACACAGTCCAACAAAATCATAAATCAATTTAATATCTCTGTTTTCTTTAATTTCGACCAACCAATAGGACGCCATCAAGAACAAAGAATCAAATCGATTCCACCAAAAAAGCATCAAATCGATAAAATTCTAATAAACAAAGGGAAAGTAGGTTGAATTGATTATTTAATCATAACAGTTAACACATATGGAAATTCATTAAACTAAGCTGAGATCCGAGTTTTCCAAATCTGCGATCACAGTTCATCTCATACAGGATGGCCATGTATGATCACAACAGTGGTTCATTCATCCTAAGGAGTAATATGCACCGTGATACCAACCGCTGACGTGGCGAGACGGATACCGTACAAAAAGTCGAAGTATACTGAAGGAGAAAGAAAAGCTTTTAACAAACTTACCGCGTCGGAAAAACAGAGCCGGAAATCCAACGCAATGTGGCAATCGGAGCTAAAACGAAGGCGTATCGAACCGAAAACGCTCACGCGCCGTTGGCAGCGACTGCATGGAAAAGCAAAAAAAACAGCGAGAAAGAGTGAGGAAATGCCCGGAACTGGAGAAACCGAACCTGGAAAATATGGAGCCTCGATCAAGACAGAGACAAGAAAAGCTAAAGCGAAGAATGAAGCAAGTGACGAGATCTAGGCTAAAACGACGCGTCGGTGGAGCGGGAAAAGAACAGCACCGAGCGGTAGAGAAAAAGGCTGTAACTGACGCCAGAAATTGTACGTACTACTTACCGAAGGCTTTGGGGTTCAGCGTCGTCGTTGCTTGGGATTCGTTAGCAATGATCAACTTTCTGCGTTTCTTTCTCTCTCTATATCGAGAGGTGTGTGAATGCACCAACAATAATGAGCTTTATGAGAGAGAGAGAGAGAGGTAGTGTTGAATAATGAGTGCGGGAATGAGGGCTATTTAAAAAGGGAGGGGGGGGGGGGGGGTTAAACAGTTAACTCTGCAAGAGAGTACGGACAGGTCATGGAGGGGGTTGTCGGTGGCGGGAAGTGACCGGGTATTGCCGGTTTTACGTTACCGCGGGGTGGTCGTCGTTTCTAAGTTTTACTTGCTTGCTGGTGTACCCAAATTACCACATGTCAGTGGCTCTTCTTGGATATCAGAAATCTAAATCTAGGTGTTAAATTAGAGAGAGAGGATGTGACTGTTTTTTTTTTAATGTCACATCCTATGACTTTTTGACTGGTTCTTTTGGGTCCATCGCCATCTTTAACTTATTTTCGATTTATGGCTGATTAATTTCTTTTTGGGAAGTTATTACTTGTACCCCGAACTAGAGTTCTAGAAATCTGACATCTCAGTAGACTGCCGTCTGAGCTCCTTCTCTGTGTAGGCGCTAGGCGCCAGTCCGAGCTTAAAAAATAAAATAAAAAATAGAACATATGAAATATATTTAGAAAATAAATTTTTATTCATAAGTATTTATTATATGCTTAAATTTTTTTTTCTTATATTTTCAATTAATTACAATACATATTAGCTTTTGGTTTTAATAATCTAAACATCTACTACTTATCAGGTGATCTCACTTCTTGATCGATATGTTAGAGTTATCTATTTATTTATTCGTATTAATTTATGTACACGTCGGTGCTCTGAATCTCTTCCTTTTAAATTAAGAAAATTATTTAAATACAAACGAAATGTCACATGTCTTGAGCACACATATCATTAATAAAAGGAGGAGCATCGTTCCACCATGAAAAACCCAACAACAATGCACCCTAATTCACTAAAGTATTAGCAACGTAAAATTACGATCATTTTGCTCATGTTATAAGCATAAAATATATGATATACATGCAAGAAAATACTTTCATCATTAGCATAAAAAGAAAAAGATCAAAATACAAAATTTGCTGCAGACCAAAGAAAATCATTGCACGACAATAATCTTTCGATAAATATTACCAAACAACAAACATGAAAAAAATTTCATATTCATGACAGCCTGAGTAAAGAAAATAGAGTTCGTACACTAAAACGGGGAAAAAAAAACCCACCCTAACAAGTATTGCTTAAAATGTTGTAGGCAATAGGCAATTATGAGTCTCATCATCTAATGTTATGGATATGATAACAGTCGTCGTTTGTACTCGATTTGTTTTGACATGCAAGAAATTCAGCTGCAACTAAATGACAATGCCCTTCTCATTAAATCGAACCAACCACTGGACCGACGACACCAACAATAATTTTCTAATAACTGAACAGGTAGGTAGGCGATTAGCATATCCTAAGCCATTATAATTTTAATACCTTATGAGACCTTCATAGGTTAGTTCCTAAGACGTGATCCCTATAATGTTTACCAGACTTGTTTAGAATATTAGTAATGAAGAGTAAATGTTTACGGCACCGAAAACGTAGAACGACTAGAACCAAGTCTAAACTAATTTTGATGTTGAAATAACTTGATCTTCTAGTTCGTGCGATGGTGATAATATGTTAAGACTTAAGACCCACAAGTTTGGAGTCTTCCGGACAAGAAAATATGTAAGATGACTCAGATCCATCAAACAGACCACAGCATGTGACATTTCCCATATTATAAGGGAAGAAGACACATCCAGTGCGGAGCGCTTCAACTGTTAATTGAAATGAGGTGCAAATGCAAGTTACATCAAATGTTGTATGGAGGCTTTGACGGGAAAATATTGTTGTTATTGAATTAACCTCTGAAACATAGAAAACAATATGGCCGCAGAAAATACTTACAAGGGATAATCTCACATAATAAAAGTGATAAAAAAAATCATAACAGAGCGTCTTCAATAGAGATGTCTTTTACATGGCAAGTCCAACAACTACTTTTGACATATTATATTTCTCCAACCCATATGTTAATTCTGAGATGGCAAAAAACATTTCCTTTCATATGTTAAATTTAACTTCTCTATTTTCCAATGTTAATTCACTGTTCACCTAGAGAAAGGTTTTTTTTTTTTTTTTGACATATTGGTTGGAGCTAAGATTAGCCAAATGTCAAATTTAAAACAACAAGTCAATTTTACCATATCATATGTTAGAGCTAAGAGTAGCCTTTATAGTTTCATACTTTCATTTTCCTTTACCCAACATGAAAAATTTGCTCCCAAAAAAGAAAAAAGAATAAAAAAGATGACTAACGGCAAGCAAGCCGTTAGTTATTTACTACGATAAATGGAAAAGAGTGAAGGGGGATTAGATTAGTAAAGTAAGACCGAAGCAATTCAGTGATCGGTGCACACCGACAACAATGTGGTTCCAGATCACTAGTGTGCCGAGATATGAGATCCTCAACTTTGTCATTGTCTCCCCTAGCATGCATCACATTTGACAAAGTCATTAAATTACAGATTTAATAATCCATCTTTCTCCTCACCTTCTTTATAGCTAAGAGGAGATGCAGAGAACGAAATGTTCCTTTCCCAGCTTATTCAGATCATCATCTCGTACAAAGTAGGCAATGGGAGAATGTTAATATTTTCAATGGAAAAGTATGGAATTATATATGTCATGGCGGTCACCTTAATAAGTAGTGGTTTAATTTGGACGTATTTATCGTCATATTTAGTATACATTATTAATAGTGATCAGATGTGAACCCTTTCCTCAACTAATCCTCAATCCCTCAGAATATATTGTTTATAATAAGTTGTTTTTGTTGATGCTGTTTTAGATTAGATTAATTTTGATCAAATGGTCACTAAATTTGTATAACTTTTTATGTTTATATAATCTACACTAAGTGAAAACAAAATAAATCCTATTATGATTAAGTTTATCCATTATATTTCCTCTTAGTACGCGCTCCACGCGCTAGGTTAGCCAAAGTTTGTCACCGTCTTCTCTAGCTCTCGTCCGGCTGCACTGCGGCGTTGGCGTAGGCCTCTAGCCTCGCCAGCGTGCTGTATGTGCGGTCGGGCGGGATGTGGGGTTTGGGATTTGGTCTGATGATCGGAGAATGGGCGGCGAGGGTCCAAGTTATTTGGATTTTGGTTTATGGCGGTGACTGCACTAGGAGGGGGTGCGCGGCAGAAGGCGGTGTCCGACTATGTGGAGTCAGTCGGGCTTTCGGATCTTGCAGCACGGATGGGGCAGGACGACAGTCTGTTCGGGAAGGAAGACGGTGGGTGTCTGATTTATGGTGCTTCTCGTCATCAGGGATCTGGGCACTCGAGTTTTGGGGGTGTAGTGGTGGAGGATGACAGCTACTGGTTCTCTGTTGATGGCGTTTGTTCGACGGCGGTCAAGGTACGAGAGCGGCCACGGAGCGGCAATCTGGGAAATGGGAAGGCTGCTGTGGTGCTTCCTGTGCAGGAACGTGTTTGGGCTGGATCCACTAGCTGGGGCCTCGTTGACCTACTTCGGTTGTGGGCCTTCCTTAGGCCTAGTGGTTTTTGGGCCTGGGGCTTCACCGTAGGGCCATTAAGGTGTATTTATTTTAAAGTTGTTCGTTATTTATGCTATTTAGTATGTTTCCGCTTTTTGCGAGAAATAAATTCCTACAATAGTTGTGTAGGACTAGTCGGGTGTAGGCACTCAAAGTGCCTTGTCTGCTCTAGGTAGGCGGCAAGTTTGCTTCATCAAATGGTCGCTTCCGCCTAGTGGCAGGGTGAAGCTAAGTGTCGTCGGATTTATCATCTGACGGCAACATAGTAGGAAAGTTGAGATTATAGTAATTATGCTACGTTGTAATCGGGTTATATATCGAGTTATCTTTCTGTTATGTCACTGCTATGTCAAAGCAAAATTGAGTAGCTAATAGTGCACTCTTTGCTAGTTGGTGCTTGTTAGAATACATGTCTTATGTAGAGATTCCTGATATTATTTCGGGAAATACTTGATAGGAGCATTTTAATGCGACGTTTTAATAATTATTTCCTCATATTTTACTTAGTTATTTCCTTAAATAAATAAATTTTAATTTCATTTTTATTTTCTAGGTACATTGGAATAAATGAAGCTGAAATGAGCTAAAATGAAGAAATGGAGTTTTCCTGGTCCGACTAGAAATCCCAGTCAACGCAGGAATCCTGATGAGGCTAGGAAACCTGAAGGCATTAGGAGACCACCTGGCTTGAAGATGACGTTGGAGATATTTTGGGAGAATAAATCTTTAATTGCCGTGAATTATCAAGAGAAGATTATGGAGACAACATGAAAATCAAGGAAGAGTCATAAGAAGATTACGTTGGAGATATTATTTATGAATTAAAGCTGATTTTGCCATGGGAAATTATGGAGTTAATGTCAAAAATCAAGAGATGATCAAGGATAATGATGCCATGGAGAGATTTAAGGGAGAAAAAGTCCAAAACAAGTCCAGATTCATTCCTATTTTCACTCAAGATTATTTTGGCCGAAAATTAAGAGAAAAATCAGATAAAATCTGGGCAAAATCAGCAATAATATATTTGGAAAGATTATGGGATTTATTTTGGAGGCTTCTGATTGGCTAGATGACTCAACAGAGCTGACATGGCATTCTGTGATTGGTCGAAGCTGTGTGACATGATTGGATAGTTATTTGAGGAGATAAATCAGAAAATAATCATGCAATTAATTCAAAAATAATCTCTCTAAATCAAGGTGTTAAATTGGAGGTTTCTTATTGGTTGGATGACATAGCAGAGCTAACGTGGCATTCTCTGATTGGCTAATGCTGTGTGGATAAATCTTGAAGACTTGGAGACTAAGTTGCCATCCTCCTATAAATAGGAGCATTCTCTACACAATTCTACACACCATCACACAACAACATAACACACCTCACCTCACAAAACACCATCACACAACAACACCACCACAACAAACACCTCTTCATTCAGAAAATTCTCTCCATCCTCTAAAGCAAGCCACGGGATTCTAGCAAGGCCGAAGCAAGAGAAGAAGGAGCCGTGACCTTTTCCTCCACCATCCACCATTGAAGACTTGCTTTCAAGCTTCAAGGATCGCAACGTCAATCACCCATCTTCATCTTCCATCCACGGTGTAATTTGATCTCTACTTTGTAACCTTTGCTTTGAATTTCGTTGGTTTTGTTTTAGTTGACATTCATGATTGAACAAAATTATTATTTCTGGAATTTTTATGATTAAATGAGATTTTCAGATTCTATTATTGTAATTCGAGAGTTGCTTATGTGAGTTTGTTTAATTAAATTTGCTTTATAGATATCTTTTGTATTTTAATCTTATGTGGTTCGAAACACTTAGGGTTTTGATATGAATGGTGCTAGATTTAAGAACATGAAATCAACTTTTTGTTTTGTGTAACTTGAATCGAAGTAGTAAAGGTTTTGGACAAAAACCGAATTTAATTAAAGAGGATTGCAATTAGATGGACTTTTTCATACTAAGTTGCACACTTGAGTTGATAGCCTTTCCATGTGTTTCATGCGTTAAACATGTCATGATTGACTAGCTTTCTAGGGATTGATTACATGTTTGATAGGATTAATCTTTGTGCTTTCACTTAGGTTAATTAGCATTGAAAAGTAAAAAATGGGAAATTATTTGCTTTCGAATATTTCACATGATCAACTCCTTTCTCATGACTTAAATGAACAATATTAGGGTTTAATCGAATTTGATCATAGTTTCGGTTTTGATCTTTGTTCTCTCATTCCACCCGTGTATATATGTTTTTACATTTTCTTTATTTTATTTATTTTAGTTTTTAATTTAATAATCCTAAAACCCCCCTTTTGTGTTCATTTGTATATATTTTTATTCTTTGTTTTATTTTTGTAAATAATACTTTTTACTTTTATTAATTTATTTTTGCAATTACAGGTGTACCCTCAATCCCCGGAATAGAACGATCTCTATTTACTATATACTAACGATGACATTTCAGGGTTAAATTATGCGCTTGCTTTCAGGCGTATCAATACTCTAGTTGCTTATTGTAATAAGGGGTTTAGGCTTAATGTCCCCCCCTTGTATTCGGCAGTTTCATTAATCAAGGCTTGAGGGCAGCAGCACCAGCCCTTTATTCAAAAAAAAAAAAAAAATCTATACTATGTTTAATAGAATTCAATTGATGATGTGGAAACACCAGAGAGTCCTTAGATCATATATTAATCCTATTACATATTTAGTACTTGAAGAGCAATGGTAAATCACAAGATACAAAAAAAAAAAAAACAAACAAAAGATAAAAACAAAATTCACTTTTTTTATTGAACAAAATCCACTTTTGCTAATAAATTCCTATCTTTCTGTTGCTTAATTATCTTTTTTTTTTATATATACATATTGATAATTTGGTTGCATATATAAAAGGGTTTTTGTCCATTTACCCCATTTCTAGGGATTTTTTTCCCACTTACCCCATTAAATTTTTTTAATTCCCTCTTATCCAAAACACTCTAAAGAAGTCTTCCCTAATACCTATTATTTTTTTTTATGAGACCATTTTACCCTCACCCCTTTGTTACTGAGAGAGAGAGAGAGAGAGAGAGAGAGAGAGTGGAAGAGAGAGAAATCATAGGAGACTTCGTCAGAGCTCGGTTACCGCCCGCTGCCCACCGGACTTTTCTAAAAACATCGCCGGAGGTCCCGAAAGATGTTGTCGGATATCTCATAGGTCGCTGGAAAAGTTTATTGCCCTCAATAGACCTCTATTGCCCTCCAATAGACATCTATTGCCTCCTAATAAAGGTCTATTGGGGGTAATAGACGTCTATTACCCCTCAATAGATGTCTATTAATAGACGTCTATTAAGGTCTATTACCCCCAATAGATGTTTCGATAACTGAAATTGGAACTAATCTTACTAAAATTAGACAAATAAAACTTTAATTAAAGAAAAAAAATGAGAAGATCACATCAATTCAAAACGTCTATTGCCCCTCAATAGACCTTTAACATACCTCTATTGCCCCAATAATTTTTTCATTTTTCTTTCATTCTGGGCCTCATGCCCCATTTTACCAAAAGAAGAAAGAAAATAATTGATTTGGGAACCCGGTTTATCATTCTCCTCTGCCACCGGCCTAAGTCGAGCGCCGGAGAGCTGGGTCAAGCACCGAAGTGAATAGACCAACCGTCCCAAACGACGTCCGAGCTCTCCAATCCCAAATGACGACGTTGACCTTGACTACAAATCGGGGACAGAGTTCTCGAGCATCGACATCCGGTCACCAAAATCATCTTCCGGCGATGTGGATCCTCTTCCTCTATTGCCTGTCACCAAAATCGTCTTCGGGTCCGGAATCGAGGTTGGGCCTTGTCGATCGGGGAATCCGAAAGCGTCGGGTTGAGAAGGATGAGAGAGAGAGAGAGAGAGAGAGAGAGAGAGAGATGGCATCTGAAGAGGGTTGCAGAAGAACGTTGATGTCACCAGTGAGAAGTCTCGATCTGGATTTGGAGGCTCGTGTCGCCGTTGTTATCGGCAACTTGGTCACCAGTGAGAACGTCGTCTACTAATAGTGGAGCGACGAGAAGAGAGAGAGAGAGAGAGAGAGAGAGTGTGTGTGTGTGTGTGTGTGTGTGTGTGTGTAATTCTGTAATTGTGTTGAGGGCAAAATGGTCATATTGTGTAGATGGGAACAAAAAACTGTTGTTGGAGTAAGTGGGATAATTTTTGCTTATTTTGGTGCTTTGAGTCAAGGACCCTATATAAAAGGAGCGGAAATTTGCACTCCCTTTGTTTTTTTTAATACTTCTTCACCAGTTCATAATATTTCTCTTCCAAAACTACCACACACACACTCTCTCTCTCTCTCTCTTTCTCTCTCCATCCACAAAGTCGTTCTGCATCTATGGCCTTGCACATATATGAAAATCCTTCTGATCAACAACCTGCACAACCCTTTAATTTGATCATTTCCTCCCCAACTATTCATACAAGAAAGATGGCGATATAACCCCAGCCAAAATGAACTGAAGCACTACACTGAAATCCAACCCCAAATTATCCTCACACCATTAAATTAGAAGAATCAATCCAATTTCTTGTTTTTAGACGCCAAACCTATCAGCCCCTCATCAAACTTGGAGAACTTCATTGATTCAAGAAAGAATTGATTTGGGCACTGTTGCATCGATAAGAGAATCGAGGCAGTTGAACCCACATAGCTCAACCATTTTGGTCTGCTCATCTAAGGTGGCTGAGTTATGACGGCGAGCGAAAGTGTTTCTTACTTAGAGCGGAAAATAAATCCAATTGACAACACACGAATCCAATTTCTTTGAATTAGAGTGGAATTCTTTAGAAATAGAATGAATCTTTTTCTCTACAAACAAAGAAACGAAAATAGATGGGCAGAGAAGAGAAGCGTCTAAAGTTAAGTGGTAAATGGCTGAGGAGGAGAATAAGTTGAAGTGAAAGAAACCGAAACCGGCATGCTCCACCCTGAGCTCGGCTTCCCTCGCGGCAGCAAAGTCTCCCAATCTCTTTAGAGCCACCCCTTGATCTTCGAAATGCAAGCTCTGATCACCGCCAGCGCCGGAACAAGAAATAGATGGAGAGGATGTGCCAAGCCTTAGAACTGGAGATGGTTGGGGTGGTGAGGGCTGAGTCGAGTGGGCTAGTAGCCATTGTTGTGGGGGTAATCTGAGATTTGTATCGGAGAGAGAGAGAGAGAGAGAGTTTAGGTCGTGGAAGGGAGAAGACTGGACAAATAAGTATAAGGGTGATTCGGTAAAAGCAACACAAGAGGAGTGCAGAATGTAAAACTAGGAGTGCAAATTTCAGCTCCCTATATAAAAAGATCTCCCACTGTGTGGGTTTTTGAATGTGGAGTCCACACCTTCTGTGTGTGGGAGAAAATAAAAGAAACAGAAAAAACCGAAAAATAGTGTGAATTTTTGTGGAGAATGTGTTAAAAAAAATTTTCTTTTCTGAATTGACATTTTTGTTCTTCTTGAATAATCCAGTTTTTAATGTCTTTTAAATATTCAAGGGTTATAACCATAAAAAAATCCAATTATGGTGAGCAAGTCTTTCCTCTTAAATCTAATTGAACTAAAACCGGAAATAAAATTATGGATTCTAGAAGAATACCTAACTTGCCTAGAATAGACAATGCTGCCCAAATTACGCTAATCTACTGTCCCAACAAAGTTTTTGCTTGAAAAACTTGATATATCCAAAATAGCCATTTACGAGTAATTTCACCCTTAAGAAGTTTATCTGAATAAAAATTTTCAATATTCAAATCACTCTCCTTAATATGATGACGTTTCTTTCTTTTGATATTCTTTGTTGAAACTAGCTAAAATTTTCTCCTTGTTAAAGGAAAAACACATTATGTGCCTTCGTCAAAGTGATTGACGGAGAGGTAATCAAGTAATTAGTAATCACCATCAATCAGCATGGATCAAGGACCAATCAGTAGTTAATATCATCATTGTAATTGATATTTCCGTTGTAATTCTCTCTTTATATAAAGGTACTATGAAATGAAATGAGTAGACCAATTCCAATTCTATTTTACTTTTACACGTTATCAGCACGCTCAGAGCCAATAGCCAAAGAAAAAAAATCAAAACCCCGTGCAGCAGCCACCAAAAAAAAAAAAAAAACCAAATCTCTCGTGCAGCAGCCTCCACCCTCGGCCATCCCTCCGCGCGCACAGCCCAACCTCCACGCCCTTCCACAGCCGGCCCTATCCAGACCGGCCCCACCTAGCCAATTGCTCTCAGCACCCAGCCAAGAGCAATTTGCTCTCCGCACCCAACCATTTGATCTGCCCACCCGCGCCTGATCACCGCGACTCACCGTCCAGCTGGCCAGACCTGCTTCACCACTACTCACACACAGCAGCACCCTGCAGATCCCAGCGCATTGCTGCGCACATCCCAGAGCCCCCGCGCCTTCGTCCAGACCGGCATCTGCATCACAATCCAGGCCACCGTCTCCGGTCCCCTCGTCTGCACGACTCTCTTCGATCTATTAGCCACCATCTGTAAACTAGAAGGAAGAAGAGCAGGCGGAAGAATAAGAAGAGAGGGAAGAAACGTGAAGGAGAAAATAAAAAGATAGCAAAAAAACAAAAAAAGAGGACTCGGCCCAAGGTAAAGAGCCCGGCGACCTAGAAAAAAAAAAGAGGAGAAACAAGCCTTGAGGCCCAGCCTAGAAAAAAATAACAAAGCAGGCCTGCGGCCCAGAGAAAAAAATAAAAGCAAAGAGGAAAAAAAACCAACAACAAGGTTTTGTGGCTCCTGCAAGAGGAAGCAGCAAAGTTTTTCTCATGCTCAAAAACATCGCTACGCACGCCTGCATCAACACGCGCGTGCGATAAGATTGTTTTATTTTCTCCAAACCAAGTATGTTCTATTTTATTTATTTAATTTCATATTATGGTATATTTCATTATTTATAATTAGAACTTTTGAGCATGTTTAGTTAGATAATTTTGATCTTTTTAAGCATGTTTTTGTTATTTATGTTTTACATAATTATGTTTAAGCATGTTTTAATCATGCTATAGTTTATACTTTATTTTGAACATGCCATATATATCTTGTTATATATTATTTATGCAATTGTGAGCATGTTTTGTGAATTTTATTTACTCTTATATTTTCCTAAGCATGCCTTTATATTATGCTATTGTTTATATTTTATTTTACACATGATATATTATTGCTATTATTATGTGTAACATATATTTTGGTATATATTTGTGAAATTTGAGCATGCCATGTAATTTATTATATGCTATGTTTTTATTATTTATTATTAAATGTATTATAGTTATTTTTGTAATACAACATATAAATTCGTTTTGCCATGATAATGAAACTTCATGCGCATTATACACACTTACCGTGATAAACATTTTCACATAGCATCGAAAAATGTGACCATTATGAATCTTGGTCTTAAAATCTAATTCATATGTTTTGGAAAATAATTAACGTGGATGTCTTTATGACTGCGTAATTTATTTCTTCTCTCTTGTTTATGTAGATGGCTAATCCAACTCGATCTGAATTTGACATTTTGGACTCAGAAGGACTTGAGTACCACCGTTGGGTTTCCGATGTAGAAACTGCTTTTGTGGCAAAAGACTACACTGCCACCATCCAAACTCCCACTGACCCCAAAGACGATGGACCGTCTAATAAGGTGAAAGCAAATGCCTTAATGTTTCTGAGGCGACATGTTGATCCTAGCTTACGCTGGGAATACCTTCAGTTGAAGACACCTAAATAACTGTGGGATGCCCTTAAGGGACGTTTTGGGAACATTCATGACATCTTGCTCCTAGAACTGATCGTTCAGTGGAATGAAATCCGCTTGCTTGACTACAAAAAGGAATATGACTTCAACAAGGACATGTTACGCCTAAAGGCACGTCTAAATTTCTGTGGAAAGGAACTCACAGAAGATGATATGATCCAGAAGACTCTTTCCACTTTTCCTACTTCAGCAATTATACTAGCGAACTAGTATAGGCTGAAGTATGATAACAAAAGAATCACAACTTTCAATAAGCTGATCAACCTACTGCAAGTGGCTGAGAGGCATAATGAGGTTCTTTTGAGCAACAATGTCAGGCTCGTTGGGACAAAGAAAATTCCTGAGGCTAATTATGGCAAAGTCAAAGGTGGAAAGAACCCCAATGCAAAGGGGGTTGAATGTGCTGATCCCTACCCACGTGGCAAGAGACGTGGGGGTCGTGGTATGGGCCGTGGAGGCCCTCCCAATGTATGGCGCAGAGATGGTGGTGCTGGCCTTAGTGGTCATAGAAACAAGGTGCAAAGGGCACCTAAGAACCCTTCAGTCAAACAGGGTAGAGTTGGCAATGAACCATGCTATACGTGTGGAGTCATGGGGCATTAGTACAAGAATTGCCAAGCAAGCAACAGAGTAGCAGTCAATTATAAGAGGTATAAGGAGTCTAAAGAACAAGAGGCTCACTATATGGAAGGAGGCCATGACCCAGACGTCAACCTCACAATTGCAGACTTCAATGGCAACAAGGAACTTGCTCAGTCAATGGATGCTTCAGATTTTGACTGATCTGCTTTATTTATTTTATTTTCCAAAAACAGTTGTGAAGGCATAATGCCTCATTTTTAATTAGACTATTACATAGTCTTAAAGTTTATTTCAATAACAGTTTGATAAATTAAATTTCTGAACAAGACCTTGATTTGATTATCGTTGGCTTATTAATAAATTTCAGATTTTATTCTGAAGCATTGAATTTATTCGATTTTTATGTACTACACATATTCACATGGTTCGAAAAAGCACTGTAAAGATGTAAAACAATACATCTAGAGAAAAATCATTAGAATGAAAAAAAAATTATCATTCTACTAAAATAGACATGCTCTAAAGAATATGAATTATATTTTCAAAGTTAATAATACCTCCCATTTATGTGTAGGAATGAATCGAGGAGAACTTGAGTGCATAGTTGATAGTGGGACTACCCACACCATATTAAGGAATAGGCAATTATTTATTGAATTAATAGCCTATAATTCTTCTATGACTACGATGATTGGATCATCACAAGTAATAAAAGGGTGAGGAACTGCCAAATTTTTGCTGCCTAATGGCACAACATTTAAAGTCACAGACGCTCTATATGCACCAAGAGCTAATCTAACCTTGTTAAGTTTCAAAGATATTCGTGCCAACGGTTATCATGTAGAAACACACTGTGAGAATGGAACTGAATACCTTTATATTACCTCTACTGAATGTGGAAGGAAACGCATTTTAGAGAAACTTATGAGTCAATCTAGTGGACTGTACCTCACTACGATTCGGATCATTGAATCATATGCTGTCACCAACAATGAAATGTGGGACACTGACTTATACAGGCTTTGGCATGACCGCCTAGGGCACCCCCTGTCGTGACATGATGAACCGTATTTTAAAGAACTCACACAGACATCCCTTCTTTCAAGTAAAAAATAAAATGGGAGAAAAATCCGCCACACTGAAAAGTGTCGATCATAGTATTGCACAAATGCAGCCATTACCTTCTGAAGTACCAGAAGCACTACCTCCCTCCCATTATACCTCATTGACTATTTCAAAGGCACATCACTCGTTTTGCAAAGCTTGCTCTTTAGCAAAAACAGGATCGAGACCTTCCTATGCTAAAGATACAAAACAAAACATTTCATTCTTACAATGGATACAAGGAGATATCTGTGGACCTATCCATCCAAAATGCGGACCATTCAAGTACTTTATGGTTCTGGTGGATGCCTCGACACGCTGGTCACATGTCGTTTTATTGTCCACAAGAAATGCTGCATTTGCAAAACTCCCAGCACAAATTATACGCTTAAAGGCTCACCACCCTGATCACCCTATCAAGTTTATAAGCCTTGATAACGCTGGACAGTTTACATCAAAAGCATTTGATGATTATTGCATGTCTATTGGGATCGATGTAGAGCATCTTGTACCCCATGTGCATACACAAAATGGTCTCGCAGAAGCCACCATCAAAAGGCTACAGATGGTGGCTAGGGCATTGGTTATGCGCACCAACCTGTCTATATCTGCATGGGGTTATGCAATATTGCACGTAGCTTTACTCATTCGTTTCAGACCCACTGCTAGCCAACCATTTTCTGCGTACCAGTTGGTAACTGGATATGAGCCTGACATTTCACACTTACGCATATTTGGTTGCGCAGTATATGTGCCTATTGCCCCCCCACAGTGCACTAAAATGGGTCTTCAGAGATGATTAAGTATTTATGTTGGATACGAATCTCCAACGATTATCGGCTATTTGGACCCTTGACAGGCGATCTCTTTACCGCTAGATTTGCGGATTGTCACTTTGATGAGACAGTCTTCCCGTCGTTAGGAGGAGATAGGAAAAAGGATTTTCCAAGGGAACGACAGGAATTGTCGTGGTTTGTCCCTACTCTATCTCATTTTGATCCTCGCACTTCACAATGTGAAGTGAAGTGAAAAGAATAATCAATCTTCAAAACGTAGCAGATTCGATGCCTAATGCATTTACTGATATCGCAAAAGTGACGAGATCACATATACCAGCTGCAAATGTGCTTGCAAGGTTAGAAGTCCCCAACAAGGGGCACGGTGCCGCAGATAGAGGCACTGCAACCACACTTAGTGGAGGTGTGGTTGAGGCCGTGGCTCCTCAAAGGAAGAAGGGAAGGCCATTTGTTTCTATTGACACTCACCCAAGGAAGAAGGGGGCGAGTAAGGCACAAACTGATCCATTAATCATCAATGTAGAGAATCCCTCTCATGAGATTATCTCTGATTATAGTTATGTCCACGAATCAATACTAAAGGACGCTCCGATGTTTGAAATGATTCCAGAGAACAAAGAAATCTCAATGGATTATGAGAGTGCGTATGAGTTGATAGAAAGATCTTCCATACACATTGATGATGTATTTGCATACACTGTTGCTCAAGAAATCATAGAGCACGATGATATCGAACCACGCTCTGTTGCAAAATGTCAACAAAGAGCAGATTGGCCTAAATGGAAAGAAGCAATCCAGGCAGAATTAGATTCTCTGACAAAGAGACAAGTATTTAGTCTGGTAGTGCTGACCCCACCAAGTGTAAAGCCTGTAGGACATAAATGGGTTTTTGTCAGAAAGCGTAATGAAAAGAATGAAGTCCTGAGGTACAAGGCTCGCCTTGTGGCGCAATGTTTCTCACAACGCCCTGGAATTGACTACGAGGAGACATACTCTCCTGTAATGGATGTTATAACGTTCCGCTACTTAGTTAGCCTAGTAGTTTCCGAAGGATTGGAAATGCAGCTCATGGATGTGGTGACTGCATATCTCTATGGGGATCTAGATTCAGAGATATATATGAAAGTACCTGATGGCCTTACATTACCCAAGTCAAGTGATTCTAAACCACGGAGTGCGTTTGCAATTAGGTTGAAACGCTCACTATACGGATTGAAACAATCTGGGCGGATGTGGTATACCCGTCTAAGTGACTACTTGATTGGGAATGGATATAAGAACGATGAATTATGCCCCTGCGTATTCATAAAGAAAACAAGTTCCGGATTTGCAATTGTAGCAGTATATGTCGATGATATGAACATAATAGGTACTCTTGATGAAATAAGAGAAACCGCGAGTTACTTGAAATCCGAATTTGAGATGAAGGATCTTGGGAAAACTCGATTCTGTTTAGGTCTTGAACTAGAACACTGAGTTTGTGGAATACTAATTCACTAGTCTGCGTATGTCCAAAAGATGCTCAGGCTATTTAACATGAACAAAGCGCATCCTGCTAGCACTCCCATGATCGGTCGAAATTTGGATGCAAGGAAAGATCCATTTCGTCTAAAGGAAGATGACGAAGAGTTGTTGGGAGCTGAAATTCCCTATCTAAGTGCAATAGGCGCATTATTGTACTTAGCCCAATGTACTCGACCAGACATTGCATTCTTAGTGAACTTGTTAGCTAGATTTATCTCAGCGCCAAAGCAGCGTCACTAGAATGGTATCAAAAACATGTTTCGATACCTAAAAGGAACCATTGACTTCGGACTGTTCTTTCCTTACAGAGAGACAAGAGGGACCGCTGATGGAACTGCAATCCCTAAAGGAAATATTGATGGCAAAAGCGCCACTCACTACACAGAAATGCCAAATGACGTTTTGGTTGGTTTTGCTGATGATGGGTACCTCTCTGACCCACATAAAGGTCGTTCCCAAACTGGTTATGTATTTACCATTGGAAACACGGCGATATCTTGGAGATCAACCAAGCAAACCCTTGTAGCTACCTCCTCGAACCACTCAGAGATCATCGCTCTACATGAGGCGGTTTGTGAGTGTGTATGGTTAAGAGCTATCATCACACATATTCGAGGGAATAGTGGTTTGAGTTCTACCACTGAAGAGCCTACTTGCATTTATGAAGATAATGCAGCTTGCATCGAACAAATGAAGCTAGGATATATCAAGAGTGATAATACAAAACACATATCTCCAAAGTTTTTCTACAATCAACAACAACAGGCCCTCTTCAAGATTCAAGTGAATCAAGTAAGGTCTGAGGAGAATGTGGCAGATTTGTTCACCAAATCATTGCCTAAAGCCATATTTGAGAAACATGTGAAAAGCATAGGAATGCGAAGACTTTCCAAGCTCCCCTGATTAATGTAAGTATCAGGGGGAGGTGTAGACGCTAGGGGAAGTCTAACACACACACATGTCATCCTCAAATGTAAAAGATGCGTTGTGCTCTTTTCCTTCGACCAAGGTGTATTTTTTGTCCCACAGAGTTTTTATTGTTAGTTGGCGAGGTTTTTAGTGAGGCAACAACTCATGCACCATTTCATCTTTGACTTGGCACAAGGGGGAGTATTAAAGGAAAAACACATTATGTGCCTTCGTCAAAGTGATTGACGGAGAGGGAATCAAGTAATTAGCAATCACCATCAATCAGCATGGATCAAGGACCGATCAGTAGTTAATGTCATCATTGTAATTGATATTTCCATTGTAATTCTCTCCATATATAAATGTGCTATGAAATGAAATGAGTAGACCAATTCCAATTCTATTTTACTTTTACACTCCTACATTAATATATGTGTGTATGCATATGCGCGAGCGTGTGTAGGGTTCTTTTGACTTTTTTTTAAGGGATCAACGTATCACTTGTTGCTAGCATTACATCTCAGCAAATTCATGTGTGTGTAGGGTTCTTTCGACTTTTTTAAAGGGTTCGACAGATCGCTTGTTGCTAACATTATATTTCAACAAATTCATTGTTTAGTTTCAATACATCCATCAGTAAATCATTTCTACAAGTTTTCAGCCAAATTGATAATTATTAAGGTACTAAACTAGGTCAAATTAATAGACGAACCAAACATGTCTATTATTCATAATAGTAAATGACAATTATGACTGTTTTAATTATTTCCAATTTAGTTGAAAATTTTCGGAAAAATTTTAGAAACAGTACAT
The DNA here is from genome assembly GCA_024704745.1 of Rosa lucieae. Lineage (NCBI taxonomy): Eukaryota > Viridiplantae > Streptophyta > Magnoliopsida > Rosales > Rosaceae > Rosa > Rosa lucieae. The sequence goes on along the minus strand of CM045494.1, from coordinate 25,641,967 downwards.
GAAGTTTGGCCCACTATTAATTTTCGTAGACGAAGTCACAAATTATGAACTTTGGTATACCAAATGTAAACCCCGACTCACGATCCATACACGACGTTAGTGGAGTCGTTAAATCCTATGTCATTATTCATTTGTTAAAGGGTAATTTAGTACTCTCTCACTCTAACTCTTATTTTTGGTGTTAAAAAAAAAAAAAGTATCTCCTCTCTCTGACTCTCTCTCTCTCTCCCCCCCCCCCCCCCCCTCTCTCCCTCTCGCCAAATACCCAAACCCAGAAAGCTCCCTGTGACTTTCTCTTTCTCACAGCTCTGAAATTAGGGTTAGGCGAGGCGGAAGAGGGCCAACCCGGCGGCCTTGAACCCGAGGAAGGTGTAGCGGGTCTTCAATTTGTCTCTCTGCAACGACGAGGAGAGAGATGATGGCGGCGACGGTGGGCTCAAACTTTTGCTTCTTGGAGATGTCTCTCTGCAATTCGTCTAGCCTTTGCTTAAGGTATTGTTCATCTTCGAAATCCATCATGCTTGGTTTGGACTGGTTTCTGTGTGTAAATGACAGGTTTGATGATGAAGAAGAAAGATTCAATTGGAATTGGAATTGGGGTTTTGGATGATGAGCTGCAAGGTGGATTACGATCTTGAAGTCGATTACAGCGCAGAGAGGCCGAGGAGCAGTGGCTAGGCAGTTGGTGAGGTTGCGGTTGAGCTCTTGGACAGCTTGGTGGCGGAGCAAGTCGGGTTTGGGTCAGGGAGGACCGGAAGAGGCGCTATGGGGTGAGTGGGTTTAGGGAAAAAAAGGAGGGGATGGCGGAGGATGGAGTGGAGGGAATGACAATGGTGGTGTGGTAGTGGCAGGAGAGGAGGTTGTTGCAAAGCTCCATGCATGGTTGCAGGTGACCTTGCCAAGCTGCTGGGACTTCTCTCCGGCCATTGTGCAACCAGGAGGTGAGAGAGAGAAATGGGTGGCCAGAGAAATAGAGAGATGGGTGGCTAGAGTAAGATAGTGTAGAGACCAATTTACCCCTGAAACTATGCCAGGTGGCAGAGGTTCTCACGGCGTCAATAACGTCGTGTACAAGTCTTTGGTCGAGAACAAATGTTCGTGTACCAAAGTTCATAATTTGTGACTTCGTGTACGAAAATTAATAGTGGGCCAAACTTCATACATTGTTCTTAAAATTTTCCCAAAATTTTCAGATATCATCCACTTATAAAGCTCTAAAAACTAAACGGTGAATCCGGCGACATTTGATCAAAAAGAGGGTTCCAAAAGCGATCTCTTAGAAACAAGTCAACATCCAAAAGTAAAATTTAACCCCTTACGAGAAGGTGACATTGAATTTTGCCAAGAGATGACAGACTTTAATAATGAAGATAGAATGGACCTATTTTCAAAATAGCCTCGCTTTCTTCTTTAAAAGGGTAGGGTTTTGGGTTTTCAAGGTTTCAGTGTATCTCTCATCCAATGGCATTCTAACAACAGCATGGACTCCTTACCTGGTTACCTGTGACAGTTGACAGGATGATGAGTTTTTTTTTTTTTTTCCTGTCACTTGATTGGTAGAAATATGTGGTATGGTTGGCAGGTCTTCTTCACCTTCAGATGAGTATGATCGAGTCACGGAGAAACTAGGTTAGTCGACAAAAGTGGCGGATTTAGAAAACTTTCTTAAGAAAATCAAACTAAGAGATCAGTAGAAAAAATAAATAAATAAATAAAAAATACTCATAGATGAGAAAGGCGGAACATAAAATAGATTAACAATTACGAAAATAATCATAAAATTTAAACTTCAATATTAGAAAGAATAATTTATCTAGATAACTAGCTCAAGAGAGAATCCTCTCTCTTTATTTAATCTCTAAAAAGAAAAAGAATTTATCTAACCTCTTAAAAAGTACGCTTGTCGTGCAGTTAACGTTTGACAAAACCTATTAGTGAGGTCTTCATTGTCTTCAAAGTTCTTGTATCTCACTGTCATGAAAAAAAAAAAAAATCTTGTATCTTAGTATCTCAGATGGTGATATTTGGAAAGCTCATATTCATCTTAAGGTAAGGTATCTAGAGGTTGATGCGGGATATTCTTCTCCCTACTAAAGTGACATTCAGTAAAAAAGTTAATTTAGCCGATAATGTTTGTGGATAGTTGAAAGTAGTTTACATATATAGAGTAATGCTAGGTGAACTATCTTTTTGCTTTTTGCATCCCACATTGATTCTACATAATCTAGTAGCTCATGTGACATGGAAACCACCATATTATATTGTTTCATTAAATAATGTGAAAATGTCATATGAGCTGTCAAATAAGGTGAGATCAAAACAGTATATAAAAAAGTGATTTACCTGATATTATTCTTACAATTATTTAGTACATACTCTGTTACTATCTCAATTTGGTTTCATTGTGTCTCTTAGCCTAAGATCAAGAGAACATCCCGTCCCTACTAATCAAGATTGGGTATGTGAGGTTTTATGAGCTCTTCTTAAGCAGCAACAAGGCATTCTTTTTATTTCTCTATGGGAAATAATGAAATATAGATTGAGAGGAACAACAGAGTTTAGAAAGATTTGACATTTAATATTTAATCCGTGTAATACGGCTAGCTGTGTTTTTCATTTCTGGAGGACCACTAGAGATTGCATCCTCTGAAGGAGAAGAAAAATAAGAGGCTGCAGACTAAGGCTTAGTTTGGCATTGCTTCCTAGGGTGCTTTTGAGGCTGCTTCTGCTTTTGGACCAAGAGCATGGTGTTTGGTAAAATATCTGAAAGCTGCTTTTGGTTGAAATGACTTCTCCGTAAAGCCGAATTTGGGAAGCTCCAATTTGTAGCTTTGAGAAGCTGCTTTGGGAAAACACGGAGGAGCAACAGTGATCGGTTTAATGAAATTCGACTTCATGACAATTATGTCCTCCTTCTTTTCTGATAATTACATCGAAACAACAGAACCCTATCTTTTCTCCATCTGTTTGCCGTCATTTTCATTATCACTCCACATCTCTTCATCTGCTCCTTCCTCTTCTTCAATTCGTACTGGACTAGTACATGAAATCTGGGTCGATTGTTTATGCACGGAATTTGTTTGATAGAATGCCTGAGAGGAACTCCGTTACTTGGTCTTCCATGGTTTCTATGTATACCAAGCATGGGAAGAGCGAAGAAGCGCTGAAGGTGTTTTCGGAGTTCCATAGGAGTTCTGATGGGAGACCGAATGAGTATACCTTGCCTGGTGTTATTCGGGCTTGCCGGCCTCACCTCCTTCAATTCGTGGGTTCCATCTCTTTGCCGTCATTATCGTTATTATTCCACATCTCCTCCTTCCTCTTCTTCAATTCGTGGGTTCTCTCTACAATTTGGGTATTCTAGGTTATGCATCATCTCTGAAGATAATCTATCAAACAGAACCCTATTCCTCTGATTCCTCCATAGCTGCACAAAAAGGAGTAAGGTATGTGAGTTTCACTCAGTCAGATCTCCAGAACCCAAAGTTTGCTTGACTGCTTCGATCTCTTTACTTTTTATTTCGAGAAATTGATGATATTTCATTGAATTGTTATATAGGAGATTTCATAGATACATATTTCGTTTTGTGATTTGTTTTTGGATTTATTTCTGGGTTTCTCTTTGGTTCTTGTAGATGTAGTTGAGGCGAGAGTACTGTTAGAAACCATTGTCAATTGAGTTTTGAACTTGATTATTTGTCTTATAGCTTTTTTGCAAAAGAGATACATGATTAATCGGATGGAATTGCAAACAAGAAGCAAGATCTTGTGTATGAATGCGGATGAATGATTAGGAATGCACATTATTAAAAGATTCAAAAGTTTAGGACTTGACGTGTGGGAATGTAAGCTTCAGGTTTGAAAGATCAATCGGGGACATATATGTTACAGGTTTGGTGGTGTACATTCATGTTCTTCGTGGAACATATTCATGAGTGTTTTGAGTAATAAATGGTTTGTCTTTTCCAAAATTAGCTTGTAACGGTGAATTGATGCAGTTTTAGGCTTATTCAATGAGTAATTAGGATTACTGATAACCAATTAACCACTGAGCTAGCTGGGCACAATACGAAGTTTAATAACTAGCCTTAACTTGTAACCCGTCTATAATTGTAGCCAAGTAAGCTGTAGAAGATTGCTTCTTGTTAGCTTATACAATACTTTAAACTGAGGCCTCAAATCTTTCCTAATGTTGTTAGCTCGTGGACCTAATGCAGCATCTGTTAGTGGCATATTATATGAGGAGCTCCTTGTTTGAGTATTGGAATGGATAAATTGTTTGGCATACCTGTTAATAGAAATGGCAATGACATGTAATAGATATTCGTTTCATAATCTCATCGTTAGTTAGCAGAAGGTCGGGAAGCATTACTTCAAAGTTTAGATGTCTGCTTCTTTTAGATACCACAATCTGCTTCGAAATGATCGTTTTAGTAGTCCTAGTTAAGACATAGATTAGACTTGCCCCTCGAACTCATTGTGGAATATGAGTGTTTGGTTTCTAGTCATGTATGGAACCTAGATTAGACACACCACAATCTGTTGTGTGTTGTTATCAGTTAGTCTTGGCTTTTGAGAGAAAGGTGAACCTGCATAAAGAAATTTTTGTATTAGAGTATGAATGGAAATTTATTTAGGTTGTAACTACAACTTTTGAAATTTGTACATATATTGGCTATGAAAACAGATAGTTGAAGTATCCAGATGTACAACCAAGAGTATTAATTTAGGACTGATAACATATTAGCTGATTCAATACTTGTTGACTATCTAATTTATAATTTATTTATAATTGTTGAAATAGCAGTAGCTTATTCAATACTTTTATTTATAATTTATTGTGTACTTGTCTAACTTTACCAGTGTGGCAATGTCCCACAGTCCCACCTTAGTCCTTCATTCCATTACATGTTCTGTTACTTTTAGGGGTAAAACGTCAACCCAACTCATCATCCCACCTTAGTCCTTCATTCCATTGTATAAGTAGCATAATCTGGTGCATATTAGAGCTATAATCAAATTATATTAATCCTCATCAATCGAAAGATGTATAGGTAGCATAATCTAGTCTTGCTTTTGTGAGAATCATGTTAGGTGTTGGACATGGTACGTTATATCAATTGTTTGTTTACTACTAAAGCATGTTTTATCTTTAGATGGGAAAGAAGAAATCCACCAATACCGAATCTCAAGTGAAGAGACTAGTGAAGAGATGGAGGATAATGAACATGATGGAGATGGTTCAGGAAGACAAGAAATGGAGGTGTTAAGAAATGCAATTGCACAAATTCTAATGAATGTATCTATTTAGTATTTAGTTGTAATTTTCAAGTGACTTTAATATATTTTGTGTAATGGTTCCCGTTGAACTATGGTTGGAAAATTAATCCAAATATTCTAGCCGAGATTTTGTGTAATAGTAAAACATAATATGCATATTGAAGGGTTTAAAGTAAATCTTTTATTCGGTCCAACCAAGGGTACAAGAATAATACAAGAGATTTTTTTTTTTTAAATTTGGTATGGTTACATAATCAAAAAACAAAATTAAGTATTTTAGTAGCATGTCTGAGCATGTATGACCATTTTGGTAATTATACCCAGCCAAAGCACTTTTGTCTTACAACTTACCAAACACCTAGAAATTGCTTTTGGACCTCACAGCACTTTTAAAAATAGTTTACCAAACACCTCAGCTGCTTCCTCTCACAGCAAGTTCGGAAGTGCTTCCTCTCACAGCAAGTTCGGAAGTGCTTCCCCTCACAGCACAGCAATCCCAAACTAAGCCTAATACTGCTCACCTAGTGGAAGACTGAAAATAAACATGGACGGTGCTTTTCAAGCGGAGCCAGAGACTAGACGTAGTAGCGTAAGATGAATCTAGTCTTTGTGGAGGGGCTGTTACACGTCACATCATTTTGGCACAATCGACGTTCAGGTAAAAGCTAAAGCATGTCGAGCTAGATGGCTTCAAGCTATACATCAACGATGGTCGGCAGTTGGTTAGGACTGGCTGCCAATAGGTGGGCTAGTGCACAGTATCACCATATTATGATTACTCTTACATGCTTCGTTAATGGCCTCTGAGTTCGCCGCCCCTTAAATTGCGAACGCCTAGAGTCCCTGCGCCATACAACGCTAGAACAGAGCCCGTTATGCACTCACGCCATCAGCGTTGTTTCTGAAGCACCTTTTGGAAGCAACTCTTTCTTATTTGATTATTCTTTTTCATATGTATTTTTTTTTTCATATTTGAATTGAATTAACTTTCGCACCAAGTATTTCTGACGGGAAAATTAACAGAAGTACTAAATTGAGAAATAATGCATTAGTTTAGGTACCACCGGGTAGTTTTGAAGATTTTGATACCAAAAATTTACATTAGGCCATTATAATGTACATCAAATAACATGTTAACTACTCACGTGTCTAAGTTGTAACTAGAAGCTTCCTGAACGCATAAAAATCTACGTGAAAGATTTCTCCTTTTGGCCAAACAACATGAAAGATTCCGTTGGTCCAACTTTACTCATGCACTAACATGTAGTATCATGTGATCTTATGCTCCGCTTATCTTTAGTAAGTGTTGTAAAGTATAAATCTGGACGGAACCAGTCCTTTGAATTAGACTAATCAAATTTAATTGGTTGGGCATAACAGAAATTAGGGTTGACATTCCTCTGTCAATAACCATGGATACCAAAGTTTGCATCTCTACTTGGATCACTCAAGAGGCAAGGTGAACCATCTCATTTGCTTCATGATCAATTCTCTTGGTAACTGTTGGAACTCAAACTTCAACTAGCAGGTACCAATTGTTCGACTGCTTCATATTAAGCAGGATAGCCATAGGTTAGAACATATGAAAATTTCCGAGCATTTGGTTAATCGCTTCTTTCCTCTGAACTGTATATTCACTACCACTACAGAGATACAAAGCTGAAAAATTGACAACGTTGTTTAATGTTGGATAGTCACAGACACTCGAGGTTGACAAACCAATTGTTCTAAACTGTTACATCTGTTGGGAATCTGGTTAGCTTCATTGCTCTACATTGGGGGAGTTGTGCTGTTATTTGATAAAAACCAAGACCAAAATTTGTAATTCATTTTTCTTACCATACAAGTCGGTGGAAACAAGCTCAATACAACACAAAAGCTTCCAGAAAATTGAACTTGCAAAATCAGGCTCCATATAAGACACAGTTATCACCAAGGGATAGGCAAACCTATCTGTACATCTAAAATGTTCTCCAAATCATTTTGGGGGAACCAATTAGAGCCCAACGAAGTGACATTTAATGATATAAGCAAATATCCATTGAGATAACATAAGACTAACTTTGCCCCAGTCAAAGCCAAGTTGATAGTCATATCTATGTTCTCAATGAGTGAAGAGCACCAATGAGATAGGGTAATTACCAAATGTTCAAAACCTTACAAAGAACAAGAGATCTAAGCAAAATAATAAAAACTCTCAAATCTATTTCCTCACAAGCAGGAAAAGGAAAAAATTCAATAGAAAAAGAAGGCAAAAAAAATAAAAATAAATCATTGAAGTCAATATTTGCTTAAACAAAGAACATAAATAAGTCTAACCAGCATGAAGACACATAATAGAGGAATCCATTCCCATAGCTGTATGAAGCATCTGATGCTACTCAGATAATACCCACATTTCTAATATAGGTCATACTTGATTACCAGTAAGCAGTAGCCCACATAAAGGTGGGTAAAAAGCACAGTGAAGGGGATTCCAGGATGCCATTCTTACCTATTCAACATCCTCTACCACACCCTACTTCCTAACCTAAGGAGAGACTGCTCCAATGACTATACAGAGTGGCGCAACTACAAACTTATGGATTTGAGAATCTCAGAGATTTTAAACCAATTGACTCATAGATCAGGCAAAAAGCTTTCCAAATAGCTAGATACGGTGAAGTTAAATAATTTTCTAGTATAGAAAAGCATCTTCTTACTCATTGTTCTTTTATGTCCAAAGGTTTCCCAAGTACTTTCCACACTATATGTGAACCACTTGGTCCAAGGTAATCAATGAAGCACCAAACTACCAACATCTCTGGATCTAGTCTATTTAAAATTTCAAAGGGCCAAGTCATATTTGAAACGTGCAGGTCAGCTCAAATTCCCTTTACACGATGATAGCATGGATTAACATAAATCCAAGAAAGCGGAAAGTAAGATTTTAAGATTAAAAAAGATGATCTGTGGATAGCTACTGCATCCCAATTAAACCCACTCTCTATAATAACATCTCTAATAACAGCATGGCCTTTGTCCGAGCTACAGTGTTAGCTGTATCGCAGAACAAACTCAAAGGAAGGACGCAACATAATCTAAGTTTTAAATTTGCATCAATCTCAAATCTAAACCCTTGATGTTATTGTACAAAACAACTAAATTTTAAGTCGATATGGACTTAGAGTACAACAAATCACCAATTTCTTGATACACAAAAGAATCTGTTGGCACAAAAACACATCTACCATCACTTGTCCATTGACACAAGACCTAACAGGTAAGTAACAGAACAAGTTCTTAAATAATTTTTACATATATTTCAAAAGTATTTAAAGACAGACATAATGTAAGGATCCCCCGTGCATCAACCAAGTTTTAGAATGCAAGACTAAATAATAGTCCAAGGGAGATAATTCTCACAATATGGTATAAATAAAATCCTCTGCATTGGTAGAAGCCTAAACCATTATCCTACGTAATGGAGACACTACTCACAATATAGCATTAATAAAAACCTCTGCAAACGTTTGACAACTCAAATTGTTGTCATACTTACATAGTTAATGTGACATGTAACTCATGACAATCACAACTCGTAGCAGTTACATCAGGGTTCAGACTTTAAAATCTCCCAACTCCTCTCATGCTCTGCAAGACACGTTCTTAAGAAAAGTAAAAAAATGCTAGATGCCCACAGACTAGACGTTTAGCTTATAAACTCATGTAAGGGGTTATGTGCCATGTCAATTGCCAAGCCCATCATACTAAGCAATCTACGCTGACTAGCCGTTGTCAGATCATTAAGTAAAAACCCTTATAGCATCACTCGAAGAAAAGACCTACTTATGCTCTTCCACACATCTCAACAGGAAGTAATGCAAAGCCCATGTACACTGTTTCTATCCTACCATTAAGCTACTGATACCACTCCAAAATTCAAATCATAAGCATAAAATATCTATAAAATGATGAGCTATTCGAAACATTACCAAGTCAAACATCCAAATAATCTGAAAAGCAACAAAAATTAGGAAGTATTCAAGCTTCAAAAGAGCCCAAGTAAACGATTCCAGAAACCCTTATTTCAACTACACATCATAAATATCAACAGCGAAAACAACCCGCGGAAACTCGAAACCAGTTTCGATCCAGAAACCTCTCTTACCCGGATCGAATCCTCAGTCGGATTCAGCCGGAAGGCCGGCCTGCTCGATCTCGAGGCGCTCGAGGGCCTTCTGGTGGGCCCAGGTCTCGATGGTGAGATCGGGCTTGGCATTGAGTCCGACGCCGAGGATGACGATGGTGAGGAAGCTGGTGACGTAGCAGGGGAGCTCCCAATCCTCCCATTTTCGAGACTGGCCTGGAGGTGGAGGGGTTCGGTTGAAGAGGTAGCCTTTGGGCTGCTCTTCGTGGCCGGGACTGGCCCAGCGGCTCGGGCCGGTGGCGGAGCCGCCGCGGGTTCGGAGGGTTTGGATGAGGCGCTGGCGGAGCATTTTTGTGGGGCGGGTATGACTTTCTCTCGCTCGGAGAAGAAAAGGAGTGAAGTGAATTTTTTTTGTTTGGTAAAGAAGGAGAAGAGCGTGATGCTGCGTTGTGCGACGAGGCGTTTTTCCCAGTGTCGCAAAAACTATCCGGTGCCGTTTTTGAACGACCATAGGAGATTGGTTATTATTATTATTTTTTATTTATTTAATCTGACAATTATTTAAGTCATCAGATGTTAGGCACTTTCGAGCCATTAATCAAAATTTGGAAAACTAAAATATTTTTGTCAAGTAACTCTTGGATCAAATGTGAAGTGTCGTCTTTAAGCTTGGCATACGTGACATCGCATGATTGGACGGTCGGACAAGTTTGATGATTTAATCGTGGGATTGAAGAATCTCTCTGAATGTACGTATGTTTAAGATGAAAAATTGGAAATAGAGGTAATACTCACACTTCCGATTCCAAATATGCTGTATGTGCCTTCTCTATTCATGTGAATCAAGTCACCACCATAGACAACTATCTAACCTTGAAAAATAATTTGCTTTGCTAAAAGAATTGTAGCTCGCCTCGCTGGGTCTAAGCCTCCAAGTTCTGGTTTGGCCTGCAGAGGTGATATTCAGTATTTGTGGAGTTGTGAACCTATTCACTAAAGGTCGAAGTTTTTGCAGTTCAGCTCCAAAATGTGTCATGAATTTGGAATTAGACCAGCTTTTCTAGACTAAAATATCATGCTTCGGCATCATGGCATAATCGGGATGCATGAAACTGGACCACTTTGCTTGTATGGCGGGCCGGCGGGGAGGCTTTGGTATGAAAGAGATAATGTGGTGCATGGTGCTCGTGTTCCATCTCTCCAAGATGAGGGGGCTGATACTGGTTACTCTGTATGTGACTTTGTGAATGCAAATAAAGTGGAGTCTAAAATGACAAAACCAGAGTAAGTAGGTTCTACAGAAAAAAGTAGTTCATAGGAAATTCTTTGTATTTTCTTGTTGCATGAAAATTGCAATTCATATGCCTTTCTATAGGTTCAGTGTATAGAGTAATTAGGCTAACAAAGCTAACAGCAAGTATCAAGCTTGCTACTTCTCCAGATCGGCTGAGCCATGACAGTTGGCTGCTGTGAATACCAAGTAAGCTATTCAAGTAACGAGCTTGATACTTTCTGTAGATACTTTGTTAGTAGGTTCACTAGTTTGGAAGATCATGGAAGAGCACCATGCTCCACTACTCAAGTAGGTTCACCAGTTTTTTCTCTCAATTGGACATCAAGTTGCAGCATGTTGATATTCACGATGCAATTGAGGCAAACAGTTCAAACTTCAAATGCACTTTCCCTTGACACTGCCTTAATGTTCTATCAAATCAATGAAAGGTTTCCAAAATCTAATTCAATGACAGGACTTTTCAAATTTCAGTGAAATCATCTTTAGGCATGAAGGGTGCATCTTCTAGACTGCTGTTTGCCTTTGTTAGTCTCAAACAAAACAATCCTCTCCAATGCCCCCATTCAATAATAACTTAGGAGCGTTCAGAGAACATTGGAAGAGCATAACTTGTACGTCAGATGATCTTCCAATTGGCCAACGCGCATGACCAGTTTGCTCCCACATTTTTCTTTTTCATCTCAGAAACCAAGTATGCCAGTCCTGACATGATTTTAACATTTCTGCATGGCCATATATGCTCATGTTCCATTCTGAAGTGAGACGTTCATATTTTTAATTTCTCAGTATGAATCTTCAAAACTCACCAGTAATCTCCACAAGAGCAAATCCCTCCAACCATGTGATGAAACCGGTTTTTATCTCTCAAAGACACTTCTCTTCCATATATCTTCGAGACAAGTTTCCCAAAGTTATGGCAATCAACACAAATGCGAAGATTTTTTATCACACGGACTGGCACACCTTCAGGAGTAGCAATAAGCCCAAAAGCCAAAGCCATCTTTTCACTGTGGCCTAGAAGTATCTTCTCCTTCTGCTCCTCATCCACATCATATAAAACACAACCCATATCAGGAGAGTAACCAACTTCCTTTAACTTTGCTGATATCTCTCTCACCTTTGCAGATACCTCTTCCCTTCTGGGATGGGAGCGATCACTTGCATGAAAAGTATGAAGGACTTGGTCAAGCTCAATCCAACTTCTTCCTGGCTCCTTTATCACAGCTTTCTCTGTCATTAATTCCCTTACAGTTCTTACATCTTCCCATCTCCCTGCAGAAGCAAATAAATTAGAAAGAATGATGTAATTCCCAGCATTTTCAGGTTCAATTTCTAGAAGCCGAAAACCCACAAATTCACCGATTTTAACATTGGAGTGAACTCTACAAGCACCTAAAAGGGAACCCCATATAGCAGCAGTTGGCTCAGAAGGCATCTTTTTAATGAATTCAAAGGCTTCTTCAACTCGACCAGAACGGCCAAGCAGATCAACAACACATCCATAATGCTCAAGCTCTGGCTCAATTCCATTGTCCCCTCTCGCCATCTCATAAAAGAATTCCATCCCTCTATCTTCCAGTCCTCCATGACTGCAACCAGATAAAACAGCCAAAAAAGTGACGCTGTCTGGTCTGATTTTATTTTCTTCTCTCATTAGCTTGAAAAGCTTAACCACCTCTTCTCCCATTCCATGTTTACTATACCCTACGAGCATTGCATTCCATGAGATAACAGTTCTCTCGGGCATGGTATCAAAAACTCGTCTTGAGTAACATAGCTTTCCACATTTTGAGTACATATCAATCAGGGAGTTCTGAAGAACCACATATGAAGGCACTTCACAACGAAGCACATGGTTGTGAACTTGCCTGCCAAGGTCCAAAGCAGCAAGCCCTGATAATGCCGTCAAAACACTGGCATAAGTGACATAGTTCGCAGTCATTCCTTCCCTCTGCAACTGCCGGAACAGCTCCAAAGCCTCTTCATCAAGACCCTGCTGGGCATAGCCAGAGATTATAGCCGTACAAGAGACAACATCCCTTTCAGGCAAGCTGTCAAAAACTCGTCTCGCTTCAAGCATTCTACCAGCTTTGGCATACATGTCAAGAAGCGAGCTGCCAACAAATATATGCGATTCATACTTTGTTTTTATTATAAGAGAGTGGATTTGCCTGCCCAAGTCAAACCCCCAAGAACCAGTACATGAAGTAAGTACTGTTGCAAACGTGAACTCATTAGGTCCCTCATCTGCAATATTTACACAACATTACCAACGCACAAGACAACGTAACATAATTAAACAACAAAAATTAACTTGAAATTGTAGAATGAAACCCAACAGTACCTGATCTTAACATCTGTAGAAAAAGATCGGTGGCTTTGGAAGCGTACCCTCTCTTAGAATAAGCCGAAATCATGGCCGTCCACGACACCACATTTCTCAGAGGCATTTCATCGAGCACACGGCGTGCATCGCCCAAACAATCACAGTTGTTATAGAAAACAATGAGCCGGGTCCGGAGGTGCACCGGCGGAAGATAACAGGTTTTGATCATGTGGGCATGGACTCTTTGACCTTCTCTCAAGGCCCTTCTGGTTACACACTCGTTCAAGAGCGTGTAGTAGCCTTCGAACTTCATGTCAAGGCCTTGAACGGTCATTTCGACCACGGCTTGTCTCAGTCGACCGTTGGAGCATAGAGACGTTAAAGCCGGTGAATTTGGCGGGAAGGATGAAAGGGATAGCTGGCGGAAAAATGGGGTAGGGAGTGCATGGTAACGGTTGCAAACTAAGAACGGTAGTCTTCTCTGCATTATCTATCTGGAAGAAATTGTCTCATAATCTCATTGGCATTCTTTATACAAAATAGTAATCAAATTCTAGGTTAGAACTCTTTAAGAGTATGCAGTGAAGACTATGGCTATTGAAATACTAGACCACAATTGATTCTAGGTGATACTACGAAAGTTAATTTCCTGATTGCATATCATACTAATTATATCATGCGGGCATGTCAGGTTCTTGTGTGATTGCATTTTTTTTTTTTTACCACAGAAATTAGGATCGAAGACTGTTCCAATCCCTAACAAGTTTATATGAAGTATGTTCGTGTTATCATTAAATGTCAGCTATAAATGACGTGATATTCAAGTCAATCATATCTATTGATTTGTTGGAATGATTTTGATCGTATATAGTTTTAGAGTAATGTTCACACGGTCACCAGGTGATCAAAGATTTTGTGGTCACTCACCATTGAATTTAATATCAATGATTTTGAAATTTAAAGGATGAACTTGATTGCTAAGGTTAGTGTTATTCACGATCGGATGAACAATTGCGTGGCGTAGCGACAAGGATGCATTATGCGGCTTTGTACTAGTTGAAGCTAGGGTGGTTTAGGGGCTGACGAGAAGAATGGGGCAAGAGCGAGCATTTTTGTTAGGGATCTTTTTTAAAAATTCTAAACCCAATGGAGATTGGTTTACAGGCTTACGTGCATGGTTGTTCCAGGGCGTTGATCAACACCTAGGGACACAAACTGATGATAGCGACAAATGTGCATGGTTGTCCCAGGGCGTCGATCAACCCAATGTGATGTTGGTTTCAACATCACATTTGTCGCTATCATTGTGTCCCTAGGTGTTGATCGACGTCTTGGAACAATCATGCGTGTAAGCCTGTAAACCAACCTCCATTGGGTTTCTTTTGAGAGAGATGTCGCAGATTTGCCGTAAATTTTGCATTGTATAATTAATGGATGTGCAAGGAATTAGCTTCATGGCTTTGAAAATATATTTGCTTTACTTAGGTAATGAATTTTTCTAACAGTTTATCAAGGAGTGTTGGTTATGCTAAAAAAAAGTAATAATAATTCTTCTCAAAATAAAAGTTATTTTCCAATTTCCCTCCAACATTGAAGGAACTAACTACAAAGTTTTTTTTTTTTTTTTTTGGTGTAGACTAACATCCTTATTGTATAAGTTTTTCTTCTATAAGTGCGATGTTTTAAATTTGAATCGAAAAATCATAGCGTTTTAATATTATATGAAGCCCAAGGCAATTTTCCCCAACAAACCGAACACTTTACAAAGTCTTTAGGTTGTTTTCCAATACATGAGTAAAATAACAAAGCAATACAAAGGAGCCACCAAAGGAGAGCAAGAGAAAGGAAAGACCCTTGGCAAGAAAAGCAGCTACCCGTAGAAAGCAGCACCCACACAGACTAAGAAAACTGAGGAGCTTTCGTCTGAAAATTCAAGCGCTAATCAAGTTGACTGCTGCATTGCTCGATTTCTCTTTTCGATTTCAATCTTTTGCTTAAGCAATGTGACCAGATGCGGAGCATAATCTTCAGCTGGAAATCCTGGAATAACAGTACGTCAGTACCGCCATTAGAGGTTATGTACTGCCAAATCAACTTCCACCTTTCTTCTTCAACTCCTTTAATTGGATCACCATCTACAGATAGGAACGAGAAAATAGAGACAAGGATGTTCATGGTCTTGTACAACTCCTCAGACGAAAGTAGCTCACCATCATTCTGGGGTCGTACTGCTCGTTGCCTTGATGATCTCCCATCAACCGTACCCTAAACCCTTTGTTCTCAAGTTAGGTAACTTATTGTTCTTCAGATCAGCACCGCCTCGGCAGGGCCAAATGGCAGTGACGTACAACAACAAAACTTGCTCTTGTAATGGGCATTAGAACCCTAGATTCTCGAACCTTTGCAGAAAAGCTGCATCCTGAGAGTGGGAAAGCCGGTGTTTGGAAAAGATGAGCCTTTAGTGAGGCGAGGATGAGGCGTTGATGGAGGTGAGAAGCAGGTCGATACCATGGAAGGCATTGATAGAGTTATCTGAAAAACTGCGATCGATGTTTTCTTTTGTAAGCTCTTCTGATTAAGCGAAAAGATTCTTATGCTCTTGGTCCGGCAATCTAGGGTTTAGCAGGTTTAACCGTTTAAGGTTAGGAACTAATAAAGGGGTACAAATATTTCAAACTTGCCTTTTACTACGAGGCACTTGATTTGCCAAGTAAATTAGATTCTTTACCTGCAAACTTTACATCTAAGACCCTGTTTAACTTGGACATACAAAAGAAAATAGCAACAATCTCCATTGTACTATATATATAATTGTCCTTCTGTAGTTGCTCTTATCAACGTATTGATGAGTGGTCATAGCTAATTGATAGTTTTATGTACATAGAATACAAGAGATGGTTATAGCTAAGAAGAACAAAGATCACAAACTCACAGGTCTCAACTTCGAATTTTTTGAACAAGAACCAAAACCAGCAATATCTGATCTTAACATCTGTACAGAAAGATTCAGGCTTCCGAAGAATAGCCCTCTTAGCATTAATGGAGTATACTAAGAATAGACCACAATGAACACTTGCTAATGGCCTGATAGGAAATATATATGGGTTTCTAAAGTTGTCTTGCGCAGCAATCACCACAGATTTCATGACTTCAATCATATAAACTGTCGAACCAAACTGAATTAATACCCTGAACTATCACATATGACAAGAACTAATGTGTCCCACGCATACAATCAAAAGAATGACAATTTAGTGGTTCTTCCTATTTCTTTCACTGTGTGTATAGGCTTGAATGAAAATTGAGCATAGATATGTTATTTACAGTAGAAGACCTGAAATCCAAGGGATTATTCCACTGTCCTAATTGCTCAGCAGACCATTGCTCATCGGACCATCTCATGTAAATATTGTCAAACACTAAGCCATTAATGTACTCCATGATGAATCCAGCTGTGCTGTGCTTTACCAGCCCTTGGCATCCTGGTCTGTAGTCTACCAACCCACCCACATTGTTGGTCCGTCTGCTGTAGGTCAGATTCAAGTTGATGAATCTCAAATCACTAAGAAGCCCCTTTTTAGAGCCTGATAAAAATATACCATTCTCTGAATTTGCACTGATGTTCACAAAGAGTAGGTTAGAGATTGAACCCTCCTTTGCATATGAGTCGCGTGGACAAGTAGTCACATAAATAGGTTCTGCTCTTCCCCACCAGGATTGATGATAGTATCTTGTGCTGATATTAATGTTTGAAAAGATAACATCACTCACATTTCCTGCACACGTTCAATATTTTAGTACTATCAGAGCTAATCGATCGGACAAAATTGCTTATCAAAGTAACTGATGATATTGCTTTAAGTCTTGAACCCAAGCTGGAACTATGATAGTGGGATTTCAATTTTATTTTATTTTCTGCAGAAGTAATGGTAATAACAATGATGCAAAAAAGCTAGAGATGTTTTTTACTACCTCCATCACGTATCTGGAATCCCAGCCCTCTATGAGAATCTGCAATAGTGATATTGTCAAACACCAGACCTTTAAAATCAAACCAACTAGCACTGCCAAGTTTGATTGCTGAAGACTTGGTCCGAATCCAGCAATTTGTTACAGTTAAGTTATAAAGGGGGCCAGTGTACGTCTTTGGACAGATAGCATCATCTCCGGTATCGATATGGCATCTAGTAATGACTGTATTATTTGAATCCTCAATATCTATCCCATCATTATTGGGTGTATTGAAATCTCCATAAATTGAAACATCTTGAATAAATATACGTACAATGTGCAAGTCATGTACACACGCACACGCTGCTCTATAGCATCACAAAATGTTTGTAAATTGTATACGTGGTGAAGAGTTGCTTGTAAGATCTAACTGTTCAAGCAAAGCCTGCGTGCAACATAATATTTAGAGCTTGTGCCTATCTTGACTGACTACTGACTAAAATGTACAGAATGTGAATTTCAACTTCAGTTATACCCTGTAAAATTGATCACAATATCATAAATCCTTGCATTTTCATTGTTCTAGATTGGTGGCCTAGCATTTTCCCAGAGTTGGTAGGTATCAGAATTTCAGGCCAAGCTGACAAGTGAAAGGTAGCTGAAAACCGAATATCTATATATCGCCAGAAATAAAATGGCCACTCTACATCTCCACCTACATGAAGCAACAGCAGATATGTTTTTTTTTTTTTTTTAGTAATACTCTTTTATACATCTCCGGTGGTAATACCGGATATATCATAGAGAAATTCCCATATTTACACACCTCTGATATGCAATCCGACATGTGAATGTTGTTTATTCTTTGCTCAGAACAATGACATTGTGTACTGCCACTAGCCACAATACTCTAACCGATCAACATTGACGACAACATCCATATATGTTTATCATATTCATATTCTTGAGTATAAGAACTTGAAACAAAGCTGAAATTCTCAAAAGAAAAAGAAAAGTAAATTAGAATAGACGTACCACCAGTAAGCCGGCTGACGCAACTCAATATTGGAAAGCTTGACATTTCTACAGTCAATGAAGCCGACGAGCCTGGGCCGGCACTCGTCTCCCAAACAAGCCCCGGTCCAGTTCCAGCTGACCATCACATTCTTCTTCTCATCGAATCTCTTCACGAACTCAAGCCCCTGGCCGTCGACGACTCCGCCGCCGGTGATCCCCACATCGGTGGCGTTCTCGGCCAGCACCACGTACCACCGCTCCTGCTCGATCGGGTAGTCCCGCAGCCGCGTGCCGCCGAGGAGAGTCGCGCCCTCTTCGATGTGCAAAACGACGCCGGATTTGAGGCGGATCGTCGCGGTCAGGTAGGTGCCTCCACTCGGGAAGGTGACGTGGCAGGGGGTGGTGCGGCAGCTGTCGATGGCTGATTGGATGGCGGAGGTGTCGTAGGTGACGCCGTCTCCGGTGGCGCCGAAGTCGGTGACGGAGGGAGCGGCGGTGAGGTTGCGGAAGAGCTCGATGGTGGGTGGGGATGATGACGTGGCGGAGGTGGAGTGGAGGAGAGTAAGTAGAAAGGGGAAGAAGAAGAGTGTGGCCATTTCGGATTGGGGCTCTGTTTTCAAGTCCAACAATCAGTTACTCAGTTTGGCTCTGTACATCGATGCTTAAAAAGCTTGATGCTTAAAATAGAAGGAAAAGAAAAACATTCTTGCACGCAGAGTGCACATCGATGCTTAACTGTGCTATTGCTACTCTTCTCTCTCTCTCTCTCTCTCTCTCTCTCTCTATATATTATATATATATTTAGTAGAATGAGATCAAACATTTTTATTTAATATGACAAAAATAATATTACACAGTGAATCGTCCTAGTGGGAATGTCAGGAAGAGACACCGCTAAACGCAATATTACTTCACTTATTGAGTGAAGCTCATGGGGAGTAAACTAATAAGAAACTGACAATAAAATTTTTCCACAGAATCTATCAATAGACTCGCTGCCAACTTCAGACCAATTATCTCAACAGTTCCCCGCGAGTATTGATCCCAATCAAAATAAAGGATTGGAAACCGAACCAAGAGTCGTCCCAGATCCCAAGTTTTAATAGCTTGGTCTCTCTTTCTGAGAATTAATCACGATGGTCTCTATACTCTCAAATGACATCACCCAATTCCAAAATTTGAATTTAGCTCGAAACATGACGACGTGTGCTGAGTTGGAGCCGACATGGAAGCCCACTTTTCAGCCATTTATCCCCCTAAAAGAATATTAAATTCCCAAAATAACCTTTGAAGCTAAATTCATTTAAAACAAAAAATTAAACTCTTTCTCCCCTTTCGAACTTCCTCTCCTCAAACTCTTTCATAAAGAAACAACCACTTCATCCTCTCCTCCGGCGATCTCCAACCGGAAAACTAGTCACCTCATCCTTTAACTTCGCCCTTGGCCAAGTCACCACCTTGCTAGCGTTGTTCCACCTCGGAACTCACTGCTAGGAGAATCTCTTATTCAATGGCTCCAAAGCCGAGCTCTCATTGCACGTAACAGTCCCAGGCTCCGATTCTCTAACCCCTAACCCTCTCTACGCGGTGATGTTGAAGGCGAAGTCAGCGCGGATCGACGGCGTTTGTCAAGTGGAGGAGGACGAGAAGGAGTTGGACCCAGTGATTAGGTAGGAATGCACCGCCGAGCCGAAAAAACTGATGGGGCGGAGTTGAGGGTTTTGAGGAAGGTGAGAGAGGAATTTGGTAGGGCTGGGCACGGGCCAAGTCCAACTATAATTTCACTGGGCCCAAACCCGGCCCGTTTTGGCACAAATAGGGACCAACCCATTTCATTTTGGGCCGGGCTTGTAGGCTTTCAGGCCCAAAAACTTGTATTTTACCTTTGCTTGGTAGGATATATATCTACTTTGCTATGACTCAGATTTCATTCATTTCAACCTGTTCAGATTTGAATCAAAAGACAATATCAAGATCCAAAGTGTTCAAGCTGCAAATTCAAATATCCAAAATACATAATATCCAAATTCAAATACTCATCAAGAACGAAGCTACAATTCAAATACAAAGTGTCCAAATTTAAATACGAAGTCCAAATTCAAATTATACAAATACTCTTCAAACCTCTCAAAGTGTACCCATACGTCGGACATTTGGACCTTTAGGGACTTGACTGGCTTCTTCTCAGCCTTCTTCCTCTTGCCTTTGACTAGTCTGGGAGGATGAGCAAATGTCGGAGCTGTTGGTGCAATTGGAGCTACTGCTGGATCTGGTTCAACTGGAGTTGTCGACGATGAAACCATAGCCTTCCCATCAGTAGCCATGTTGCAATCACATAGTACAAGCTACTTAAAATCCATTTCCAGAAACCACAACTCACAAGCATGCATATTTGCAATCACTAATCGACCTCATTTTCTCCACAAACACTCAAAATACAAAAATCAGTGAATTGAACAAAATACAAAAATCAGTGAATTGAACAAAATACAAAAATCAGTGAACTAAACAAAAACCCAAATCCCAGTTTAGCTACAAACCAAATAAGCACAAAAAAGAGATCAAATTTATCAATAAACTGAGGAACCCATGAAGCTAAAAGGAGAGTGGTAGACCTGAAGAACAACAGGCTCCTATTCTCTAGCTTCGAGTTGGCTTATGATGTGGATTACGGCGTCTCGATCTATGAGGGAGAAAGAAGGAGGCAACGTTCAGGTAAAGTGAAGAGAGAGAGGGGGTGAGGGAGAGCAGTCATAGGAGGCGTCTCAATCGACGTTTCGATCAGTGTCTCTATCAGTGTCTTGATCTGTGAGGGAGAAAGAAGGAGACACTGTGAAGGTGAAGTGAAGAGAGAAAGAGAGTCTCGATCGGCATCTCGATCAGTGTCTCGGCCTCACAGCTATGGCGGAGGAGAAGGAGAAATTGAGAAAGATGGAGGCGACCTCTGCCTTCTTGTGCGTTCAGATCGTGTAGAAAGAAACTAGAAATTAGAAATGTAGGTTGAAGATTGGCCCAGTTTGGCATTGCTTTTGAAAACAGCTTTTGGTCTAGAAGCACTTCTGGTGGAATTGAGGGTGTTTGGTAAACTCTAAAATTTGTGCTTTTGGCTGAAAGCGCTTTTGCGCGCAACAGAAAATGGGAAGCAGCTTCTCAGTTCCGCTTCTGCAGATATCAAATCGAGAATGCGGTTGATTAAATGAAATTTTACCATCTAGCCAAAATTATCCTTACTGTACTCTCAAATTTACATCAAATCTCCTAACTTTCTTTGCCCCAGTTCCAGAAGAACTCTTCTCTCACCGAGTCTGACTCAAATCTCTTCCCTCTTCTCTTATTGGGTCTAATCATATCTCTTCTCCCAACCAATGTTTGAAGTCTTAGATCTATGGTAGTTTATTTATCTCTTTGACATATGGTTAATCCCCTTTCTCTTTATCCAGTTTCTTGGTTTTCATATTTTCCTTCAGTTTCATCTTCTTTAAAGATTTCAAAGAAGATGCTCGACTCTCTAAGTGCTAATTCTTATTATTTCGGTTAGGTTTTGATTATTTGTGTGTTTCATGATTAATATAGTATTTGTATTTGATGGGTATTCACTATTTCGTGTTGGGTGTTCGTGATGAGTTGCTGGGTTTTGAAATAAGTTCTTTGATGCTGAAGAAATTGATTTCCATGGTGATGTATCTGATTAATATAAACTCTTCATGATTAATATTATACTTGTATTTGACTCTACCAACAAAAGGTGCCCTAGCAAAAAAAGGGGGTACTATTGGATATGAGGTGTCCTTTCTGTTTCGTGGAGTGGGAAGATGGCATGCATGTGTTCAAAACTTGTAGTGTGGTGAACATATTCTGGCAGTGCGATCCTATTAAGTTATGCCCAGCAGTGCATCCAGCTCCAGACTTGGTGGAGTGGTTTTATGACATGATTGATTTGCTGCATGGTGAGCATCTTGAGTTTTTCCTATTGTCTCTTTGGGATATATGGAATGAAAGGAATAACCTTGTATGGAAAGGTGGATGCTTCATTCCAATGAATGTGGCCAAATGGATGTGTACGTACCTTGATGAGTATAAGAAGCTCCATCCACGTTGTGCTAAGAAGAACAGAAGGCATGTTACCAAATGGAAGTGTCCACCAAGTGGACGACTTAAAGTTAACATTGATGGAAGCTTTAGAGCTGGAAATGGCTATGGTGGTAGTGGTATAGGAGTTATTGTCCGGGATGATCATGGAGATTGCGTAGCTGCGTTGGCTAGACCTCTCCCTTATGTACAGTCTGCGTTGCATGCTGAGGTGGAGTCACTCCGCGCCGGCTTACTGGTAGCTATACATCAAGGTTGGGATGAGATTGAGGTAGAGTCAGATTGTGCTATGCTTGTAAATGCCCTTGCTGGGGAGGAGGAGGACTTGTCAGAGATAGGACGGATTATAAAGGATTGTAAAAGGTACGCTAGTTCTTTTAAGTCCTTTCAACTTCGGCATGTCTTTCGTGAAGAAAATGGGGTGGCCAATAGGTTAGCACATCTTGCTAGTTGGAATAGTATTGATGAATTTTGGGTAGAAGAGACGCCTGTTATTATTCGGGACGCTCTCTATGAGGATATGTGTAATGGTTCTAGGGGTTCAGGCAATATGTCCCCCCCCCCCCCCCCATTGTACTCTTTCCCTATTAATAATATGAACGAGGCACCTAGCTAGTTTGGTGCCTCTGCTATTTTCAAAAAAAAAAAAATATATTATACTTGTATTTGATGGGCATTCATTATTCATGACTTGCTCCTTAATTTGTTAGTTTATTTTGTACTCTGAATTCTTTGTTTTGAAATAGGCTTTCTGGTATGTTCTTTTGTTGGTTTCTTGTTCTTCAGTTTGCTAGGCATGTTTTATTTCTTTGGTTGTTTGCTGTTCGGCTAGTAAGTTTGTTTCCTCTTTCAATGAAATTTCATTTGTCAAAAGAAGAAAAGAAATTGTAACTTGATCAAAGGTGTGTTTGCTCTTCTGCATTTGAGTATTGGAATCCAATGAACAGAGCCAGAAATTGATAACCACAGAGGGCTTATGGAAACTGCGATACTTCATATACCAAAAATGTATGCATCATGCCTTCAAAGCAAATGTATCAAAATGGAATTGATTGACTTGTTAAAGAGGCTAGTTTGTCAATTGATGGCTACTACTTCTACTACATAACTCAGAAATTTAATTTTGAAAGATTTTGTTTTCACCAAACATTGATGACCCTTTTGGTAATTACAATAGTCAAAATTTTTATTTACAACTTATCGAACATTTAAAATTTATATTTGTAGTGGTATAGGAGTTATTGTCCGGGAGATGATCATGGGATTGCGTAGCTGCGTTGGCTAGACCTCTCCCTTATGTACAGTCTGCGTTGCATGCTGAGGTGAGTCACTCCGCGCCCGGCTTACTGGTAGCTATACATCAAGGTTGGGATGAGATTGAGGTAGAGTCAGATTGTGCTATGCTTGTAAATGCCCTTGCTGGGGAGGAGGAGGACTTGTCAGAGATAGGACGGATTATAAAGGATTAAAAGGTACGCTAGTTCTTTAAGTCCTTTCAACTTCGGCATGTTCTTTCGTGAAGGAAATGGGGTGGCCAATAGGTTAGCACACCTTGCTAGTTGAATAGTATTGATGAATTTTGGGTAGAAGAGACGCATGTTATTATTCGGGACGCTCTCTATGAGGATATGTGTAATGGTTCTAGGGGTTCAGGCAATATGTCCCCCCCCCCCCCCCCCCCCATTGTACTCTTTCCCTATTAATAATATGAACGAGGCACCTAGCTAGTTTGGTGCCTCTGCTATTTTCAAAAAAAAAAAAATATATTATACTTGTATTTGATGGGCATTCATTATTTCATGACCTGCTCCTTAATTTGTTAGTTTATTTTGTACTCTGAATTCTTTGTTTTGAAATCTAGGCTTTCTGGTATGTTCTTTTGTTGGTTTCTTGTTCTTCAGTTTGCTAGGCATGTTTTATTTCTTTGGTTGTTTTGCTGTTCGGCTAGTAAGTTTGTTTCCTCTTTCAATGAAATTTCATTTGTCAAAAGAAGAAAAGAAATTGTAACTTGATCAAAGGTGTGTTTGCTCTTCTGCATTTGAGTATTGGAATCCAATGAACAGAGCCAGAAATTGATAACCACAGAGGGCTTATGGAAACTGCGATACTTCATATACCAAAAATGTATGCATCATGCCTTCAAAGCAAATGTATCAAAATGGAATTGATTGACTTGTTAAAGAGGCTAGTTTGTCAATTGATGGCTACTACTTCTACTACATAACTCAGAAATTTAATTTTGAAAGATTTTGTTTTCACCAAACATTGATGACCCTTTTGGTAATTACAATAGTCAAAATAATTTTTATTTACAACTTATCGAACATTTAAAATTTATATTTCATTCTCACAGCACTTCTAAAAATAGTTTACCAAACACTCACCTACCCTCATAGCAAAGTTAGAAGTGATTCCCCTCGCAACATAGTCAGAAGTGTTTTCCCCCACAGCACAACAATCCCAAACTAAGCCTAAGTTTGAGTGAAGAGTATAATCTTGTGTGTTTGATCCTATGATAAGGATTTTACTTTCTATATTAGGACCAATAATATATGGACATTTGTCTTTTTATATATCTCTAGTACGGGCATGACGGGCTTTTTCAACTTTGAAACACAAGGCCCGGACCAGAACCTTTTCGAAAAAAAAAAAATTGAGCCTGGTCCGTACGAATCAGGCTTTGACAACCCGGTCCGGATTTGCGGGTTTTCAAGCTTACACGGCCCAGCCCTAGATTTGGGGTTTGTGGGGATGGGAGGCTCTGGGAATTTGAGGGATGTGTATGATTGGAAAGGGTTGAAATTAGGTGGATTTCATCAATAAATAAATATGGTGCAGCTAGGTTTTCATCAATATCACTGTCTAACCCATTAACCCAAACATATCAACACCAAACTTGTACTAATAATAATTTGAAATCAAACCTTGTTGATTTGAATGACAACTCTGAAATTGTTCTTCATGAGTTTTGCTGTTGTAGAATTAATTATTTTCTATTACAAATTTATTTTAGATATATATTAATTCATTTTAAAATTTATGTTGAAAATTATGGAGTGTGTACAAATTATAGAAGTGGTATTACCACATCATTTGACATCCAAATTAAATAAAGAAATTTGGGATTTCTAACACTACTCCTTGAAATAATTACTTTTAAATTTTTCGTCAAATTTTTTTTTTTGAATTATATACTTTCACAAAACTCGTCTATTCCATGCATATGACATTGATTGTCAAAATGAAATGCCAAATATACTTTCATAAATAAATTTAAAAAATAAAAAGAGATACACCAATTTTACCAATCTTGTCAAATTCAAATGTCACCCCCCCCCCGTGGGACCAACCACACCCAAAAAAAAAAAAAAATTACATTGGCATGCTGTTTTTTTACCTAAATTTTTACCTAAAATCCTATATATATATGATCAAGGTATTGGGTTGCTTTTAGAGCATATTTCATCAGTGCTATTTCAAGTACGTTGCTCATAACTTTTTTTTTTTAGCGATCATTGATATGTAATTTTAAATTTATGTTTGTAGCAAAACTGCTGCAAAAACACCAATTTTGCCAGGAGTGTTGTTATGATCCATGTATTGATGGATTTCTTTGATTGTAGACAAAATAAAATGACAATCAATACTTCCTAAAATACGTAGAGAATCTAGTAAGTGCAAAGTAAGAATATATATCATAGTAATCACTAATGACGGGCGGCCAAACGACTAAGACCATCTCCAATGGATTAGTCTTTTGCCACCTAGAGACTCCAACAGCTAGTTTTGACATATTTGTTTACTCTAACCCATGTGTTAATTCTGATGTGGTTTGTGTCAATTCCAACGTGGCAAAAGACATATTGTAAGCTCTGTCAAATTTGACAGCCCAAAGAGAACTGTCTTTTATTTTTTTATTCTCTCTTCTCTCCTCTCTCTCATTCCTTCTCTTCTTCGTACCCAATATCCAGATTCTAGAGTTCTAGACTAAAGCAAAATCAAGAAGGAGAAGAAGATAGAGATTTCAACAACACCCACTTCCTAATGTCTTGGGTTTTCCAAGAACAGCAAGAAACAACTATTTCCCCAATCTATCAAAGCCCTAATTATAGCCCCAAATTGTCTTCTCTTTCTCTGATTCTCTGTAATTAGTGGTTTGTATGAAGGACCGGTTGCAAATCCACCGACGGCAAAGCTTTGGGGAAGCAACTCCCCACCAAAGCTGCTTGGAAGTCAGCTCCGACAACCGCCGGAGTCAAGAAGCCTCATCGCTCCCGGAACCGACCTCCATGAAATCCAAAAGTACCGAAATAGCACTGAGAAATATGGGTATATGAACTAGGAGCTTGTAATTGGAGTGTGTATCTTTTGGATATTCAAGTAATGGAACTTCTGGTGTTCATCTTTTGTTGTTGGCTTGTTGCCCATCAAAGAAGAAAAAAGAAACGCAAAGAAGAAGAAGAGCGAAGAACATAAGAGATAAAAAAGGAGGAGAAAAAATAGTTTTCTTTTTGTTATAAATTTTTTTGAAAAATAATAAAATAATATTTAAATATAACTAATCCATTGGACTAAAAATTTGTCAAAAATGACCATGACACCTCATTCTTCAAATTCAAATTTGACACAAGCTTTTTAACCAACCCATTGGAGATGCTCTAATAGATTTTGAAATAGTTATTAAACAGCTGTGTACTTTTCCTTTATATCAATGTAACTTGAGCTTAACACGGAACTTGAACTCCGTGGATGACATTAAACACTAAAACAAACACGAGATTGAGAAATCACTACTAGCAAAACAGACATCTCACACAGATTTTATAGAGTCATGGATATCAGTGTGCATTGACAATATATACACAAAACCGTGTGAAATAAATAAATTGGGCCCGCAAGAGTTTATGGAATAACAATAGCTACAGAAATCTGTGTGAAAAGATAAAATCTACTCACACGGTTATCCGTGTGAAGCCTAATTCACACATATTTATGTATATATTAAATATAATTTAATTAAAAAATCGTTTTTTTTTGTGCTATGTGAATTGTAGAGAGACGGTTTTTCGTTGCTAAAATATTTTCACACAGATATCTGTGTGAGATGAAGATACGGATATCCGTGTGAGAAAATAACATGCATACACAATTCCGTGTAAACTTTCAAATGACAATTTACGGGTTCATTGAGATAAATATATACAGACATCTGTAAAAATTACACATGCTTTTCACACGGATTTCTGTTGCAATATTTTTACCCATAAACCATTTGTAACTTAACCTAAACTTCATTTACTCCATCATCATCGCCTCTCTCTCTCTCTCTCTCTCTCTCTCTCTCTCTCTCATTATTGCCTCTCCCTCCCTCCCTCCCTCCTCGTCACTCTGCTGCCTCATCCAACCTCCTTCGTCGAATCACCTTCTTCCTCCCTCAGAGAAGCTTAGGTATTTGTAAGGTTGGTAATTTGGAGATTGCGATTAGATTGCTTGGATAACCTTTTTGCCTTACTTGATTTTCATATTCCTGCAAGAGGAAAACCAATTGGTCCAAGACCACCACCAGAACTCCCTCAAGCGCCGCGAATGCATAGGCGGCAAATGACAGAGTGCAAGAATTGTTTATCAATCATTCTATGAACACTGCCGTCAAGAAAATTTGGGATTTTGAGAATTGGATGAAATGTTCTGGAAAATTAATTGGTTGTAGATGAATTTGTTAATTAATCTTCAATTTTGTTTTTTGAATACCATCACTTTTCCATACATAACTCACAGTTCAGTATGAGTTAAAGAGGTTATTCCATACTGACTAATATATTAAAATATTATTTTTAACACACACGGATTACATAAAACATAACTATGCATGATGGAAGACAAGTGAGACCCACAAGAATTTTCACACAGACTCTAAAAACCGTGTGAATAGAGCATTAGCGCCCCCTCCGAAGGCAACTAAAAAACATTCCTTGCTTGCACCGTAGGTACAGCCTTTTACCAACTGACATCCGTGTGAAATAGCATTATTTCACACAGAATTAAATCTATTTGAGTAATCCGTTTTGCTAGTAGTGAATTCATGATGTATCTAGTCATTTTTATGTTTATTGAAAATGATAAATTCTAATTTTTTTAAAATAAGAAAAGCACATGCATATATGTTGTTATGGCAATAAATTAATTAGTTTTCTAACTAAGTTTATGTACGAAATTTGATTCCATGCCTTGCATATTTATCAATCACTGCACCATATAAGTTTAGCTATATATGCAAATTATTAGTAAAGTTTGTCCACCTTTATATGGCATGTTTACTATGTGGACAAAAGGAACACTCTTCCAAACGATATAAATAGGGATCCTAGACGACTCCCCAAGTACCTTTGCTCCTTTGTTGTCCAACCCTAGCCACGTTTGTGATATTCTTTCTCCAGGGTTCACGTACTTTTCTCCACTGTTACAGCTTAGATAAAGATGGAGGAAAGAACCTTCATCTTTAGATTTTGGAATAGAAAGAAAGCCAAGAAAAAAGTTTATCATCCATCCAAAACTTTTATCGAACCAAGGATTTACCAAAACATAATATATACCCATCTAAAGATTCAAGAAATGATCCCTTTAGAGAGGGGACCTAGACTGATGTCGCCTCCTGCACTATGTGGAGGTTAGTGGTAGAAATGATGCATCCTCCTAGATTCTTCAGGGGCCATCAGAGGCAGCAATACTGAAGTGCAGAGTTTTGGAGGAGGTTAAGACTGCCATAACTGTAACTTTGGAGAAGCTTCATGCTTTTTACAAGTTCGGTTGCGAGATCATCTCTCGATTGGTGGTAGATCTTATGCGTCTCCGACTGAATCCCCTCTAGTAATGGCATTGTGGCTATTGCTGAAGGAGAAGGGTTTTAAGACATCATCGTTGCATGAATTATTTTTAACTTATATTTATTCAATTAGCAGTTTTTAACTTGGTATATATACAAAAATATATGATTAGGAGTAAAAGATATATATAGCAGCCCTAGTCTCACAAAGCATCTGTTAGATCATTGCTTTGTTTTCTCAAACTTCATCTAAAATGTGTTCCACATAGGATTGGCAAGGGAAGGAAAATGACTATTGTACTATGTATATGGAAAATTACATAAGAACTGCAAGTGTATTTGCAAGTTTAGTTTCCAATTTACGTTCTTAGAATTTCCACTCGAAATGACATATGCTATTGGTATATGGATACACGTACCTCGGTGTCTACATTTTATTTGTAGTGTCCTCCCATCCATAATCCATTTTTGGTCAACTCCATCCCTAATTCAGAATTTCTGGTTTTAGTGCTTACATATCTAACGACTAACAATTTATGGGGAAGAAGACAATTGAACTTGAAACACATTTTATATTAAAACTAGCGCGCCCACACACTCTCTCTCTCCCCAAAAAATTTCAATTAATTACAACTACAAACTGAGTTTAATCATGCATCAATAAACAAAAACTACGTACGTATCTTTACTCGAAATATGAGGGACTGATATTTCAATTGGTTCAATGAAGATGACATATCAATGAAATAAATCTTATATATAGTAAAAAAAAAAAATATAGATATATTAATATACGAGACAATAGAAGCAACTAAGAGCAACTCCAACAGATTCCCTATATTTTGATTTTCTCTACTTTAGGGAAAAATAAGCCTATTTTGCTCCAACAGATTCCCTATAACTATCTCTATTTTAAGGAAAGTGAGGAGAGAGAAAACTAAATTCCCTATATTTACAGCAAACTCCAAAAGTTTAAAGAAGAATATAGAGATTTTATAGATTACTGTTAATTAGGGAATCTGTTGAAGTTGGAGAAGAAAAACAGGCTAAAGGTTTGACTTTTGCTTCTCTATAATACAAAAATTATAGAGAAGCTGTTGGAGTTGCTCTAAAGAGTCTACGAATATATATGTACACACAGCAAGATTGTGATGGTAATGTACAATAACCGACTCATGATCCAAATTCGTACCCTCAAGTAATTTCAAAGTTGGTGTATACTAAAAAAGAAATAAGGTAAAACCTAAATTTTAAAAAATCAGTGTTTTCCTTAATAATCAAGTCGCACTCAATGTACATATTTCAAGAGGAATTAATTGAACCTAGACGTTGTTGTACTAAAAAAAAAACTGAAAAGAACATGTATAACAATACAATTATTGTTTTTCTTTTTTTTCTTCAAAAGTGAATTCATTGAAACTTAACGATTACTATCATTAATTTTAATTGACATCTCGAAAAATTTTGGAAGTAGACACAAGCCACAAACTGCTTGAAGCTAGAACTAAGCTAGAACAAAACAGAAGCTGTACTATACCATCAGGTTGTATACTGTAATACTGATTTGAGTCACTTATAGAAAAACTAACAAAAAACTGAATGTAAATTCCCAGCCTCCTCAAGATAATTACCAACAATGAGACCATTACCACGACTTTAAGAAGTGGAGACCAAACCATCAGAATATGCAATCCGGGCATGCAAGAGATCGGTAGACCAATCAAAACTATATTCGTCCTAGCACAAGTAACATTGTTTGCTAGGCATGCAATTGTGGCACTCACAACAATATTATATTGAGATCTCCTTATACAATGGAGAGATGAGCAATCTACCTGCACATAAACACGGTACACCCGAAATACTACGGATAACACAATGAATCAAAAAGATACTCAAAACACCTCTTGGATCCCAAATCCTTGGAGAACTCACGGGCAAATGGACTCCACCATGGGCCCAACGATAGCCCAGCCATACGACCCACTATTCTAATCTGGACACCCAAAAATTGGGCACCTAGATGCGACTAACTATCAGCTTCACCTTCGACGTCGACCAGGTAGCCACCATCACCAATGTCGCCGCAATCAAAGACATTGCCCATAGTAGAACCAACGCCGACATCACTCCAGACCAATCCATCCGAGATCCATCACATCAAAAACAAAGATTACCCTTCAGCCACCCTCTGCATGGCCGCCCTCGCCAACCAAAAGAAACCTAGAGGAAATCTGCCATGGAAGATCCATACCCATCAAGAGGAAGCCAACATAACAGAGACACCAAAGGCGGTGTTGTTAGGTTCTCTAGCGCGAGAGGCATTTTTTTTTTACATGGAATCTAATATGACAGCACTGTGTCACAATTATTGTTTTTCTACATGGAATCTAATATGACAGCACTGGTGATGACTGGAATGCCCAATTTGGATCCAATTGGCAAATCTGGGGATCTGGCTTTGTTTTGGGACTCAATTGCCATTATTCAATCTCAATTAATGGCCATGTCATAAAAAAGGTGGGTCATATTCGAGCCACATCAACACTTAATAGTCAAAATTGACGGATTGGACTAGACTAATCAAATTGGTCAGCATAAAGGGGTTGCTGATGAAATTAAAACATTAGGGACTGACGTGATTTTCAGTGTAAAGTTCAAGGTAGTAAACTGAATTTAGTCCTGAATTAATTGTGTAAATGTTGTAAAACTCTGTATATATGTGTGATCAAAGATTATCACAGACCATATGTGACCAAAAATTTTATTATCATCCACACTTAGATTTAATTTTAAGAGTACGTTGAAATTAAAACACTTAAAATTCATTCTTTTAATCTCAACCCTTAATATTAAATTCATTGATGAGTTACCACAAATACTTAGTCACTTGTGACTGGGTGAACATTAATGTATATGTGATTATATTGTAATCATTATTTTCTAATTACTAATTAGTTACCTTAATTTGAATGTGCATATGATTAATGTTCGCAAAGCTGTATGAACAAGCACAAAAAAAGCCAACTTAATATTCATCATTCACATGATCCGGTCCTACTCAGCTTACATACAACCAATATAGTTTTTTTTTTATCGGGTAGTTAGCTGTTAGTAACTCACACACCCATCCAGCGCCAGGACACCTGCACCGACATTGTGACAAAGCCAGGCAAAATCAGACTAATCCACTGCACCGCAAACGCACGAACCCAAAGGGTCCCTCAAATCTGCTGGCCACGGGATGGAGCTGGGATTCGAACGCTAGACCTAGGGGTTTCAGACTAGGTCGTTCGACCAACACACCACACCACGTGGTTCAACAAATATAGTTCAATCACATATATTAAATTTAAAATCTAAAATTAGAACAAATCAAAATTTTGCACTTATTTATAGCCATCATATTCACTTGTCACTTACAGTCTCTCAAAAACTATCATTTTAAGTGAAAAAGACAAAAAATATACTTGTAAAGTTTAGCAAGAACCTAACAGCGGGGCAATAACCGGCTAACGGCACCAATGTACCGTTTTTTGTAGATTCAAACAACAAAACATCAAAATAATTTTCTTAATTAGTACATGTGCTTGTAACTTGAAATTATTACTTCTAAAGTTTTCATTGAATAAACAAATTGCGAATTCTACTCATCCACACGAAACATCTATTCCAAGCATATGACATCAATGGTCAAAAAATGAGGAAGAAGAAAGACCAAATGATACTATCTTTATCAAGAAGCTGCTCACCTAAGGGACAGTTTTTAGGAGACTGTGTGAGACAAGTGAATTTGACGGCTGAAAATGCATAGTTTTATGTTGTTATAATTTAAGCTTTTAAATTTAATATATGTGTTTGAGATGCATTTGTTTCTTTTAGTCTCTTAAAACTGTCCCTTAGGTGAGCAAGACTATCTTTACAAATATACTTTCATAAATAAAGTAAAATAAAATATTTTAAAAATTATCAATTTCACCAATTTTGCCAAATCCAAATGTCTTTTTCTTTTCTAAAGTGCATGTTTACAACAACAACAACAAAAATAACAGTGGCAAGCATTTGTTCTCCAAATATATATGATCAAGGTATTGTTTTGCGTTTAGGGCATATTTCCTCAATGTTATTGTCAACACATTGCTCATAACTTTTATTTTCTAATGATCATTGATATGTGATTTTAAATTTATGTTTGTAACAATACAACTGCAAAACCACCAATTTTGCTAGAAAGAGTGTTGTTATAATCCATGTATTGATACATTTCTTTGATCGTAGGCAAAATAAAATGACAACTTTTTTTTTTTTTTTTGAAATAGAAGGTTCATTGCATTAGATGACCAGCTAAAAAGCCAGAGTCTACATACCCTTAAAGACATAAAAAATGGTGGGGTAAAATCCAAGCTCCTATCTAAGTACTCCAAACTCATTACAATTCAAATGGAGCCCACTTTTTAAGCGGACTCATATACAAAGAACAACTCCGTGTCTTCAGAGGCAAAATCATATTCTAACCAACCATCTACCAATCAAGCAATTGTGGTACGAAATAGAAATCTACTTCCCAGCAAACAAATAGGAGTCAATTCCTCATCCATAAGCAGCTCTTTCCAGTCCAACTCGGGATAATTACCAGTTCCGTAGAATCATGATCTGAATTACGACTGGCACTTTAAAGACCATAAAGCCCAACAACACCCAAGGAGGTCAAACTCTCGGGTCAGGCCAGCATAAAGCACTAAGTAATGGATAAGGGTGTCAAGACACCCTCCATTCTGGCCAAATTCTAAATATAATCAGAACCAACGACCAAACAGGCCCAGAGACTGAACCCACATCACCCAGGCCCAGACCCTAAGGCCCAAACCCAGGCAACGAAGCTGGCAGGAGCACTCTTACTCCTCCGCTGCCAAACTGTAGTCGATGATACCGCCACCATCTCTGGCGGCCTCCCTTTCCATGGCATGATCCACCAAAACTGAGACAGGAAACCAAGACCAAATCACCCAAAATGCGGTCTAATCCAATCATTAGCTCTTTAGATCACCACAAATTGATGATCAACTCCGATCCAAAACTAGCAGCCGGATCTTCACACCAACCCAAATAGAGATGGAACACTTACACGTGATCCCAGCGCCGATCTGCTACGCCAAAGTCTCGATCTGTTACACCCGTTGGACTTCAACCAAATCCGGCGAGCCAACACCACAGCCGTTGAAGAAACGGTGAGGGGAAGGTACTCGACTACAAGCATCACTACGCAGGTCGGTATCCGGGAGGATGGCGCCGCCGCTGTGAACTCGAAACCCTAGAAGAGGCAGAAGGGTTTCACTTTTTTTCTTCTGCAGGGGTATAAAATGACAACCTATACTTCTTATAGTAAGTAGACTAAGTAGTAAGTGTAAATAAGAATATCATAGTAATCTCTATTGACAGGCGGCCAATCAACAACGGATTTTGAAATGGTTATCAAAACAAGTTATATACTTTTTTCCTTTATATGTAAGTTGAGTCTAGATGCTTATTGTAATCAGGGGTTTAGGCTTTATGTTCCGCCTTATATTCGACAGTTTCATTAATCGAGATTTGAGGGCAGCCACACCAGCCCTTTATTAAAAAAAAAAAAAAAAATTGACTCTAACACGGAACTTGAACTTGGTGGAAGAAATTAATTAAACACTACAAAAAGCACGAGATTGAGAAATCCATCACGTATCTAGACATTTTTATGTTTACGAAAAATGATAAATTCTAATTTTTTTAAAATAAGAAATCACATGCATATATGTTGTTATGGCAATAAATTAATTAATTTTCTAACTAAGTTTATATATGAAATTTCATTCCATGCCTTGCATTTACCAATCACGTACTGTACCATATAAGTTTACCCATATATGCAAATTATTAGTAAAGTTTTTCCCCTTTATATGTTATGTTCACTAAGTGGACAAAAGGAAGACTCCTCCAAACGATCCCTATTTCCTAGACTACTCTCTAAGTACCCTTGCTCTTTTGCTGTCCAACACTCCAACGCACCCTAGCCACATTTGTGATTTTCTTTCTCCAGGTTTTACTTTTCTCCACTATTACAACTTACATGCATAAAGATGGAGGAAAGCACATTCATCTTTAGATTTTGGAATAGAAAGAAAGCCAAGAAAAAAGCTTGTCATCCATCCAAAACCTTTATCGAACCAAGGATTTACCAAAAAACAATATCCCAACGCAGTATGTCCCATCTAAATGTTCAAGAAATGATCCCTTCAGAGAGGGGACCTAGACTGACGACGCCTCCTGCACTATTTGGAGGTTGGTGGTGGAAATGATGCACCCTCCTAGATTCTTCAGAGCCATAAGAGGTACCAATATTGAAGTGCAGAGTTCTGGAGGAGGAAGACTGCCATAACTGTAACTATGAAGAAGCTTCATGCTTTTTACAAGTTCGTTTGAGAGATCGATCGTCTCTCGATTATGCGTCTCCGACTGAATCCCTTCTAGTAATGGCCGTGTGGCTATTGCTGGAAGAGGAGTTTTAAGACATCATCATTGCATGAATTAGTTTAACTTATATTGATTCAATTATCAGTTTTTAACTTGGTATACGAAAATATATGATTAGGAGTAAAAGATATGTATAGCAGCCCCGGCCTAGCCTCACAAATAATATGTTAGATCATTTCATTTGTTTTCTCAATCTTTATTACAAATTTGTTCTGCATAGAATTGGAATGGGAAGGACAAGGATTGTTGTACTATGTAAAGGAAACTGCACGCGCGTGTATTTGAAAGTTTATTTTCCAATTTACGTTCTTTTTCTGAGTTTCTACAAGAATATATAGTCCAGTGCCCTCCCATCCCATTGGTCAATTCCATTCCTTTTATTCAGAGTTTCAGTTTTTAAACGACAATACCTTTGTCTTGTAAAAGATCACCTACCTCTATATACCGAAAGTATTAGTGCTTGCCTATCTCACTACTGGAAATTATTCTATGCACCGACGGTCTCATCTAACTACTAACATTTTTTTTTATTTTTTTCTCAATTAATGGGGGAAAGAGACGGTCGAGCTTGAAACACGTTTAATATTGGAACTAGCTAATTCTCTTTTTGCAACTTGAAATTCAGTTCAATTTTATTGAATAGACAACGACAAGACATTAATAAACTAAAATTACGCATCCTCACTCAAAAAATGAGAGATTTATGATATATCAATGAGTTCAATGATGCTTAGAAATTGGGCCACTGATCAAGTCAAATTGAATAAAACTACAGCAATAATTGGGACCAGTGACCACAACAATGAATTGTTGGGTGAGTGATCCCAAGATCTCTCAATCATGTATGAACAAAGTCTTTGTGTTAGAATTTGCTCTATTGGCTTATATTTTGTTCATCGAAAAAAAAGAGTCTTTGTGTTAGAAATAAGCTTGTGGCTCCTGATTATATTGCAATACTACTTGTAAGTTGTAACAATAGCACTTGAATGAAAACTATTGCATTGATAAAAAAATAAAATTAAAATTAAAATTAAAATCACCTCAACAAATTAGTACTGAACTGGACGGCTATAATCCGGTTAGGAACTGGTTCTTATTGACACTAGAACAACTACCCAAATCCTGACACGTACCAGAATTCAAGACCATAACCCTCAAAAGAAAATGACTTTTTTGAGATATGAATACAGAGCCAAAAACTAACAACACAAAGAAACATAAAATTAGGAAACAAAAAACGAAATCGTCATTAAGTCGTAGTTGGCCACGAATCATAGAACTAGAAGTCTGTATTTTTTTTTTTTTGCTTTGATTACATTATTTGAGTTTTCAATTTACTTTTAACTTCCAAGATTCTTGTTTCTGTTTATTCTAAAACTGACTATTTCTCTCCTAAAAAAAAATTTTAAAAAATAAAATAAAATTACTGTGAGGCTCCTGTTTTTTTGTTTACTGTTCCAATTTTTAGTCGATATGCATTCTACTCAGATTCGCTTCATCTCGACCGGTTGTGCTTCCTGGTGGTGGTAATATTTTTAAATTTGTAACTGGTTTTATGTTGCAACTGCAAGTCTGAAACCAAATATAATTACATGGATTAATCCCTTTTGTGAGCTGAAATCTCTTGGATTTGGATTCCTTTTTCATTTCTTAATCTTCTAACATATTCGTTATCATGAGATCCAGCGTCTCCCTTAAATCTCGTGATATCACAATATTCAACAATCTAGCTCGTTCTAGCAAATCTAGCCCCTGCCATATCAAATAATAACACTAGATAAATCACCTTTTTAGCTACCAACTACATCCCATCTTACATGACAACTGATGTGGCACAATCACGTCATTTAATGAAGTTTTGTGATCGGAAAAAGACAAAAGTGCATGAAAACTTAATGGTGCAAAGTGAAGAGAAAATGTTTAAACCATAGTACAGCAAATGGGTATTTCAATGATTTTACAATAGGAATCAAATCAACCAGTTCAAAAAATAAGTATCAGATTGAGTGACCCTCAAAGTTAGTATAATATATATATATAATATAATACTATATAGTTCTATCTTATAACAACACCATACCAAATCGATTCCTCTCTGGGTGAGGAAAACCAGGATTTTTAACTGCCCCTGACAAAATAGAGAACACAGAAATCCACCATGAATGCTGAACAATCTCCTCTACTTCCAGCTAACTGCTAATAATACTATACTTGATATGTACATTTCTGACGGTACAACTTAATTACTGTCTTCACAGCTCCGTCTTCACGTGACCTGTGTGCAGAGATGCTGCGCAGCAATAACAAAAAGTTAATCTCCTTTTTGGCTCGTTAGAAGTTAATCTGATTATTTCATATTGCTTTTCAAGTAGCAAATGAAATAATTTGCACCTCATGTATATCCAAATCAGATGGCACACTAACTAAAATTCTTGCAGCTATTGACAAGTTTGCCTCAGAATGAGTTATGGAAAGCATGATGCCATGGCCATGGCCAAATGTTTGGGAAGCTGGTAAGCAAGCAACTATTGTCAGAACAATAATGTTCATTTAAGTGTACCTGAATTTGCTGAAGGGTTGCAACTGATGAGTGAGGCCTCTGGAGTAATGAAAATATGATTATCTTCTTCCCTCCCCCAACCTGGCTGATGAAGAGCATCAAAATGCCATTGCTGTTGATACTGTTGTCTGTTCCCATTGATGGGAAGTTCTGGCCACATAATGGGTGGAGCCATATTGGAGAAGTTACTTTGCATTAGAGCTATACTCTGAAAGGTTGTGGAGGTGATACAAATACATCAGTAACAAAGAGGTATAAACTATTTTACTACTACTTCAAGCATAGAATTTGCTCGTTGAACTAGTTTAGCCTATCAATTACCACAACTTTACCCCAGAAAAATGTAAAAGTTCCTCTTTCATGACCCCCAGTCCAGGAGTCTCCATGTCGTTACTCCCCAGTAGGGACTAGGGAATTCCCACTCAAATAAAAACTAGACACAAATGATGCATAGGAAATCTGATGTCTCATTGTAACTAAACCATAGTAATCCATCATAATCTAAAGAACAGCTGAAATTTTAAAGGTAGCTTGATGGCATACAGAATAGGCGGTCCAAAATTCAACACTGGCCTGACATGTCGTTAATGACTGAATAGTGCATTTAAATAATTTGGATAGCAATCGTAAATCATGCAAAACATAAAATCCAAACTTTAATTTAACATGCAACCTATTCATATAATTAAGGTGACCCAAACTGGACGTATTACGTAAATGATTACAGGTCAAACCAATGTGCAAATAAAATCTAACATTTTTCATTTGATGGAACCGACCCCTGAGCAGGCAGGCAGGCATCCAAACTCAGATCAAACAACTTGATCAAACACGAGAACAGCTTACTAGTTTTTACAATAGATTATAATTAAAGCAGCTATACAATACTTACTTCAGTGGCCAATAAATGATCAAGGTTGCTATCAATTCTTGGGTCGACTGTCGCAAGTCTCATCGATAAGAACTGAAATAAATGAAACATTTATACATAATGAGATCATGGCAGTACATGACTGTTCAAAATATCAGTGACGAGTTCATTCCTAGTAATCATCTGTTAGAGTCATTCTCCTGGATGGTTTTGTCATTTCAGTTGCTGTGTAACTAAAGAGAGGAGGAGAAACTAAAGCAGGTAACAGTAATTGAGACCAAAATGGTAGTATAAAAGGACAGCTTCAAGTCTAAATGCATATGGGGAGAAAAGCACAGTATTTTGCAAATTTACAAGACGGTGATATATCCCTAGGTGGGATTTTAGATGATATATTGAATCATTAAATCACATATCCCTAGATTAGTCTCCACTAGCCATTTTTAGATGCACAAGAACCCATCAGCTAGTTCAAGACACATTCAGAGGAAAAAAGCAATGAAGAATTCTCCAACCATTTTTCTTTCAAGTTCAAGCTGTATCACTGCAGCGTTAAAACTATTACTTGATATGTATGAGTTGTGCAGCAGGTCTGACCTCAACTTGACGTTGTAGGGACTGCACATGATTGATGATTTCATCTAGAACTAAGGCGGTACCTGAAATCTGCAAACCAGAAATGTATCAGTAAGTGACTATGAAGTTGGAAGCATAACCCAGCAAATGCACACAAACATTTAAATAATCTAAGGTATTTGTTGAAGAATGGTCAAAAATAAAAAGTTTGCTTAACCTGGTAGATCCCTCTCATGGTCGAAAAGTTTCAGTTCATTTAAAATTTAATGGCATCATAGAAACAAGTTCAACCTTTTTTCTTCTTGCTCTTTTCATTGGAAAGAGCATTAACAAAACAAACAATTAGATATTACTTCAGAATTTTAGTTTTTTTTTTCTTGTATTTAAAATGCCAAAACTACTAACAAAGTGCACAATCAGAAACCTGAAACCCACACTAGGTTATGGATTTGTGTTCTTGACATGTTTTCTTAGCACCACTGGTTTCTGCAACATGTCATAAAGATTGGTTTTGTTAATGTCATTTCCTCATGGTGTTGCACTTTGAGGAAATAGTGTGTTGTTTTCCAGTGAAGTTGACAATACTACAGGCCATTCTTGATAAGTCAAGAACAATTAATCAGATATATACTTAAAGCAACAACTCATTATAAGAGAGAGTTGTCCTCATTTGCCCTTTCTACAGGCTAAATATCAGACAGAGTAAACTATACTGATCTTAGACCTGCATGCATACAATTTTACAGGAATCTCTCAGCTTCCTACAGTGTACAGCTCACTGGATCAAATGCCCTTTTTTTTCATTAATGGACAAATATGTTTTCACCCCTCAACCTCCTCCTTACCCTCTGAGTTTTCAGAAAAACAAGACTAGGGGTCCAAGTAAAAGGTAATTTGCTGATTTTATACAGAAATTTTGGAAAGCCATTTTACAGAAGTATTCCAATAAAGGCCAAAATACTTGTCATCAGCAGTAACGAATTTTGGCATGCAATAGATTTTTGCTTTAGCTAAACTAAGTGAATTGCTAAAGAGCTTTCACATGTCCCACACAGTTAGGTCATGGCAGTTTGTTAAAGGAAGTTTTCTTCTGTCTTCCTCTTTCCGTCATCCAACTAAGGATGGATACCAAACTCGTTGGAGAAGATGGTACCATGCACCCTTAGAACAGGGACTAACATTAAAGCTGTGTAGGGGACCAAAAAATATCTAATGCAACCTGCCCACTATGTGGGTCTCCCAAGCACTCCAGCTAGCAATGCTATGACAATGTTCCAAGGTAGTAAGGGTATTATGCTCCTTGAAAACAGAATTCAGCTAGCTTTTGATATTAAGTTTTATTTTCCTTTTCCCTCACTTGTTAGATGGCACTTCTAGTAAGAAGTTTGGACTGAATTGGAACTGCAATTGTTATTAGATAGCAAGTACAAATTCCCTCAATTTTTTTTTTATTATTTTTTTTTTTTGCCTGAAAAAAAAAAAGCAAAACTAAATGAACTTGCAGATAACAAAATTTGACCTCAGAAAAGACATCTCACCAAACCCAGCGGTACATCTCACCCCACCACTTTTCTTTTCTATCAATTGTCCCCCAAGAAAGAAAAAAATTGAATTAAATTAAAAAAATAAGAAAAAGAAGTGCAATGAAAATTACGGAAATACCACGAGCACACCTACACAAGCCACAAAGTACTTTTCTTAGTACAAAAACAAGAACTTTTGTTAAAAGCTGATTAGCTGACAATGACAAAACCGTTGTTAGAAAACCACATTAAGATCACAAGTTTATCTGAGACAATTGACACAGATGCAATTTTATAATCCACCAAAATCTCAATCAACCAATTAATCCAGAGATTAAGATCACAAGTTAGAGAATCAAACCTTATTGCATCCTGGGACCAGCTCCTGTAGCAACTTCATCCTCGCATTAATTTTCTCTCTCCTCGCCTATAAAATTCCCAATTAAAAAAAAAAATGAAATTAGTAATAAGTTAATAACACCAAAACTAATCATTAGTGAACACTGAGATTAAGGTTAAGAGATTATACTCGCTCTGCTAAGCTATGGCTATCTGTAGCTTGACCCCGGCGAGCTCGAACGTGAACATAGGGAATCTTGTCAGCATCTTCCTTAGCTTCAATTTTGCTCTTTTTCATTGATACCTTGACCTGAAATTTACGAATTTGGGGTTGATTGAGATTTGGAAGCATGAAAATTCAGCGAAATCGCGAAAAGGGGAAAAGTTTGAAACCCTAATTTACCTTCTTTTCTCGCTCCTTTCTCTTGGCCGACGACCTTTGGTTGTTCTTAGTCTCCTGCGACGAGTTAGGGTTCGAATCGGACTCGGCAGGCTCGCTCTTCACCTTCTCCAAGTTGACGCCGGGATTGGACGGCACGGCCCCCGTCTCCGGCGACTGCTCGCCGCCGCCGAAGATCGAGAACTTGGCGGCGCGTTCGATTAGGGCGGCGTTGCTGGGAAACGTGAGGATGGAATTGAAAGGATGCGCGCGGGGCTCGAGCAGCGGCGGCGGCGGCTTGCCTGAAACCGCGGCCGGAGCCGGATTAGGTTCGGACTCCGGCGAGAGGTGGAGGAGCTCCATGGCTTGGGTCGGCGGAAGTTCCAGAAGCGCCGTGAAGGAGCTGGCGTTGTCCGGCGGCACCGTCATCAGCCGCTGGATTTCCTCGCGGAATTGGAGAGTCTCGAGTCCGGGTTCTTCGTGATCGGGTCCGGTTACAGCGGATCCGGGTACGTTTCCGGCGGTTGGGTCCATGTGAGCGGCAAAATTGAGCTCAATTCCGGTGCTAAATTCACCAACACTGTGTAATTTGGGAGAGGCAAATAGAAAGCAAATGTGGGCGAAATGGGGGGGGAGTGAGTATAAATATAAAGCCAAAGAGTGATTAGAGGATGGTTTGGAGCTTCAAATCTTCAACTGGGATCAGTTATGGCGGTCAAAATATATATATAGATTTTTTTTTTTATGATGTACTCAATCTCAGCCCATAGGAAAGCAACCTTGGCTTCTTTCTTCTTTTTCTCCTTCTTACTTGCACTTAACTTTATTTGTACAGTTGGGTAATAAAAGGAGGAGGTGGGGACCACTGAAT
The DNA here is from genome assembly GCA_024704745.1 of Rosa lucieae. NCBI lineage: Eukaryota > Viridiplantae > Streptophyta > Magnoliopsida > Rosales > Rosaceae > Rosa > Rosa lucieae. The sequence goes on along the minus strand of CM045494.1, from coordinate 25,599,432 downwards.
TACTGGTGGCTGGTGCAGTGGGGGGGTGCCACTTTTGAATTTGGTTTGTGAGGGGAAGAAGAGAGAACCGTGGGCCTTAAACTGTTACACCGGGTCCTATAGAGGCGGGGACCGTCCACTAACCAAGGCCCGACATTGTTAGTAACACTAGAGGATGACCGGTCATTTTCTTGCATTTATAACTACTAATAATAGTTCTTTCATTATTAATTTATTATTCCTCCCCCTTCTAACTTCTAGTCTACCACACTAAATTACACAAACAGCACTGGTAGGCCGGATCAAAGTCTACTATCTATGTACTACTAGCGGGTGTGGTTGGGTTGGTTCGATCCTAACCGGTTCGGTAATTTGGTTTCCGAGTTTGGTTCGATTCGGTTTGGTGGATTTGGTTATTTTTAACTTGTTCATTCTTAATCCAATGTTTTGGCACTATTCTACAATGAATATCTCGATCACGTTTAGTTTTCACAATAAAGTTCTTTGTTCTAAATGTTAACTTAGAACAAGTTATAAGGTAGTCCTGAATTTCGGGACAACCATTTGTTCATAATTTGGAATAACCTTATCAGTGGAGGCGGTGTTTTATGCCTTATGTTTTCACTCTAGAGAGGTACCGCTATAATATAAGCTAAGATCACATACATTCTTTCTTCTTCTTTTTTTAAACTTTTTTATAAGCTAATCAAAAGTTAAATTTTATAAAAGAAAAAGAAGAGGAGAAAAAAAACAAAGTGGGGGGAGCCTCGCTAGGGTTTCTTGGCATCGCTCTAGCAATTTTGGTCGGAGGGATTGGATTTCTCGTCTCCTTTGACCAATCTGATGTGGTTTGTGGAGGTGGAAGCTTTTTTTGGCATCATGAGTGGGCGTTGGTTGGCCGTGTAGAGTCTTCGTGGTCGAAGGTCGTGCCCTGGTTTCTGGTACTCGTCCATGGTAGGTCGGCAGCGGTGGATTCTTGGTCTTCTCTACCATAGGAATTCGTGCGTGCAGCCGACATGTGTGTGTGGTTAGATGTTAAGCTTGGTCAGACCCGGGCGATCTTGTTCTAGGTCTTAGATCGATCTGTTCGTGTCGAGCTGAGGTCATCGAGTGGGGCGACGGCGGGCTAGTCGACGAGCTAGGCGACGGCGATCATAACTAGAGTTCAATTGGGTTCGGCGACGCCGTGCACTAGAGTAGTGATGGCTTCTCTGGTCGGATTAGAATTTGGCATCTGGGTTCGATCTAGATTCAGATATGGATTTAGGATCCGGGTAGGGTTCAAGTTTAGGCCTGGATTCGGATCTGGCTTGTGGGTTGGATCTTAGTTTCGGTGGGTATTTGGAACTGGGGTCATTTTGGGCTTGTTTTGCTTTCATTTGGTTTTGCTTTTTGTTATTTAGGCAAGGTCAGTGATGAAAGGTTACCCGCTACTCAACGCATTTCGGTGTGTGGAGCTATGGTGCACCATATCGTTGGTACCTTTTTTTGTTTCTTAAACAAGGTCGGTGACGGAAAATTACCCACTACTCGACACATATCTCTGCATGGAGGGATGGTGCACCATATTGTTGGTACCTCTTTACAGCCCGAGTTTTGTTCGGTGCCTCATCAAATGCTTCAACGCATCCCTTTTTGTTGCTTTTCATACTGCTTGTGGTATTTCTCACTTCGAAGTGCCTTCTACATATATCGATTGCAATCTTTTTATTTAATAAAGTCAAAAAATAAATAAGAATAAAAATTGATAAGAAACTAATTAATAACCAAAGCAATAAAATTGGCTAAAAAATTTTATGAACCTGTACGTAACCACTTGTGCTGACTTGTGCTGAGAACAATTGTTGATTTGTCTACCGAATTGGCAATTACCAATCTACATATTCTACGAGGATCAATGTAACTGTTTCTATGTAGCTTGGGGTTCAGGTTTTATGTCCACCGGGATGCAAAACCCTAATATTAATATAATAAATAGAATCGGGCGTGGGGCTGAGCCTTACAGCAAGGCTGGGTTCCAAACCCCTTTCAAAAAAAAAAATTGATAATTTCTTTAAGTTACATAATGCAACAATAAAAAGAAATTGTAATGCCAATCTACTGTTCACACTTCAAAGTTTCATATACTAGTCTGATTCATGAATGAAAATTAATTGTGAAATATATGAAATATTTTAAGGGGTTCCACATGTTAAATCTATGGGGGAGAAGTGTTTTGTGCTCAAACTTGATATAAGCAAGGCGTATGACCGAGGTGGAGTGGGTCTTCCTTCAACAAATTATGATTCGAGTGGGATTTAGTGCAGGATGAGTGGAGCTGATTTTGCGGTGCGTAAAATCAATTTTTATTTAGAGTTCTCTGGAATGGGGAGGCTGTGGGATTGATAAAGCCGACCAAAGGGTTGAGATAAGGTGACCCGCTTTCACCATATTTGTTTCTTCTTTGTTTAGAGGGCTTGACGAGGTTGCTGCAAAAAGCTGAAAGGATTAGTGCATTCATGTTGCTAGAGTTACGGAAGGGGGGCCAACTATTTCACACTTATTATTCGCGGATGATAACTTGTTATTTGGGAGAACTGATATGCAAGAAGTTACTCACATTAAGCAGGTTTTACTCCTCTATAAAAGTGTAGCAGGTCAAAAAGTGCACTTTCAGAAATCGGCAATTACATTTGAGCCTGATATAGTGGAGGAACAGAAGGGGCAATAACACAAATGTTGGAGTACATCTGTTTCATTTCATGAACGTTACTTGGGCTTACTGACTATGGCAGGTCGGAATCAAAAGGACACGTTTAAAAGAATCTGTGAGAGGTTGGACCTGCATTTGCAAGGGTGGAAAACTAAGTTTCTCTTAAAGTTGGGAAGACGGTACATATCAAAGCAGTTGCAAAAGCCATTTTGACTTATACGTAGAATGTTAGTCTTTCAACTTCCTATAGGGGTATGCCTTACTGACCAATCTAAAGTTTCTAGGTTTAAGTAGGGAAACGAAGGCAGCAAGAAGGGGATCTACTGGTGTAAATGGGAGGTGCTGTGTAAAAATTATTATTGCCTAATAATAATTCATGATGTTAGCTGATTTAATCAGGCATTGTTGGCTGAAGCCTTATGGAGGATTATCTACATCCACATACTTTGGTTAATAAAGTGCTACAATCTAAATATGTAGTAGAAGGAAATTAGGCAATAGCGGGTGGAGGGCCTACGACGTCAATGGTGTGGAAGAGACTAGTATAGGGAAAGGAACTTCTATGTGCTGGTGTAATATGGAGAGTAGGGTCTGGAGAGTTAATTAAAATTTGGGGAGACAAATGGTTACCTTCTCCTTGGACATTCAAAGTGATTACTCCTAGGTTCATGGAGTCTAATGCTACTGTCAATTGACTCATGAGTAGCTAAAGATTTATTCATGAGAATTTTCTTTCTTAGATGTTAAGAAGATTTTTATCAATACCTTTGTGTGAGAGAAGTGGGTAGGCAGGGGAGGGGGGGATGTTGTAGTTTGGCTTTACAATGATGATGGTCACTATTTAGTGAAATTTGATTATTAGTTAGGGACAGAATTGAAGTAGGTTGGCAATGGAGAAAATAGTAGAGGGGGAAGGGGTGATTCAATCTCCATAAATATTTGGAGTACAATCTGGAGCCTTCTGGGAACAAAGTCAAGCTCTTTTTATGGAGAGCTTGCCATTCATTTCTTCCTTGTGCTGAGTGTTTGGTTAAATCCGGAATTGGCTCTTTTGCTGGGTGTTTGAGATGTGGGGGGTCAGAAGAATTTGTCATACATTGTCTTCGGCAACGTTCTTATGCACGTAGTGTCTGGAAGAGCTCCTTGCTAGCTAGTGTGGTTAAAAGCTGGTATGTTCCTACTTTTAGTGATCTATTAGGCCAAGTAATTATTATTAGAAGTCCGAAAGAGATAGAACTATTTGGTTTAATTAGTTGGTCGATATGGATGGATCGAAATGAAGTTAAACATGGAAAACATAGAGTGTCACCACAGCAATACCGTCAATCCAAGTTCGGATAAATTTGGTGAACTTGGATTGACACTAATATTTATTAGTTCGGATAACCTACCCCAAAAGTAGTACCGTCAATCCAAGTTCACCAAATTTTTCGAGGACATCCCCAGTTGTTGTTGGACAAGAAAAATAGCCTCATCTTGATGAGGAACAACAACTCTCATCCCACTGGTGCAAAAGGCAATTTCATTGCCAGAGACTAATGATGCTCGTGGACCTCATCTACAACCTGAGAACTGAGACAATGGCTAGTTATCCTGTCAACCTTAAAGCCACCGCTAGCTGTGTGCTGGATATAAGAAGTGGACTACATACATTACGCAAGAAATCAATTCCTAAATTCCTTTGGTGTTCTCATATTTACTCCATACGAGTTACACTACTTATAAGAGGACATCATTTGTATGGTTAGTGGGGTTAATGGTGAATAGTGGGAAAATTAGAGGGTGGCTTCTCGTTATAATGTATCATGAATGCACCTCAACCTCTCCACTGTATAAAGGGGTTGGAACATCACCATTTCGCACATCAATCGATTCATTCATAACCAGATCAATAAAAAGCAACTTCTTGATTTCTACACTTCTCTCTCTCTCTTTTGTTTTCGTATTTTTCCAAGTTGAGTTAATAGGCAACTCACAACAAGTACAATGAATTTGTGTTTTTCTTTAAAAAAACAAATAAAACCTAAAGAGAGCCAAGTACGGCAACACAAGAACCAATGAATAAGGGAAGCAAAAAAAATATCCAATTATCCATGTCCTGTGTTTGGACCAAGAGTTTGTGTGAAGTTTGAGGGTTTGTGTAAGCGTTGATGAGGAATTTTCCAAGCTACAAAAAATACACAAGAGTTATATCGTCCCTCTCAACACAGTTAAATTTGGGTACAGTAATTATGCGTTATAGTCATGCTATCAGCTTTATGAATAAAGTTATTGTTTTTCACTCAGCTCTTTAAAAAAATTATCCTCCTAAGCTTTATAATATTTATATTTTAAGTGCAAGTTCTCTAGACTCTAACAAAGGTTTTTAGAGAATTTTATTTTTATATAAACCCTAAAAACGGTAACATGTTAATTAAATCATTCACGAGTAGCTTAATTTAATCTTTGGCCGCAAAAAGATGGACTTTGCTCTCCTAAACACTATAATAACCCGAAACTTAGTATGACTGTAGAGCACTCTAAGAAACCTTAAACTTAGAAATAATCCAAATATCTTCTAGGCATTTTCCTTTTAGAAACCAATGCATACCATACTTACAAGATAGGTAATTTTTCAATATTAGACTTCTAGTAAACTTACCAAAATACCTTAGCTTGTATTTCTTGTGTACACTCGATATTTGTTATTGAGCTCAGGACTATTATCTATATTATTTTTATGATGCATATCATTTTAGTACTAATTATTTCTAACACATATTTGAACTTTTTTTTTTTTTTTTACTTTGTCAAGGGGAACCCAAAGGCTTCCTAGGCCCAAGATAAACCCCTTCAGCGCATGTGAAATGCTCCAACTATGCAATGCAGCACAGTGCCTAGCCACTTTGACAGCTTCGGGATTCAAACCTAGGTTGGGGAGCACACCTAACTAGATAAGAACCACTAGGCCACTTGCAGTGGTTCACATATTTGAACCTTAAGAAAACACCAAAATTCCTTACTTATTAGTTTGAGTAAATGTGTATCTATGTGTGTGCGTGTGTGTGTGTGTTTATATATATTTGAACCTTAAGTACTATATATATTTAGTACTAATTATTTCTAACACATATTTGAACCATAAGAAAGCCCTAAAATTCCTTAGTAATTAATTTGAGTAAATGTGTATCTATATATATATATATACACACACACAGTCCTTCTTAGCTAAGGACGTCCTTATCTAAGCTTAGGTACGGATTTTCAGTTTTTGGCTACTTTTCGATCACGTATTCACATCTTAACCGTTCAGTTTTTAAGTCCTAATGTATAGATCATCGCTGCAAAATTTCAGCCAAATTGATGATCGTTAAGGCATTCAAATCTGTAATTCACAACAATGTACACGAACGGTTCCTATTCGACAGATTCATTTTTTCTTGTAAATTGCAGTTTTGGATGCCTTAACGATCATCAATTTGGCTGAAATTTTTCAGAGATGATCTATACATTAGGACCTAAAAACTGAATGGTTAAGATGTGAATATGTGATCGAAAAGTGGCCAAAAACTGCAAATCTGTTCCATAAGCTTAGGTAAGGATATCCTTATAATTACCTGAGAAAGCCTATATATATATATATATATATATATATATATATATGGGTTTTTTACTTCAACAGTGTCTAAACTCTTCGAGGACTTTTGAAATGATACTTGAACTTTCAAAGTTATTAGTGTGATACCTGGACTCATTTTTTCGTGTCAACGTCGTACCTACGGTCAATTTCCGTCACAGAACCGTTAACTATGATCACGTGTCTGGCACGTGAGCACAAAATAAGGGTAAAAGACTAATTTACCCTCAAAAGTATTTTTATTTTTATTTTTTATTCTTTATTTTTTTTGCTTTCTTTCTTTCTTTTTTTCTTTCTTGTTTTTCTTTTTCAGCTTCTTCTTCCCTCTGCTTTGTCCCTCCAATTTGAAGCAGAGTCTCTGGTCCAAAGGCTAATTAAGGACGTTAAGCAAATCTGAAGAATTTCTTCATGCAACAGGGAAGGTTAGGGTTTCCTACAAGCTCAAAAAGGTTAGGGTTTTACTTGAGCTCAGCTCCTACTAGCTCTCACTACAAATCAAACAGTTTCACCATAGTTCTATCTCTAATCGAGTTCACGACTTCCTCAAATCCACCGAACTCCGAACCCCAAATTAAGCTAAGCCCTTCAATTCAAACCGTTGAAAACCCCAAACTCTCTCCCTTGATTCAACAATTCTACCAACCAATGCAATCTCGGGTCGACCCGCCTCTTGAATCCATCTGGGTCTACACCGCATTGACATTTCGGAGCCGAAAACACCCAAAAGGCGACGTCTTGGACCGAATCTCCGTCACAAAGTACTTATTTCAGCTGCTCTCCTCTTGCTCAACTCCCTGCGGTTCCTCAAAGAGCGTAGCGCTGCTCGCTCCAGTGGTGCGGTTGGCACACGATGTCGTTTTGGATTTGTTTAAGAGGGAGTTGGGGTTGAAGAAAGAGAAGAAAGTGATGAATGAGGTGAAGAATTTGGTGGGAGTGATTCTGGGGTTTATAAATGTATGTTGTTCTAGCAGTGATTCGAGTCAGGAGGAAGCTTTGATTGATTCGAGTTCGGGTTGGTCTTTTTTGGGTTTAAGTTATGTTTGGTTGAACATAGATGAGAATGTTAGGAATTTTTACCTTTAGTGAGTAAGGAGGTGATTGGTGGGCTTAGTGAGAGAGATGGGGATGTGAGCTACTTGGTTGGAGTTGTTATTGCTGAGGTTTTTTTGTTGAGACTGTGCTTGAATTACAAAGCTGGGACTTCAGGGGAGGTGTTGGAGACAGAGTTGAGGACTTGTAGTGAAGTGGCGGGGGGATCATGACGGGAGAGAGAGAGTTGTCGGTGGGGCACATGTGGAAGACGGGAGGGGAGGAGGCGATGGGCTCCGGGGAGGCGAAGAACCCGACTTGGCGAACCTTCGGGTCGTGACGAAGAAGCTGAAAGAAAGCAGAGGGAAGAAGAAGCTGAAAAAGAAAAACAAGAAAGAAAAAATGAAAGAAAGAAAGCAAAAAAAAATAAAGAATAAAAAATAAATAAAAAAATACTTTTGAGGGTAAATTATTCTTTTATCCTTATTTTGTGTCTCACGTGTCGGACACGTAGTCATAGTTAATGGTTCCATGACGGAAATTGACCATAGGTACGACGTTGATACAAAAAATGAGTCCAGGTATAACATTGATAACTTTGAAAGTTCATGTATCATTTCAAAAATCCTCGAAGAGTTCAGACACTGTTGAAGTAAAAAACCCTGCACACACACACACTTCTAGAAGAGATAGCTGATTTTTTTTTCTTCCAACTCACTTAAATACTTGATCTTAGAAGTCAAAAAAGATGGTTGAGAATTGATTTCTAGTGCATGTTTCTAGCCTATATAAACATATGATCTGTATTATATTTTCTTCAAGCTTCAAGATCAAGTGTGAAGCTGATCGGAAGCTTCTTTAGTTGAAGAGAAAACTCAACTAAGTCAAGCCCCTCACACAAATCCTTCACCCTTTTTCTCTTGAGAAGTTTCCTTTTTGTCAAAGAAGTCCAAGCATGAATCCAAGACCAAAATCTTCATTTCACTTCTAATTTTCTTAAGCAAGTACATGAATACATTCCTACATTCTTTTGCCTTTAAGATTTATCAAGATGCATAACCGATGACAAAATGGAAAAGAATCTGCTTTGCTGCAAACATGTACTTTCATATATAACAAAGGTTGATCTTCAGTATTAAATTCCTTATGAAAAGTGCTTCAGTTTAGACTTTTGAATCACTAAAAAAGGTTAAGAAATAAAGAAGTTATGGCTAATCAAAGTTTTCAATTAGTAAATTCACTGGAAATCTCACACAGTTATCACAACTTCAAAACTTGCTTCAAAAATTCTACAAACTTCATATCAATTTGAAGCTGAGGACCTCTGGTTTTAATCTGGAATGTCTGAGAAGTAATCATAAAATATACAGCACATAAAGACTTAGACATCAAAGGTTAGTATCAAGGATATCAGTTTCTGCGTTGTTCTAGTTTTTCACCACTTCTGAACTATATCACTTCGAACTGGGTTACATGACTTATTCCATTGAATTCCTTACGAAAAATCCTTTGACATGGTGTCCTCACTTGCCTAATTCAGACATAAATTGAACAAGTTATAAAAAAAGGAAAGCTAACGGTTCTTGGTACTATTATTTTGATAGATTAATGGACATTTTGGACTAAAAATTCCAATACTATGGGAAAAAGAACTACTAATTCTTTGACTACTAACTAATATTCACTTACTACTTTTAATTTAATGTACCTTTACTTCATTGCACAATTACTTTCAAGTTTATATCTATATATACAAGCTTGCTCACCTAAGGGACTGTGAGAGATAAATGCATCCAACCATATGTATTAAATATAAAAGTAGAAATTATAATAATTTAAAACTGTGCATTTATTTTCAGCAATCAGATTCACTTGTCCCTCACAGTCCCTTAAAAATTGTCTCTTAGGTGAGCAGGCTTTTCTATACATAATATGTATATATTAATTTGCTCACTCTAATTGTATATTGATAATGTTCAATTGTATTTAAATTATGTGAGCTTATATGCTTTGTTAGTATTTAAGTAATTGTTTTATTTACTACTTAAAGCTTATTCTACTTTATTGACATAATTATGCTTGGAGATGTGAAGTCGGGTGATTAGTACTACCCCGTGCTTAAGTGAATTACTAGTAAAAGTATTTTGTGATATGAGAAGTTAGCCTGGGCACTAGTCCCTACAGATAGTGCACTATTATACTCATAGGAAGGAAGTGTCGACCTTGAGTATACATATTTTGGTGGTGTCCTTGTATGCTGCGACTTACCCGTGCTTTGGTATTATGGATCCTAGCACGTAATTTATGAATTGTTACCAGTTAATCTAAAATATTCACTAAAAAGAGAAGTATACGTATATTATTTTGATCAAATATCTATTTGTGATATATTATTAATATGTTACAGTGTTAAGTGAAAAGAGAATCAAGCATACATTATTTTGAGTTATTTCACCTATTAATGCTGTAATATTTGTCGATTCGATAAAGAGATGTGACTGTGATTTATTACCAGTCTCATAAAAATTTACGCAGATGAATATATTTGAACATATATATGTGTGTTGTGTGTATACATATACATATTTAAGAATTGTTATGAACATATAAATGGTTCTCGGTACATTTTTACTTGGTTGTTCAAATTTGATTTCTTATAAGACACATTAATATAAGAATGTAAATTGTGTACTTACTGGGCTTGTGATGCTCATAATGCTACACCTACTTGTTTTCAGGTAATGAGTAGATGTTTGGGGAAACGGGATGAACCTACTAAATAAAATAATGTTTTTCTACTACTATTTCTAGTGAATATGTGCAATGTTTTTGAATTTTTCTAAACTTTGGTTTTGTAAAGATAATAATGATTTCCTTTCAAAAAAGATAATAATGATTTTTTTTTAATAAAAGTACTATTCAGATGTAATTTGATTTCTTTCACTTTTTGTTGATTTATTCAAAAATGAAGTTTTATTTGTTTTGACTCACTCACAAATTCACGAACCATATTTCAGTACAATATTGGCCTTGAATTTGGGGGCGTGACACACTATTTGCTCTTGGCTAGGCTATCAGCTTCTTTATTGGCACTACTCAATTCCATAATTGATCATCGTAGACTTCACTTATCATAGCCATCGCTCTCACTTTGCTTCAAGTGAGGGGACTATGTGTTGGCATTTATGGCGTTCTTAGTTGTTTTCCAACTGTGGCGGTCTGCGCCATCGCTTTTGTGCAACAGGCCTATTATCTTCGATCGAAGGATAACCCGCAGTTGCTGTGAGATCTTGTTCTAAGGTAGGTGTTGATAGTCTTATTCTGACCCGACATGATGCTGCCTTCCAAGAAATCAAGGACAAATCTAGTCGTCCTTTGAATGTGGTTAAACCGGGTATGGGCAGCACCTTCTCTGACCATTTGGTTCCACCCAACTCTAAGAGCAAATGCAGCGGTAGACTGGTTGACTGACCAATTGGAGAAAAGAGATAGTTTGGCTGATGCAGCGGTAGATAATTGCCCGACTGATTGGAGGGGGCCACCTGGGGACCACTCGCCCAGGCAGTCTAGTGACTGAAAATTAGTAAACGAAACGCCCGACCATTGGTGGTGGGCTCCATTGCACATGGGCCTGCTACCAGCAGTTTTTTTTTTTTTCTCTGACCAATCCTTTTTGTGCAACGGTTATTTAATCTCAACCGTTGAATCAAAGATCCAACAGCTATAATTAATTCACAACGGTCAGTTAATTTTCAACGGTAACTTAATTTTTTTATCTTAAAAAAATAATATGAAATTTAAAAAAAAATCATAAATTTATTTTTAAAATTCTATAAACACCTACTCCCTTACCTTAATTTCTGGGGGAAATGATCATTTACCCAATTTCAACAACAAAATTGCCCACTTGCTCCACTAACAGTTTTTTAACCCCATTTACCCAAAACACTCTAAGGGATTATCTCCCTACTACCCAATTAATTCTTTTTTTTAAATTCTTTTTATTTATTTTTGGAGTTTTTTGCCCTCTCCTTCTTTCTCACTTAGAGGGAAAAGTCATCCTCCACCTTGCTGTGCTCCGGTGACCAGTGGTCGGCCGCGGAGTCCGGCGACCGGTGACTGGACTCCAGCGACCCTTCACCGGAATCCGGCTACGGGACTGGTGATCGGATTCCGGCGTCTGATTTTATTACCCCCAATAATACCCAGTAATCATATTATTGCCCCCCAATAAACATATTATTGCTCATCAATAACAAGTTTATTGGGGATCAATAATTAGTGAAAAATGAAGTTGTTTTGAATTTTGAAAGCTTTCGGAGGTTTATCCAAATAAATAATTTTATTATTGACCCCAATAATAGTATTATTGCCCTCCAATAATCGTATTATTACCCCCCAATATTCGTGTTAATGCCCCTCAATAATCGTATTATTGCCAACACATATACAACACTATACATCATTTTTACATATATTCACATACTTTTGGATAGCACCATAGTAGAAGCAAAATGTTAGAGCTGAATTGTAGTCAGATGCCAACACATATCGATATGATGCCAACACATTAAAAAGTTCATCAAAACAAACAATGAAAAAACAAAATTTGATTTGGGCACCCAGGTCGACTTCTCTCTTCTTTCCAGTTTCAAATCAGGAATCTGGCGCGACAACCTACCTCTGTTTGTCGGGTTTCGACCCAGGGCGGGAAGCGTGCACAATGCTATTGTCGACGACAGGAAGCTCGTTGACGTGGTTAAGAGGATAGGAAGCTCGTCAACAGGAATAGGGGCTAGACCTTGTCAATCGGAGTTGAAATCGAAATCTCAGCTGGGCCTTGCTGTCGAGTGTATTCGCCGCAACTGGAGAAAGCTCCGATCTCTTTTCTCACCACCTCAGAGCCTCCTTCGTGAAGCTGACCGGAATTGGAGGCGTTGGGTTCGGAATCAAGGCTAGGCCTGTCAATCAGAATCAGAATCAGATCGACATCGGAATCAAGGCTGGGCCTTGTCGATCGGAGTCGGAATTGAAATCTCAGCTGGGCCTTGCCGTCGCGTGTCTTCGAGGCAACTGGCGAAAGCTCCGATCTCTTCCTCCAAGTTTGGTGCCTCCATGGCGCGGCAGTGCAGCTTCATGCTTAGGGGGGAGAGAGAGAGAGAGAGAGAGAGAGAGAGAGAGAGAGAGAGAGAGAGAGAGAGATTGGTGAGGGGAGGGGGGGGAGAGAGATAGGTGTAGTTTATTATTTAAAATGAGGACAATATTATCAAACACTGTTAGATTGGGTAAATCCGTAAATGGGGTTAAAAAACTCTTGGTGGAGTAAGTGGGCAATTTTTAAGCTGAAATAGGGTAAGTGGTCACGGCCCCTAATTTCTCACACCAAAATTATCAATAATTTTACCTCTCCATCTTCTTCCTCCATCAATCTTCTCTTCATTTCTTTGAATTATCATCCAACAATGGGAGATTCGGGTACCAATTGGTCTACCGACGAGCAAATTCAATTGTGCGATTCATGGGCTTTTAAGACCTTGTGCCCGATCACCGGCAAACATATAACTTCCTCAAAGTTATGGGAAAAAGTTCATGCCGATTATGTGCAAAATTGGCAAGGTCCACCAACAAGCCGAACTCCTCAAGCTCTCCAATCTTAGTTTCGAACATTGAAAAGAATTCTCAAAGATTGGCACAATGCACAAATGACTTCTCGTAATCGTATAATGAGCGGAACCAATAAAATGGACGAGGTATTGATTTTTCTCCCGATCCTATTTTATTATATTATTATTATTATTTATGTTTTTAAGTTAAATTTTCCCCATACAAATGTTAAATTAATTTTTCGGTTGATTTTTATTGCTTCATTCTTCATGTTTAAGAAAATCAAGCTCACGATATCTTCATGAAAAAACATCCCAAGAAGTTTGATAAATTTGAATGTTGGGAGAAAGTTAAGTATCACCCATATTTTGTGGATCCACCATCTAATTCTCAACCAGCGGCATCATATTCGACAGCTAGTGTCTCCAAAAACGAGTCTCCAATTGACTTGGATGATGAAATAGTTTTGGAGACACCATCAAGCTCTATGCCGAGACCAATGGGACAAAAGAGAGCCAAGGAAACAAAGAAGAAAGGAAAGAAGGCGCAAGATGCAGCAGAAAGTATGGCTCTTGCTATTCAAGCCATGACAGAATCAACTCAAGCTTCTGTTGAGCTAGTGAAGAAAAGAAATGAAGAGATGGCTGCTCACACAAAGAACGTATTTGAATTTGAAGAGGCGAAAGAAGATGCAACAATTATGGCCATTGATACTAATTCCATGACACCAAAATCAAAGGCTTCGTGGAAAAAAAAAGAAGGTGATATCGTAGCAAAAACAATGTCCGATGGTGATAGCAGCGGTTGCTACATACCTCAATTCGACTAATTTTATTATGTAAGCAACATTTTATTATTCGATAATAAAATGTTGTCTAGGAAATCAAGTTTTATTTTTCTTAAAAAAAATTGTAATCTTAATTTCACTTATGTAATTTTAATTTTATGAAATAAAATTTTTATGCTTTGAATAAATTGATGAATTAACATAACAACAATAATAACAATAATAGGAAGTATGTAACTCCAAATGACAATAGTTTTATTAATGTTAAACAAATTTTATTCTCAAACATAGATAAACATCGATTAAAAATACAAATAAAACCAAACATATCAGGAAAGCACACAAACATAGAAAACATTGATTAAAATTACAAACCACCATTTATTCAAATCAAAATCCCAAATTGTGGTGGTTCATACTCAGTTACCATCCAAGTTCCAATTGTGCATCACCAAATCATCTTGCAGGCACTTATGGAGGTAGGTTGACTCTACCTGAAATTCATGATCCATGAATGCAGGAAGATTCTGTCCATCTCTCCGTACCAGATCGAAAGGAATAGGTGCTCCAGTATCGGGATGCACAGGCCGGTCATAGACGGTTGCCATTGCTAGATTCATTAGATCAGCTTCTTGAGACTCCACAAATTCTTCCTCAACAAACTCATCATCCACAATCATGTATGAAGAAAGATACAACTTATCATGATAGCTCGAAGTTGGGGTGGGCGCGGTGCGGTTCGGTTCTGTTTGAGACCCAAACCACAACCAAACCACTTTTTTCGGTTGGCCTATATATCAAACCGTAACCGCATTACAAAAGAGCTGAGCCAATTATTTCGGTTACACCATTTTTCAGTGCGGTGCCGGTCGGTTTCTGTTTGGAGCGATTTATTAATTTCAACTATAAAGAGATGACCAAAATCAAGCTTATTTTTATCTAACAATTTCAATAAGACATAAATAAATTTTGAATGCATTTAGAGTCCACACAAATCGGCAAATGTCACCCAATTATCAAGCAACTTGCAGAAGGACCATAGCAACTTATTACACACACACAAATATATATATATATATATATATATATCAATGATCAAACAAACATAGCAACTTATTACAAACTGAAAACCTAATCAAAAATGGATTTCTTATATATTGAAAACCAACATTTACATAAATAGAGAAATAATAAATAAATAAAATGTAATTAAAATAAATTCGGTGTGGGTCGGTTTAAATCGGGCCATTTATGACCCGAAACCGCAATCGAACAACTTTTATACGGTTCGGTGCGGTGTGATCATAAAATGACACCGTTTTAGTTCGGTGCGGTTATCGAACCGTTTTTTCTGTGCGGTTCGGGTCGGTAACCACATTTTTGTACAAAATGCCCACCCCTAGCTCGAAGAGCCTCCAGTTTAAACAACCTAGCACCGTGACGCAGTATGACCCATTGAGATTGAAGGATACCAAAACATCTCTCCACATCTTTGCGATAAGCCTCTTGTTTTTTACAAAAGTGTTTCTCCTCTTTTGTTCTAGGGTTTGATATTGTTTTGACAAAAGTGGACCACCTCGGATATATTCCATCAGCAAGATAGTAACCATTGGTGTACCTTTTGTTATTGACTTCAAACTCAACCAGAGGAGCAGTTCCACCTATGACACGCTCGAACACATTAGACGCACCCAGAACATTTAGGTCATTTTGAGCTCCAGGGGTTCCGAAGAAGGGTTGCCATATACGCGTGTCGTAAGACGCCACTGCTTCAAGAATAATAGTTGGTCTACCCTTTTGACCCGAGAAAGCTCCAACCCAGCCGGTTGGGCAATTCTTCCACTCCTAATGCATGCAGTCGATGCTCCCAATCATGCTTGGAAACCCACGGCGTTGTCCTTTGTTGAGAAGCCAATATAGATCAGCGGGATTTGGAGGACGAAGAAACCACCCACCATAAAGAAACTTGACTTGTCTACAAAATTTCTTGAGACATTCTAGCATTGTAGAAGCCTTCATCCTAGTGATCTCATCACATTGATCTGCAGCTGCACCGTACGCAATCATTCTCAGGGCACCTGTTATTTTTTTTTGTTTAGGAAGTAATCCCATTTTTCCAGTGGCATCTGCTTTTTGCCCCCAAAAACTATCGAAGTTGCGTAAGTCCACCATTATGCGTTGGAAGACATGTTTTTGCATTCTGTATCGCCTCCGAAAACCTGCTTCATCGTACACTGGACGTTCGACAAAATAATCCTCTAGGAAAAATGACCTTGAACTTCTCTATGTCTTTCGGCATTTGGGGCACGGCCAGGTCGTGAACCACGCCCTCTAGGTGCATCCGATAATTGAAATTGCGCCACCATTGCAGCCGCTTGAGAGTTTGTTGTTTGAATCCGCTCGAGCTCTTCCATATTTTCACGTTCCCTTTCTAACAACCATTTGTTCAATTATTCCATCGGAAAGATGAGAAATGAGATGTATGATAGATTTGGAAAGAGATGTAGGTGTAGAATGAGACGAATGTGTGAGCAGAGAATGAAGTCTGAAGCTTATTTATTACCAATATTGAAAGATAAAAAGTTCGGATAAGTACACGTGTCACGTATATATAGGTTGACAATCTTATCACATATCCTAAATATATTTTTAGAAGATAACGATATCTGTAGTTGACACATGTCCAATGATGATTGGGTGATTATCTTATCAGAAATTATATATATTTTTTGTAAGATAAATGTATCTAAAGTCGACACATGGAAAATGAAGATTGGTCGGTAGTCTTATCAATTGTCATAGATAATTTTTTTTTAATGATTATGATATCTATGTTTTTTTTCAATACTTTTTTATCGGGAACAATATTTATACTTGATATACAATTTTATTTGTTTTTAAAATTTATTCATTAATTTTTTATTACATTAACATTGGATGATTAATTTAATTGTTAATTATTTAGTTAATTAAATTATTAGTTTAATGAATTATTCAAATTTGAAGTGTGAATAGTGGATTGGCAGCCTTTCACTGGTGCATTGTGTAAGCTGGAGGCAATTGCTAATTTGAGATGAATAGTGGATTGGTAGTACCAATTTAATTGGCAAATCAGCAATTGCCCTTGGTTCCTGGGTGCATTTGCTCTAATGGTGGTGTGTGGTAATTTTTTGTTAAAGTTGGAGCAGGAAAAATCAACCCCAAAACGAGGATCTCTCCGTCAATTTGATTTTGATCAAATTCGATGGTTAGTGTCCTGATTGGGGGGCTCTGCTACAGGCACTATCTACGGTGGCACGCAGCGCAACAGCACTTCCAAGAGGCGCACGGTGGCCTAGGTAGCGTTCTTGGTGGCACTTTTTGGTTAATGAGGGAGTCAAGCTTGCCTAGGCCTATTGGGCTGGCTTGCTTTCTTTGGGTGCGGGATGGGGTCTTTGGGCCTCACCATGGGCTTCATTAGGAGTAGGTAAGCTATTTAGGTTTGGGCCTTAGCTTTAATTAAGGTTTTGTTAGCCTTTCATCTACATTCTATGCAGAGTTGATACACTTAGTTAGAGAGAATCCTTGAGCACCACAATTGAGTGCATTGGTGAATGAATTCTCATTTAATTTTATTTTTATGTAAGAAGACTAGTCATTGTCTGGTAGGCTCACTAAGTAAGAGAGTGTCTATGTTCTAGTGGACGGTACAGATTGTTTATGAATTACTTGGTCACTGATATACAACAGAAGTATAAAAAGATATAATATGTCCCGTTCTGGCTCTTGAATTAATGAAAACTCCTCTTTACTAAAAAAAAAAAACAAAAACAAAAAACAAAAAAAAACAAAAAAATAATAATAATAATCTTTGGCCACTAAAATCTTAGTTAGCTTTATGGCACCTTTACTTACTTGGAATGGAAAATAATCATGAATCGAAAACAAGTGGAATGAGAGAAGAAATGAATCGGTATTGATTCCGAAGGAATGATTCCTAAACATCTCCCCCCTTCGTAATCGAATTCCTGAGTATTCAGGAATCGATTTCTGATAAGGAGGTGGGACCTACATCCATTCTGATTCCTTCATGTGTTAGTAAACGCATGAATTCTTTTATCCGGAATCATTCTGATTCCTTTATGTGTTAGTAAACGCAGGAATGTTTTTACTCCATAATCATTCCATTTCCTTCAAAGTAAGTAAACGTGCCCTTAGTGTTGTGAATTGCTTTTACTCTTGAGGACGTATGTGCGAGATTCAATTAAATGTTCTAAAGAAGTTTAGGTAGGAGCAATTGATGTCATTAAGGGGCGTGCAAATAGCGAAGGCAAAGTATAGGGCAAATACTAAAACAAGAACAAACGGAGAAATACAGCAAGTTAATCGAAGAGTTATAAAAACCAATTCTCATAGGCTTCAAGACCATGCATGCCACCCCTACACCATTTACTTGCATTAATGCTGATTGTCCTGCACTCCTGCCTAGCTCTATGCATCTGGGCACCCATGACCTTCCTTAAGGGCTCTTTTAGGTCAACGGTGGAGAATGTGTCATCTAAAAGGTTCTATTTTACTCCCTTAAATAGGCATTCCCATGTATAATTAATATGATCTCAATGAAAATAACTAGCAATGATTTTGCATTATAATGGTAGATATTCTGATGCAAGGACTAACAATGATTTTTATTAGTAGCTCTTGGAGAGCACAGAGAATGACAAGCTTGAGTTTTCTCTCGGATGTTCTCACTATCTTTGGTTAGGGTATGAATATGGTACTATCGTCGCTCGGGTTATCGTCTGTTTGACTATCATATACACACTCTAACACACTATTGTGTTGGAAAGTGGTACTCTTTTATCACTCGGATTTTCATCTCCTTGGCTCTCTGGGAGCCAATTGCCATAACGTAGAAGTGTAGATATAATCGTTCGAAAGAGATTATGTACGTAAGTGTGCTATGCAAGACCATAAACTGACCTCTAGAGGCTAGAGGAACAGAGATAGGGACCAAAAAACATAAAACCACAGAAAATTGTCAGTCCTTTTTGTTTGAATGTAGCCTATACTTGTGTAGTTGTGTATCTTCAATGCTTTTAACAGTCAACAGTGAAATAAAGTCAAAATTCCGATCACATTGATGTCGGACTCTTTTAACATGCTTCTGTGGTTGTCTTCTTCCCTTCTTTTATTTTTTTTTCTCCCTCATAATTTTGGTCATTTCGATGGCCAAGAATGCAAGATGAGAACAGGTCTTGAACTATTTTGAGTACCTATGGAATTAGAAATGATTGATGTTCTAGTGGTCGAAAGGATTCTGAAATGAAAGCTAGCTTATGTATATATTCTGTTTGGCTCCAGTTTTGTTGCAGTTGGTCAACAATCTCTTTTCTGCGTGGGCGTGCCAGCACCTTTCGGGTGTGGTCATCGGGGGTGTCCCTTGACCTGACTTCTTTCACTCGATTGTGGACGAGGAGAGCACCAATCTCGTCGCGGGATTCTTTTGTGCCTCACTGTGGAGGACTTTGCTTCGTTTCTTCAATATTCAACAATCGATACTCAACATCGTAAATCCAGCAGAGCGAAAATCACTAGGAAGTGGGGAGAACTTGCTAAAGCGTGACTTTAGCTTGGCTGGTTTGCGAGGGCGTTACCCTTGCTTGGCTGGTTCCGTAACCATTGTGATCGCGGTACTACAATGTCTCCCAAAGAGACTAGGACCGAATCAAGTTGACAGAGGGTTTGGTGGCACTAACAGTCGGCTCTTGAGGAGACTAGGACTAAAGTGTGATCACCGGTAAGAGAAAGAGAGGGATTCTCTGGAGAGACTTGAGTAGTCGTACAGATTAGTTGATGAATTATTTTTTGTTACTTGTTGTAGCCTCTATATATAGGCTACCAAGCCATAGTAGTTGGCCTTAAACAAATCATGATGGGTTTTCCATTTAAGCACAAATGGAATCATGATAGGTTTTCCTATTAAGCACTAATAGAATCATGGAGAACTAAATGGAATTATGGAGCACTAGATGGAATTATGGTGGGTTAGGCACTTAAGCACTAATGGAATTGAAAATGATGAGTTTTGGAGTGGCTTTGAGTCACTTTCTGCTCATTTATTCCTTCAATTATATCTCTACCAAGAATTCAGAATGGGCCTTCGACTTCTTCATATCAAATGATCCACCATGAGTGTAGATCATTCTGGTAAAATTTCAGAGCTTAATTCCATGTGGTTGGGTCGGAAATGCTGCTGGACTCCTTACAGGTCCAGTTTTCCATTTTGTCTTTCAGAAAATTGGACTGATTTTTTGAAGATTTTTCACTCCAAATTAGCTCTTTCAATATTCATAAGAAATGATCCTTGGGATATCTAGAATAAATCTGAAAAGTTTTAGCTCATTTGGATTTCATTTGGTTAGTCTGCCGCTCCTTCTTCCTTGTTTAGCTCGGTTTCTCCTAGCCGAAGTAGGAAAATGTGCTAAAGTTGACTTCTTTTCCATGCTTCCATTATTTCCTTTTCTTGCAGCTCTTGTAATCTTCCATAATTCTGCAGGTAGGCTTTATTTAGCCTCTAAATAATATATTTCGAACTTGTAGACAATATATAGCTTGAGCCACTGACATTGGCTCAATTTCTCCAAGACACGCCTTGTTAGGCCAAAATGCTCATTTTGGGTTCAAACATATTCTAGGAGATAAATTGCGAGTGATAGGTTGAAAAAAGAAGATGAGGTATCTTATATCTTGAATGTAGACATTAACATATCAAGAAACATGATCGAGATTACACGTTGTCTCTTAATCAATGTTAAGACATGAAATAATTATTGTCTCTAAATTATGGATAAATTAGGACATTTAGATCAAATAGTTTATATTTTATTTTACTTATGGATGGATGGGGTGGAGATTAAATATACACACATACATATACAGATCTTATCTAGAGCGGAGCTCTGTTTGAAATTAAAGTGTGAAGTTCGAGTTTTGAGTCGCTTTTCGGTCGCACATCCACATCTCGACCGTTCAGTTTTTAGGTACTAGTGTATAGATCATCTCTGCAAATTTTCAGCCAAAATGATGATCGTTAAGGCATTGATAACTCCCTTAAAGCTAGTACGGTTCAGGTTGACAGATTCAGTCCGTCCATTGGTTTAAGCGAGTTAGAAACCGTAACGATAATCAATTTGCTGAAAATTTGCAAAGATAATTTATACACTAGTACCTAAAAACTGAACGGTCGATATGTGAATATGCGACCGAAAATTGACCCAAAACTCGAACTTCACACGTTAATTTCAAAGTGGAGCTCCGCTCTGAATAAAATATATATATATATATATATATATATACAGTCCGTCTCAGGTGCGGACGTCCGTACCGAGCTGACGGTGCGGATTTCCTGTTTTCGACCACTTTCCGGCCACATTTTTACATCTTAACCGTTCAGTTTTTAGGTGCTAGTGTATAGATCACCTCTGCAAAATTTCAGCCAATTTGGTGATCGTTAAGGCATCCAAAACTGCAATTTACCATTATAAATACGAACTGTTCCGGTTCGACAGATTCAGTCCGTTCGTGTAAAATGCAGTTTTGGATGCCTTAACGATCACCAAATTGGCTGAAATTTTGTAGAGGTGATCTATACACTAGGACCTAAAACCTGAACGGTTAAGATGTAAAAATGTGGCCGGAAAGTGGTCGAAAACAGGAAATCCGTACCGAATTTTCGATACGGACGTCCGCACCTGAGAAAATTCCTATATATATATATATATATATTATGTTTGTTGTCCGGTCTCAGACCAAAAAAAAAAAAATGTTTGTTGTCTAGTCCATTTACGTAAATGGGTTGAATAGAAAGAAGAAAATTTTTTTTAGAGAGAATTACATAAATGGTCGCTGAATTATGTCTTATTCAACATTTTTTTTTCTTTGAATTAGCCCGATGGGTGATAATATCATTCATCTCAAGCCAGAACAGGCCGTTACATAATACATATCCATCTGCTGTCATTTAAGGGCATAGATAGACAAAAAGATAGTGGTAGAACCCATAGTGGTAATAAAAATAGACATACTCATTATACATTCAAATACGTAAAGGTAGCGGAGATCCTCCTTTGATACTACTCCAGAGGCGCTAGAGGTACATAAGGTACGCACAATTGCTTAGCTTCCTAATACAAGGAATTATTGTAATTTAGATCAAACTAAAAAACATAGAATTGGGCCTCGGGCAAAAACCCTAGCTCAAACATAACCAGTCCAGAGAAACTCCAAGAGAAGGCCCGCCCAAGTTCATTAGGTTTGGCTTGGCCTAGACCTAGCCTCCACCTCCAACAAACGCTGAACCAACGCTGCAGTTTCGACGACCATGCCGCCACGACTGCTCCACGATGATCCTCATCGCCCTGCACCAAAAGACCATGACCAAAACCCACGAAAACCAAGCCACCATGACCGGCATCGCCCCAAACCTGCACTGATCTAGCACCCTCTGATCCTTATCACCCCGCATCACCTTCGACCCAGGAGCTTCAATCGAGGACCTTCGATCCTACACCGCATGGCATCACAACTTGGAGATTTTCACTCAAAATCTGAAGCCAAAAACAGCCTGCAAGAACTCCGAGCAACACCCCTCCAGGTATCCCGGATTGTTAGCAGCAATCCCCTTCCGGCAGCAGACCAAGTGGTGTAGGCGGGCCTATGCCAAGGCCGCCACCGGACGAGGGCGATCTGTCAATGTGAAACCTGCCGCCGACCTAGAGTTGTGAAGAGAACCCAAGAATTCTCTACACTCTTCTTATTCAACACTTTGGTCACTAACTTTTCAAAAATATCACTTTAGTTACTCAAATTTTAGTTTGCATTTCACCTTAATTATGCCGTCAAATCTGTAGTTAAAGTTGAGATTTTTTTAATCCAATCACCCAAAAAACAAAAATTTTCATTTACTTATTCTTCTTTTATTTATTTCTATATTCGATCGAGCATGGTCGAGTTGGAAGCTCAATCAAGATTGTGAGTATCTTGCAAAAGAAGAAAATGGGTGTGGTCTAGAGATATAAAGAAATAAAGAGCAATTTTTTTTTTTTTTTTTTGCATCTCGACCGAAATATTCTTCAAATAGTGGATATTTACGATTCTTTAACGAGAAAAAATTGACGGAATGATAGTATCAAAGTATCAAAGTTGAGTGTCTAAAATTATATATTTGACAAGTTAGTGATCGATTAAAGTATCGAATGAGGCAAAATTCAGTGACCATTTTGCAATTTCGTCTTTTTTTTTTTACCATCCAACAACAAGTTAATTTACTTTGATACAACAAATTCGATATCTTAGTATATGAAGCACAATGGTCATCCATGAACCAGCCTAGATATCGCAAAGTAAGTCCATATAACCTAAACTTCATTAGGAATCAAGAGAATTTAGGCACACGCCAACTCAAGTCTAGGAAATAACCCACAAGAGGAGACTTAACAAACCATGTGGCAAAAAATAAATTTAGAAAATAAAAGATTTTTTTTTTCCTTCTATGTTTTGTAAAATAACAGCCCCTTTCTAAATTTATTTTTTGAAAACATTATACCCAAGTGCAGATCTACATAGTAGCCTATCTGGGCTATAGTCCAACCCAAAATTATTATACTAATATATAAGAGATAAGTACACAACAATAATAATAGCAACTTTGGTTCAGTTGGCAAACTAGCTAAACCTAATCCCCTTAGAAGCAAACGTGGAACTTTTTATCCTTTTTCCCCATTTTCTTCTTCCTTTATTCTTTGGCACAAAACTACAAACCACACACTTCTCCTTCCTTTCTTCTTTGGTTACATTACCTTCATTGTCTGTTTTTTTTTCCCTTCCCATTTTCTTCACCTCCCTTCTTCGGTTAAAATATTTTCTTTCATTGTTTTGCCAATTTTCCACTTTTCTATTAGCATTTCTTTGAAGGAAATTTTAAAATATTTCCTTATATAGTTCTACACTTCCGTTCGTGTTTCTTTAAAAGAAATTTTCCTTTAAAAAATAAAAGGAATTTTTTTTCTTATTCAATTATCAGATTCTATTTTTAGAAGTATTGTCGACAAAAAAAATATGCCTACTAAAATCAGTCCACCCCAATTTTATATCCTAAATTCCGCCATTGATTCTACCAAATATATTTTACATCTATTTCTGTATCAAAAACAAAAAATTGTTTCACAAACATTCCCAAACACGCCCTACTTGTAAATATCTTGACAATTCAACACAAATCAGTAGGCTATATAGTAGCTGCATGGGGTTCGACCATCGGAAACTGCTCAGGCTATCATCCTTGGCATTTCCCGCAAATAGATTGTGGGCATTGATTTGCAGATATGTCAGTGGTAGTAAAATTGACCAATTTCCAAAAGTTAGGTTTTGGACCACAACAAACATAAAATAGAATCCAGGATCATCCCAGAGGCAAGAGAACGTCGCCTCAGTGGGCGTTCATCTGCGTGCAGTCCACGTGAGGATGGCCCATAAGCCCGTTTAGAGTAATATTTGTTTTCGTATTTTGTGTCGTTTTCTGATTTAGATCAGAGGAATACAATAGTCTCATACACACTTGGAGAAGACACAAGTATACTACCAATTATGGTTGGTAAAGCTATTGAGCTATTGCGCTAGATGGTGTTGGCTTTAATTTACGACATAAAACTCTTTTCCCAAAAAAAACAAAAACAAAACACAAACAATACAGAATCTGCAACATAAAAAAATAATAATAATAAAATAAAAAAGAATCTGCAACATAAATTAGCACTATGACAACAGAACATATAGTCTTTTGCTAAGACAAATTTTCTAAATTTGCAATTCAAACATAAAAGAACGATTTTTGCCGCAAGAAAACACAACAATGAAAGATAACATTTTAAGAGCAACTCCAATTGATTTTCTATAATTTCTGTATAATAGAAAAGCAAAAGTCAAAGCTTTAACATCTTTTTCTTCTCCAACTCCAACAAATTTTCTATTTTACAGCAATCTTTAAAATCTTCATATTCTTCTTTAAATTTTAGAGATTGCTGTAAATATAGGAAATTTGATTTTCTCTTTCCTCACTTTCTCTAAAATAAGGATAATTATAGGAAATCTGTTGGAGCAAAAGAGACTCATTTTTCCCTAAAATAGAGAAAAATCAAAATATGGAGAAGCTGTTGGAGTTGGTCTAACAACATAAGATATCAAATTATTCTAAATCCGCTATTCAAACTTAAAAAAAATAAATAAATAAAAAAACATAAAGCAGCGCTGGGCGCTGGCCACCACTCCCCAGCCAGAAAATCCAACAGTAGAAGTGTCTAATTCTAATGGGACCGCCTGATAGGTCATTTTACACCCCAAGTTGTTGAAAGAAATAACTCATAACCAAATCCAATTGGGCAATGGCATTTTCATTTGTAAAAATGTCCCCATCAAAAGCAGACCACAGAATAAGGTGAATCATAAATTTGGTAGCAACTACACTATATGAGAATTGTACATTGCTGAAGTTGATACGAATTAATGTCAAACATCTAAAAAATTTTGCAGAATCCTTCGACACCATAGCCCTTCCCAGCTTGATGCAGCAATGCAAGTGCAACATAATGATCTAAAGGCCATACTTAAGGAGATAGCAGTAACAAACTAACAACCACGATATCATTATTAAATTTGGATAATCATTATTAAATTTGGATAATGTACCCTAGCTAGTGTGGATAGAATGATATTGATCAATGGAATATTTTAGCCATAAAAACATAAATGCCAAATAAATATAAATGCTATAATAATAAATAATGTATACCATGAATATAAGACTTTTTCGATAACACTGGGAGGGATTTAACCTTTGATCTCTCGTAATCATAAACTATCTTCCCAACCTAGCTCACCACTCGGGCTATTCCCAAGGGCTTTTTAGTTACTTCAAGGTAATATTGCCAAAAAAGAAATAGTTACTTCAGGGTTAGGAATTGAAGGGATTGAACCCTTATTACTAATCATAACCCTTTTCTTTTCTTTTCTTTTCTTTTCATCCATTAAGCAAATACAAATTCCAGAGGCACCTTGCAACAACGATCTAGCATGCACTAATAAACAGTATATGCACTAATAAGTCAGAGAAGAAGCCCATACCTTCTTAACATGGGAGCGGAGGATGTAGGCAAACCACTAACAGAAGTACAGAACCTTGTCAAAATTATTTTCCCAAACAGCAAAAGGGCGGCAGAAGTAGGTTCCACAATACTCCTCTCTCAGTTAACCAAACAGTCCTTTGGGGGTAAATTATTCGTAATACATCGGACGGTCAGATCACTCAGATGTTGTCCAGCTTACAGGCCCACTTGATGGTGACCCATCTAGATTAAGATCCCCTTTGATAAGGCCTCAATCAAAACGGGCCCAATCCAAAAACAGGCAGACAACACTGGTCAAGTTCAGGGCCCAGAGTACGACCAGCCATGCCAAAAGTCACGGACCAATGAGGGTAGTGGGTCATATACATCTGTGGTTAAAGATTTCCCATCAGTATAGGACCCACTTCGAAGTGGACACATTGGGCTGGATGTTTTCTGGTGGGCCTAGTCTAATATTATTAGAGCACCGTACAAAGAAACGCAAGCTGTTGTCAAGCTGCCTAACTCAATGTCGGGTCTGGCAAGCTGCCGAGTGGAGGACGCACTGGAGTGAGAAAGCACGGACCCCATTTTGATGCCTTTGTCACTCTCAGATCTGAGCTGCATATGAAGCCCTACACGGTTTTTAATACCCGGACACACTACCAATATAAAATATCTAGAAAATTCTCCACAGACTCTTGACATGTCCACTACAGCTACAATCACACACATAAGATTTGGGTATAGGCGTATAGCAACTAAAAGCCCAGATCATTAATTTTGGGGCTGGAATTGTTCCCGAGACTTTAGGGGAGGATCTACCACAGATCATGGTACCCCTCTCATACATCATGCCTAGCTTACAGCTAGATATTATGTCTTGAACCTGATTTACAAGCATGAGTTTTCTCCACATCACAGGTCCAACAATGGAGTCTTTAAATGCGAATGAGGAAGATAGATGCATTACGATAGATCAAAGTCAAAATATTCAGCTGAACCCAAAACTAGCAGTTCAAAATTATAGATAGCTGTGGCCACACACTTGCAACCACAGAATATTTAATGAACTAGGAAAGTTTAAGGCCAGTTTCAGCTGCAGAAATGTGCTGGGCAGTATACTACCATGTAGGGTTTTGGATGCATAGGACGACCATAAAAGATTCTTCATGCATTATTCATCAATAGTTATCATAGTATGGATCCACAATTATAAGTCACCGAATAAGTAGATGGCAAATCTAAAACATGACCACAATTTAAGCAGCTTCAAGATAAGTTGACAACTATACAAAAAGATCCAATCCACAAGCCGCATTACCAGTTTCTATCAGTGAATGGGAAAATTTCAGATGTCAAAACAACAAAGATATGGTTGCCCACTACTTAAGAGTTTGCTGAAATTCATTCTACCTTTTGAGCTGTAATTATCTATTCATTGTGCTAGAAATCATATTTTATAGAGTACAAATACAACATATGGAACAAAAACTTACATGCGTGGCTATCAAACTGTCAAGCAGAGAGTAATCAAAAAAAATCCACAGCATGTTCTTCATCAGTCAAAGAATTGAAAGTAGATATTGTAAGCCTGCAAATTAGGATTTGTCATCAGCATTCAATAAGTGACTGAGGGATGCCAAAAATATAAAAGCAACTACTGACCATCAATACTGCCTCAACATTGAACAAGAAAAGTTGGGCAATCAATAAATTGTCAGCTACAACAATTTATTTGATTAATGAGTAAAATTGGGGGCATGGTGTATAATTTAATTTTGCTGTTGACATTAGCTAAAGTGGTGAGGGGGGTTGGGAATTGGGTTACGACTAGGCTAGATCAGGTGTTCGTTTCCCCTCCAATGTAAATATAAAAAATTAAAAAATCCAGATAAATCATGAAAGATTTCAGAATCCAGAATACACCCCAATTGTTTAGTTCTTAGGGTTTTGGAAAAATGTAAACAGACAAAAATACAATAAAAAGTAATTACTTTGATTGAAACATCGCAAAAGATGATGCTACTAATAAACAGCAACTAGACTCCAAAAGCTGAATTCATTAAGGAGTAGACGAATAAAATACAACAAGCTAACACTCCTAATCCCATTTGGTACATGAAAAAGGAGGCAAATGCACACTTAAAAAAAAAAGAAATATATAAAAGGAACCTATATAGCTGCAATGGAGATTATATGTTTGATCAGGAAATCAGTATCTACCATTTCTAATAATAATAATAGTCATGGAAAAGTAAGTATTTATTGATACTAGATAGGAAAATCACCTTATGTACAAGTAATTCATACTTGATTTTGATCTTTATAATAGACCCAGGCATTAACTGCATTTGCAGCATGCACAGGTCTATGGCACACCATGCACTATCTGCACTAGACTATAGCAATCTGATCTCTCCATAAAACTAAACTAAACAATCACACTTTTGCACACCTATGCATTATCGCACTAGAGATTAGCAATCTGCTCTGTTCATGAAATATATTGAACAATCACACTGTTCCATACAATGACAATCACATTGTACTCCTGCTTCCCAATCTCATTGATGTATATAATATGTCTGAATAGCGAAAATCAGAAGTGACCCTCTTTTGCATCTTTTGGTATTTGTGGCTCGAACAAAGCAGTAAAGCTTTTTTAATGGGGCAGATCATTACTCAATGGGACATAACTTTGAGATGGCCTTTTTGAGTGAGCAAAGAAAACCCCCTCTGGCTCTCTCTCTCTCTTTTAAGAGTAGAGCGGTTGGGTAATCTTCCATTTGTTTCAGATATAAAAAGTTCCTCCAAAGCTAACCAATAGCATGTAAAATTTTCACCAGGGGAACAAAATTGAAAAGAAAATAATGCTAATGAAAACTGGTGAGTTTCCTGTTGACATTAAGCTCCACATACTATTACAAAATAAACCCGTACTTTAATAAGTGGAAACTCTCCTTTATCTGACATATTAAGGTTTGTAATATATTGGATTCAAGCTCCTAATAGAGAACATCTTTTAAGAAGGGATTGAATCTGCTGATTAATAATTGTATATCTAAAAAGAATTTAAGCATGTTTAATTAGATTTCACTAATAGTAGTGTTTTTATGATAACCTAGCGAATCACATTTCAGAAACTTATTGGTTCGGACTTCAG
This sequence comes from Rosa lucieae, assembly GCA_024704745.1. Classification (NCBI taxonomy): domain Eukaryota; kingdom Viridiplantae; phylum Streptophyta; class Magnoliopsida; order Rosales; family Rosaceae; genus Rosa; species Rosa lucieae. Next base: position 25,570,419 of record CM045494.1, on the reverse strand, counting down.
AGTGAGATGATCAAGTGCTGGATCATCTCACTTTTAGAAGGGAGGAAAATGAGTCTTTAAGGAGGGACTGAATCTGCTCATTGATAATTGTATATATAATAAGAAATTAATCATGTTTAATTAGATTTCACTAATAGTATGTGTTTTTGTGATAAACTAGGAAGTCACATGTCAGAATCTTATTGGTCCAGAGTGAGATGACCAAGTGCTGGATATAAGTCAATACAATCAAGAAAAAGAGAATGACACTAGATACCATGACTGCAGGATCATCAAAAGATTTTTTTACGACCATCTATATAAAGCAATTTCTAAAAGTTACTAATACCAGGATAAAAGAAATATCAGAAACTCAATCACGAAATTTATGCAAGATGGTTTTCACAATACAAGAGTGAAATCAGTTATGTCATTAGATGTTAAACTATCTCGGAGCAGGGAAAGATATATATGTCCAAACTAGATTACAAAGTGTCAATTTTAGAATTCTAGAAAAGAGGCGCGAATGTCTAATTCTTCAGATCCGGACCACGGCACAAATATTGCAGAAATGAGAATTCTATAACCAAACAGCAAGACACAGGTAATTAGAATTAACAAACCAATTAATAAAGCAAAGGCTAATCTATATTTTACTCTATATATACAGTAAAGAACAAACCTGATAATGATTATAGCGAGGAGACAAAAGTAGACACCAAGCTTGACAAGCCGGCACTTCTTCTCAGTATTAAGAACCCTGAATACTTCAGTGACATCAATAAGATGCTTTTGTTTTACAAACCTGAATTATAGAAAACGGATGGTTAGGACTTGGATGGGGGTTAATGCTAGTTCATCTTCCACCAATACACCAAGACATACATAGAGGCAGACATGTAAATAGACACTATAAGGCAAAATGAAAGCTTATTTTGTGAGGATTAATTATTGTCAGTCCTTTGTGTTTCACAACCTGTTCTAACTGGAACAATAGACAAAAAGTCATAATCATCACAAGATGCACCAACCAAAACTGTCCCAACCCCATAGTTGTGTCACTGCAAATAGCATTTTAAAGAAGAGATGTTCCAAAACTAATGTGTGTGATGCGAGTATAAATATAAATAACTCCATGCTATTGGGGTAGGATGTGAGTAGTGAAAGACAAAGGTTGGTGCCTGTTTTCATCATTTTATAAGGTAAATAGATTGGTCCAATCAAAGGTTTCAGATCTCAGATCAAAATTAGGGAGGAAAGAATAAAGGACCTACATATAATGGGTTGTTTAAAAAGGAATAGAGTGAAAATAGAGAAAGTCACTCCCATTCACCATCAACCATTTGTTTACTAATAACAAGGAGAATCAAAGTGCATGAAGAAATTAAACAGGCCAGTTAAAGTAACAGAAAGTCTTCTGTTCACCATCTGGTTCTCTTTCATTTTCCTCAAAACATGAAAAGCATTTTAAAATAATATTTACACCATTGATTGTAAATAAAGTCGAATAATGTTTATAAAGAAAAACTGCATGCAGTTCAGATGTATTCTAAAAGAAAAACTGACGCAATGGCAAGTTAACTTGATGAAGAATACAAGCAAAATATTTTAGTCAAGATTTGGAAAGTAGTTCAAATATATCTAGGTTTTTATTATTAGGATTCTTATAATTATTAGGATTATTTCTTTAGGATTCTTCAAGGATATCCCTAGTTATTCTAGAGTTATCTTAGCCTCCCTATATATAGAGGTCTTTGTAGTCTTTTATTGGCAGAATTGAGTTAATAAAAATTGAAAGCTTTTGCTTCTCTCCAGGTTTGTGTGATGCAACCTAACCTTAGGTTTGATGCCTAAGTTCTCTCGGTGTGATGCCTAGAAACCCTACTGGTGTGATGCTAGTAGTTCTATCCCTTTTCTTCTTAAGTTTTGTATTCTAAATTCCTTTTCTTTCTAACAATCGAGACTGCTGCAAATAAACCCTAGTTCTACAGTTCTTTTGCTACTTGTCCTGCATCATAATGCTTGAGATATCTGGCACAGAAGTTTTTACATCACAGTTAAATTATTGGATTAATCCATTTTTAGTCTACTTTTTACAGACTAGCAGCTTTGACAGGTTTTCATGTTGTAAGCAATACTAATGCAAGAACTTGAACTCTTTTCAAAAATGAGCTGAATGAACCCTGATCACAGTTTCTCAGAAAAAAATATATATATAAAAAATAAAGAAAAGAGGAATACCAACTTATTCCATCAAACATCACACAATTTCAACAACTTATTTCACTTTTTTTCTAGTAGCTCAGCTTCTTCTTCTTTTGATACCTACACCTTACAATTAAATCTATAATCTTTGATAGGTATGGTAACATTATTTTTAGGAGCTACTTTAGATCTTGCTGAAAAAGATATTAAACGAAGCTTAGCTGTTCTACAATATCTCAGCACTCGATTGGATTACATGATGTTAGATTTAGGTCTGGTTTCTTATCCAGCTGTATTATTTCATTTGATTACACTCATGCTTCATTGTACTCTTTTATGCACACATATATTGATAGCAACTGATACTTACAGCATCACGATATAGTAAGTAAGGGGGACTGTGAAGAGGAACATGAACCAACGCTGTGCCAGGAGGAACAGAGCACAGAACACTCCATGCACAATGAACTCAGGGACGACCAATTGATTGATGCGAGTCGATAATTCAAACGGATTGATATAGTCTGCCTCCAAATCCGTTAGCATCACATACTACAAAACAACATTGGGGCAACAGTTAGCGGCGTTTCGCTCGAGGTTCAGAAACATGAATTACAATAATGCTGCTTAATACAATGCCACGAAAATCTAAGCTGCGAAAAATGCGAGCAACACGAGAACAGCACATAGGAAGCTAGTTCTTTGGACAGTATCGCCCTTAACATTTGAAAATCAAAAATTGCACTGATTTTCAGCTAATTGTATTTACATGAATAACTAGTGATTCGAGGGCAGTCCTCTTGTGTCAAGTAGGTCTGAATTCTAGTTGGTGTACTAAAATTTGGTAACAGTTGGGCTAAATCCTACTATGCTTTACTCTATGGAGTAAATTGAAAACAAAAATTGCGGAACCTGGCATGAATATTCTGAGAGAAGAGAAAGCTGTTTCACCCGTCGAGTTTCGAGTGTTGCGATAAGTATACCTGATAAAGGCTTGAAGCGAAGAGGGCAATGTCGATGCAGAAGCAGAGTAGCCAATAGATCAAATCCCAAGCCATGTTCGGAATCAGAAGAAGAAGATGGAGTCCGGTGAGTAGAAGAGTAGAGGAGAATCTAATCCGTTTCTACTGCTGGTAGTCTGGTACTGTTGGTAAGGGCTCGACTCTGGAGCCGAAGGGAACATACAAAGTGTTTTTCTTTTTTCTTTTTTGGTTACAAATTACAATAACACTTTTTCTTTTTTGAAAGGACATCAGGACACTTTTTCAAGTTTAAAATAAAGTGACTTTTCTTCAAAAAAAAAATCATTAACTTTACACCTCATGGTAGTATTGTCACATTATACCCCCCCCCTCTTTTCACCAATTTTATGTCTAATATAATCCTTTGCTGATCAACCAATTTTTTCCAATTACTTTAGTGCGTCTCCAACAGTTTTTTTTTTTTTTTTTTAAATATATAGAGACTCAATAGTTAAAAGATAATTTTTTTTTACGTATATTGTATTAAATAATGTATTGTCTAAAAAATTGTATTATTGCTTGGCTCTAAATCAAAGTTTAATGACCTAGCGCTCTTTGTTAGGGTTTGGAGAGCGGCAGCTCTCATGATTTCGCCGTGCTCTGTACCTGCTCCATTCTTGGAGATTTCATCACGCTTCGGCCTCTATTTGTTTATCCTTGTTGTTGTCAATGGCAAGGGGATAGTTTTGGGTGGGAACTGTGAATGGTGGCTGCAGTTACTTGCTGATGGCTGCTGTGCTGGCATGGATAGTTCGCTGGCCGTCGCAGATGGCAATGGCTATTGCAGTAACAGGACCCATATCGGATTTCACCCTAAAACCTAAACCAAGCTTGTCGGGCCCACCCTTAGGTAAGGTTTTACCAAAAATTCGGCAGAACTTCCCTTAAAAGTGGATAACCCAAAATAACAAAAACCTGGACATAAAGTTTAAATCAACATACCACCAACTAGTTCTACATTCCAAATATATACATTCCAAGTACAACACTTACAAACATACTTAAACAGTTTGGTGATCGGAGCAACCTACAAGTATGAAACTGATATAATACATGTGTAGGTTAAACAATAACCTACATAGAAAATGAAGGTGACGGGCACTATGCCTCGACTCCTATGCAAACTTGACCTCAACTACTCTACAGACTGGGCACGAGAAACTTAAAAACCCAGAGAAAAACATTTGAAAATAGTTAGAGTGAGTGGACGAAAAAAATAAATAAATTTAAAGGAATTAAATGAAGATTTAATGGTTTCCCACTTTATTATCTTCAAGCATGCATTAAGGTCTTGTGAAATACTCTTAATCTTTCTCTTTATTGAAATCTCAAACTGAAATCAAACTCTCTGTAAATCATCTCAAAATCCTTTCAAAACCTCTCAACTTGAAATCTCAATAAATACTCACACAGGAAAATAGGCGATGACTAGAGGGGAACTGTCGACTAGTCATCTCATGCCACCTGGAGGGAACTGCAGACCAGGGACACATTGGAGGGTGTTGCTGACCAGAATATTCTGGAGGGACTGCCGACTAGGTAATGCATGCATGCGCAATCATATTTACCTCCTCAATTCATAAATTGAAATCAACTCAAGAATTCTCAATAAATCATTTATATTCAAATACTAGAAAATCATACTCATATTATTTAAATCTCCATTTTATTCTCAATAACTCAGTACTCAAAATCTCAATAGAAATCATCATAAAATCTCAATAATTCAAATATCAGCAAAACTCTAAAAATCCTCCATAACTCAAAATAAACTCATTGCTGATAAATCATAATAACTTGCAGGAAACATGAATCATGAAATCTCGAGAAATTGATATTATAAATAACTGTTTCTCAATAATCGAAATTAAATTGACGATAATAAAATCAAAACCCTAAAACTGATAATTCATCGGAAGCTCGAAATCAAACGAGCTCAAACTTCATACACTACGTTAACTCAATAATTATAACAACCTATCTAAAGCTAGGGTCGATCCGATGATCGGATCTTCCCGAATTGAACACCGAATTTCTGAAACTTCAGAAATTCCCATCAATCCCATGGTTCATCATATAACTACCAAACTACACCCACATGCTCGTAACGATAAGCTCAACCTAACAAACCAAAATAGGAAGTCGGAAACTATTGGAGGGGACCCAACGCGCCGCCACAGAAGGCTGCAAGTTGGCCCATACGCCGCCTGGGTCACCAAATTTCCTCAACATGATCATCTCATCATTCTTAAAAACTTTCTTAACTATGACAAAGCTCAATTTCAAGTCTATTTATCAGAATTTACTTCAAAAGTCCTAGATTCCTTCTCGCCATCAATCCACCTTATTCATGAAAAATTGTGGCTACCCACTGGTTGGGTTCGAACCCCAAAGAAGAGAGCTTCAAGATGTGGGTGGTGCGCGACCTGAGGTGGCTGGAAAACTGAGATTGTCTGGAAAATCCAAAAACGCGTTGGCTAGAGTTCTTGTTTACTGTGCCTTCCACCGCCACACTCGTCATACACCGCTGCCACATAGAGGGAGAGGAAAATGAGGTGGTCCAGATGGGATCGGTTTCACTGCCAGAGGTGATCTGAATCGACGCTAGCGTGGCTCAGAAGTCCGGCGGCGATTTTTCTTTCTATGGGCTCTCTCTCTCTCTTTGATTTTCCAAACTGGAAATCACCCCAAAAATTGTAATTTCTATTTCCGGAAGCACCTAAAAACACTTCAAAGAGTTTCCTAACATTACAAATCTGCCATTGACTTTTACCCTTTATAACTTCTTTGTTACAACTTCGATTCTAAAGCGCCACATGTCCACGAACTCAGTTTAATGTGTTCTACAACTTTCTAGAATGAAGTTTTCTAAAAAAGTCTACAAAACAAAAAGTCAACCTTTTGACCCACTAAAAGTTTGAAATGATGGTAAAAAGTAAGGATAATTATCGTTTACCATCCAAATGACTGGTAAACGACCAAATTTGGATACGGGACATAACATGCGGAATGTGGGATCCGTGTGATACTGCTTTTCTATCCTCGTGATCTAGGCGGCTGGGGCTTTGGTGATAGTAACGGGGCTTCGCGCAGGTGGTGGGCGATCAGGTTCGATCATTGCTTGGCTGTGTCGCTCGTTTCTAGGGTTGTTTCGGCAAGGTTGGAGGTCGGATTTCACTGGTAGACTAGATGCAGGGGTTCACACCGATGGTGGAACTGGAACACACATCAGGTTTGGAACAAGAGCAGGATGATTTGGATTTGGGATCCGGGCGGGCTATGGCCTTAGATTCCAACCCGCGTGCTCTCGACTTTGGGCTTGGATTTTGGCCCACCTTCGTTGTTGGGCTTAAGTTCCAGCCCACTTTGTTTGTTGGGTTGTTTTTCAATTTTTGGATCAGCTTGGGGCCTCTATTCGTTACTGGAATTGGATTTGGGACCCCAGGTTATGGTATCTGTTCGTGAAATATCGTCTGCCAACATGACCATGTTCTGACACCCTTGGTCGGCTTCGATCTTTAGGTGGGAGAGTGCCCTCATTCCAACGCCAAATTGATTTTGATCAATGTGTGCGTTGGAGTTGCATGGGAAGTCAAACCACCGACTACTCAAATCACTACACGGCTGCAATCTGGAGTGTAATATTATCACTGCTTTTCGACGTTGTTGCTCTGGCTTTATTAATTCTTTGTATTTCAGATGCAATTTTTACATCTTTTTCTTTCACACTGTTTATTTCTTTATTGATGCTTTTTGGCATATAATCTTTCCATTTCAATAAAAGGCTAACCTCATTTTACTAAAAAATGTATTGTCTAAAAAGACACATTGAAAAAATCTGTTGATTATCATTCTACAAAAGATAATGTGATGGCAGATAGTAAGCGCATTCAAGTGCATAGTTTGTAATTATTGGTGGAGTTGGGGACTTCGAACGATAGACTCTCAGTCTTGATTACTAGCTGGTTTCTAGGTAAGACCGATGCTAATTGATAGAATGAATGTAGCGCCACACCAACATCCTTCACTAGTGAAATTGAGGGAGGATGCCAATAATGGTGTCATGACGGGCTTTAGAGTTATAGATCATAGGATTTTAGTAATGAGAATTAGATTATGTGTTCTTGATAATCAAGTACTAGAGAGGATTATTTGCAATCAACGCAAGAAAAACTAGACTAAATTGAATACTAATATTTATTCGTATGAATGCAATTGATTAAGGGAACTTTGGTTCACCCCTTAGGCACATATGGAAAAAAGAAAAAAGAAAAAAGAAAAACGACTTCCTGGAAGAAGCTTGCATGTGTCAAAAGAAATTCACCTTGAGAATTTTACATTAGGAACACCTTGAACTGGATTTGTAATTAATTAGTAGTTTTACATCACAAATCAAAATTCATGGAGGTTGAACAAAAATGGAAGATTAGGCACAAAAATGAAGAATGTGTTTTAGGGAATTAAATATTGAGAGAAATTTGCTGTGTATTCTCATTGATAATCAGGGTCTCTTTATATAGAGGATTACAATGCATAGAGTTAGAATCATACAAGGAAAGATAATCTCTAGATTCTACTAATTGAACCCTATTACCACTAGGTCAAGTAACCTAGAGTTTGGATCAAATACAAATAGAGATGTCCTTAAACACTCCCCCTTGTGTTGACCAAATGCGGTGCTTCTCTCGTTGCCTCGTTAAAAACCTTGCCGAGTAACAAAAATCCAGTGGGACAAAAATAACCTCGGTCGAAGGGGAAAAAGAGCACAACACACCCTTCACGATTCGAGACGAACATGTAGACATCTCCCCCTGATGTCTGTGCCTCCCCCTGATGACTACGATCATGGGAGTTCAGATAATTTCCGCAAGCCAATTCTTGCCGCATGTTTCTCGAACGTGGATTTGGGCAATGACTTAGTAAACAAGTCTGCCGCATTGTCCTCAGATCGAACCTGGTTTACTTTGATCTTGAGGAGCTTCTGTTGTTGTTGATTATAGAAGAATTTGGGTGATATGTGCTTGGTGTTGTCGCCTTTGATGTAGCCTTGCTTTATTTGTTCAATGCAAGCAGCATTATCCTCATAAATGCTCGTTGGCTCATCTGTGGTAGACCTCAAACCACAATTGCTTCAAACATGCGTAACTATGGATCGAAGCCATATACATTCACGAACTGCTTCGTGGAGAGTAATAATCTCTGCATGATTCGAAGAGGTAGCGACTAAGGTCTGCTTTGTAGACTTCCAAGATATCGCGGTCTTTCCCATAGTGAAAACATAACCAGTTTGGGAGCGACCTTTGTGTGGGTCAGAGAGGTACCCAGCATCAGCAAAACATTCCAAAACACTTATATCATTTTGGGGTGGGGAGATGGAACACGATCCACCATATGTGGCGTCTTTGACACTAGATGGGTTCGAATCCATCTTCTCTCTGTAGGGATAGAACAAGCTCATATCAATCATACCACTTAGGTATCAAAAGATTTCTTTAACACCAGTCCAATGGTGTCGTGTTGGCGCAGAGTTATATCTAGCTAGCAAGTTCACAGAGAATGAGATATCTAGTCTTGTGCATTGTGTTAAGTACAATAATGCGCCTATTGCACTTAGATAGGGCACTTCTGCCTCTAGCACTTCTTCGTTGTCATCTTTTGGATGGAATGGATCCTTCTTTGGATCAAGACTACGGACGACCATTGTGGTGCTTGAAGGCTTAATCATGTCAGTGTTGACACGCCTAAGCATCTTTTGGGTATAAGCTGACTGATGAATCAGGATACCATCTCTAAGGTGCTCAAGTTCTAAACCGAAGCAAAACCGTGTTTTTCCAAGATCTTTCATCTCAAGCTCGGATTTCAAGTATTCAGTGGTTTCCCTTAACTCTTTAAGGGTGCCAATTATGTTCATATCATCAACATAAACCGCTACTATTGCAAATCAGGAACTTGTCATTTTTATGAACACACATGGGCATAGTTCATTGTTAACATATCTCTTTCCAATCAAGTAGTCACTTAGACGGTTATACCACATCCGTCCGGATTGTTTCAATCCATATAGTAAGCGTTTCAATCTAATCGCAAAAGCGCTCCGTGGTTTAGAACCACTTGATTTGAGTAACTGAATTCCATATGGAATCTTCATGTATATTTCCGTATCTAGATCCCCATATAGATACGCAGTAACCACATCCATAAGCTGCATGTTCAGTTTTTTGGAAACTACCAAACCGATAAGGTAGCGAAACGTAATGACGTCCATTATGGGAGAATAGGTCTCCTCGTAGTCGATTCTAGGGCGTTGTGAGAAGCCTTGCGCCACAAGGAGAGCTTTGTATCTTACAATCTCATTTTTCTCATTATGCTTTCTAACGAATACCCAGAACATCGATCCTTGCAGGCATGTTTGCAGCAGGTATGTGTGATCTCATCACTTTGGCAACATAAGAAAACGCATCAGGCAGAGTATCTGCTATGTTCTGGAGCTCGATTATTCGTCGGCTCGTCGCACTTCAAGTTCGGACTGTGCGGTACGGGGATCGAGATGAGACATAGTGGGGACAGACCATGACAATTCCTGTCGTTCCTGTTGAACATCTGTGTTCTTATCTCCCCCTAACGATGGGAAGACTATCTCATCAAAGTGACAATCCGCAAATCTAGCAGTAAAGAGATCGCCTGTCAAGGGTTCAAGGTAGCGGACAATAGTTGGAGATTCATAGCCAACATAGATGTCCATTCGTCGTTGTGGACCCATCTTAGTACGCTATGGCGGCGTAATAGGCACATAGATGGCACACCCAAAAAAGCGTAAATTCGAGTTATCAGGCTCGTACCCAGTCACTAGCTGTAACGCAGAGTAGGATTGGGTTGCAGTGGGTCGTAGACGAATTAGCGTTACTGCATGCAATATTGCATATCCCCAAGTAGAAACAGGGAGATTGGTGTGCATAACCAATGTTCGAGCTATCATTTGTAGTCGTTTGATAGCAGCGTCTGCGAGACCATTTTAGGTATGAACATGGGGAACTGGATGCTCTACATCAATCCCCAGTGGCATGCAATAGTCATCGAATGTTTTCGATGTAAACTCCCCAGCATTATCAAGTTGAGTTGACTGAATAGGATGGTCAGGGTAGTGAGCCAGTAGATGGATAATCTGGGCGAGGAGTTTAGCATAAGCAGCATTTCGAGTGGATAATAGCGTGACATATGACCAGCGTGTCGACGCATCAACCAATACCATCAAGTATTTAAAAGGTCTGCATGATGGTTGAATTGGTCCACAGATATCCCCTTGGATTCTCTGTAAGAACGGAATGAGTATTTTTGGATCCTTTGCGTAGGACGGTCTCGGTCCTAATTTCCCTAAGGAATAGGCTTTGCAAAATGAGCGAGGAGCCTTAGAGGCAACCAAGGAGGATGTTGGTCGGGCCTGAACGTCTGTGACGCTATTAGAAGCAAAGTGTGTGACTACATCTCCCATTATGGCGATAGAGCCATGGAAATTGGTTTGTGTGGCGTCTTGGCCACTAGGAGGAGCAACCATGGCGTCATGCTCATGGTTGGCGCCATATGTGGAGTCATCACTAGGGATGGGGGTGGCCTTTCGGCGGCCCAAGACAGCAGCAGTGCCATAAGCTGCAATTTTTGCGGTCTTGCTAAGTCCTGGAATAAATTTTTGATTCTTGCTTCTTCTCACTCTAAAGAAAGGATGCCCATGTGAAGTCTTAAGTATACGGAGCATCATGTCATGACCAGGATGTCCTAGTCAGTCATGTGTCGGAATCCAAGAGATATTCTCTGATGATATTATTGGATTCAATTGGTCGAATTGTAGTGACATAAAGTCCACTAGATTGACACATAAGCTTCTCTAAGATGCGCTTCAGTCTGCAATCATTAGAGGTAATGCAAAGGAATTCTATTCCATTCTCACTATGCATTTCAGCATGGAATCCGTTGGCTCTTCTATCTTTAAAGCTTAATAAGGTTCGATTTGCCTTAGGAGCGTAGAGAGCTTCAGTGACTTTAATTAAGGTGCCATTGGGCAAAAGAAATTGGGCAATTCCATGTCCTTGAACTAAACTTGATGGCCTAGCCATCGTAGTCACAGAGGAATATGTAGGCAACATCTCTAAGAATAATTGCCTATGTCGTAGAATGGTATGCGTAGTCGCACTATCTGCAAGACATTGCAGTTCGTCCATTCCTAAAAGAAAAGGTCGTAATTAGTCATAATGAAAAGAACTTAACTTTTATTAATAAGCCAAACGGAATTACATCATCGTTTCTTTAACCAAAGGAAATCTAATCCAATAAACTAGTTAATGCAAAACAATGGTAGTCGTCTAACTCCTTTAAGTAATTTCAATGTAAATGTGACTAGGTGAGTAGAGAGATGTCGATGGAGCAAAGCTCGCTTAAGTACCATTTATCTCAAAACCTTCCTAGACATCACACTTACATTGAGTATGCCTACTTTCGAGAAAAACTAATATCATTGGCATCTACTACAAAAGTAATATGGCAATTGCCTACATCTCTTGGAAAATAAAAAGACTTAATCAAAATCGCCAGTTTCTAGGTCTTGATCCTTGTAGTCTTCCACCCTTAGATCGAGATCGCCATCTTGATCTTCTTGTTCCATGTAATTTGCATCCCTTGCTTCACGATACGTCTTGTATGCGTTTGCAATATTCTACGATGCAGTACACTTCCTTGCCCAATGTCCACTTGATCCACATCGAACACAAACATCTTTATGGTCAGGCTCCCTTGATCGAGATGCTTTTGGTGCATGATTTGGACGACTATTACTCTTGGTGGCGTCACCACCATAGCCGGAGGCTCCGCCTCTCTCTCTCTTCACACGTTGACCTCCACGGTTCCGTGCACGCCTCTCTTGGCAATTTCCTTCCTCTTTAGGGCGAGAATATGGACCAGAACGTCCAGAATTGTCCCTACTCTTAGGGTTTCGCTCCTTGCGTCCTCCCTTGGGGGAGCGACTAGAGTTAGACTTCGGAATAGACTTAGTTCCCACGGGTCTAGCGTTATAGTTCTTCACAAGTATGTTGTTGTGCTTTTCAACTACGTTCATGGCGCCAATAAGCTCATGAAACCTTGTGATACGTCCTGCTTTCACATCAATCCGATAATTCTTTGAAATCATCAGGGCAGAGACGGGGAAGGTAGAGAGAGTCTTCTCGATCAACATCATATCAATTATGGTTTGGCCACAAAACTCCATCAGAGACTTGATACGAAGAGCTTCCGAGTTATAATCAAGCACAGACTTGAAATCACAGAAGCGGAGGCTATGCCATCTCACTTCTAAATCAGGAAGTAGGGAGTCACGAACGTTGCCAAATCGCTGCTCAAGTTCAACCCATAGCTTTCTTGGGTCTTCCTCATTGAGGTATTCACTTTGGAGAGCATCATTCATGTGCCTTGTCATGAAAATGATGGCTTTAGCTAGATTTGCTTCAAAAGCAGTAGCTTGTTCAATGGAGAGCACGTTCTGACTAGGCTCTTGGATGGCTTCCAGAAGTCCATCAGCCTTAAGATGTTGGCACACATCTCGGACCCACCTATGGTATCCTGCGCCAGTTGTCTCTAGTGGAACAAAGTTCAACTTGTTCAGGCAACTCATCCTGAAAAACAACACAAGATTAGGGTTTGTTTCAGAGCGAAAAAAAAAAAGGCTACCACGAAAAACTATTAAATTCCTGAGCGTAGTCGCTTCCAAGAAATTAGGGATTTTCTGAGCGTAGTCGCTTCCAAGAAAAATCCGATTCCAAGAGGCTTTTGGATTAGATCGAAACAACGATGTATGTGGTCGATCGTTTTCTTCTCAACAAACTCTAAGTTTGGAGGACTCTACAAGCTCCAAGCTTGGAGTGAGCACGAACCCCCACAGTTCGGCTTTTGGGTCTCCCCTATGAAGAAGAAAGGGGGGGTAGAAGAAGGGATGTTGGAAGTCCCCGAGAAAAAGAAAAGATATTGAAATTACAGAAGCAAAAGAAATTAAATAAAAAAATACCTCAAATGTGGGTGTGGACTTCCTCTCCCTTTTTTTTTTCTTTCTTTCTCTTCTTCTTCCTTCTTTCCGGCCCACTTCTTTTTTTTTTTTTTTTCCTGGTAGGTGCATGTGGGCAGGCAACTCGGTGGCTTGGCGGCTTGGTTGCTGCAAGTGGGCTACGCAGTGGGCTGCTGCACGTGGGCTCGACTGTGGGCTGCTGCATGTGGGCTTGGGCCGCCAAGGTTCCTTTTTTTTTTTTTTTTTCTGCCCGTTCGAGTCAGGTAGACGCCGGTGGCCGGTTCGGTTGAATTTAGGCCGGTTCCGGTGGTGATTTTTCAGGTTTCGGATTCTGGGGACAAGGTGCAGCTACTGACAAAAGGTGGCAGTGAAGGGTGGACGGGAAGATGGCGAACCACACGGGAGATCTTCGGATTCTTCTTGGGAGGCCGGTTTGAACACTTCCGGTGACCCGTTCAGGTTGATTCCAGCAGGTTTTGGGGGTGGCGCTGCCAGTTCTGGGTTTCTAGGATTGAGAACTTCAAGGTAGGCGGCGGTGGTTTATGATATTTGAAGGTTACGAATTTAGGGTTTCAGGGTTAGGACTTCGTGCTGATAACTTGCTTTAGGGAATCAGATATTGAGAGAAATTTGATGTGTATTCTCATTGATAATAGGGGCCTCTTTATATAGAGGATTACAATTCATAGAGTTAGAATCATACAAGGAAAGATAATCTCTAAATTCTACTAATTGAACCCTATTACCACTAGGTCAAGTAACCTAGAGTTTGGATCAAACACAAATAGAGATATCCTTAAACAGAATGAATATTTGTTAAGAAAAATTAATGAATGGAGTTAAGGTGAGTAAATTCACCTCTAAGTATTTATATATTACAAAGATTGCATAATTTTTATGTAAATTATATTTTTTTTGGAAATTACTTACATCCAAACCAGTTTGGACCTATGGTGTCCAAAGTCCAAACTCTCTCTTATTGGCATACATTCGACAATCTAAATTAATGATTTAATTATTCAGAAGTTAAATCAATCATTAAAGATCAGCTTTGCAAGAAATCATTGTAAACAAAAATTATTTAGTCATTCAATTGCATCAAAGAAGTGGATGGTTTCACCGTAACTATTCATCTGTTTGATGTAATTGAATGAGTAAACGATTTTTGTTGACATTAATTTTTTGAAAAAATAATCTTTAAATGTTTATTTAACTTTTAAACAGTTATTATGTCATAAATTTAAATTGTTGAATGTATGTAATAAGAGAGTGTTTGAACATACATAATTACAGATCCAAGCTGATTTAGATGTAAAAAGAAGAATATTTAAATGGGTTTTTGTCCATTTACCCCATTTATAGAATTTTTTTTCCACTTACCCCATTAACACGTTTACTTACTTTGAATTGGAGAGAATGATTAAAGGGTAAAAACATTCATGCGTTTACTAACACATAAAGGAATCGGAATGATTCCAGATAAAAGAATTCATATGTTTACTAACACACGAAGGAATCAGAATGGATGTAGGTCCTACCTCCTTAACAGGAATCGATTCCTGAATACTCAGGAATTTGATTACGAAGGGGGGAGATGAGTTTAGGAATCAATCCTCCGGAATCAATACTAATTCCTTTCTTCTCCATTTCCACTTGTCTCCAATTCATGATTATTTTCCATTCTAAGTAAGTAAACGTGCCATAAGTTTTTTTAATTTCCACTTACCCAAAACACTCTAAGAAGGTTTTCCTTAATACCCCATTAAGATTTTTTTTGTTTTCATATTTTTTTTAATACCATTTTTCCCTCACCCCTTTGTTACTTAGAGAGGGAGAGAGAAAATTGAAGAGAGAGAAACCATAGGAGACTTCATCGGTGCAGGATTCCAATCACCGATGGTGGCCAGATTCAGGCCAACTTTCGCCGGAATTATGTCACCAGTCACCGGCCGCCGCCCACCGGACTTTTCTAAAAACCTCACCGGAAATGTTTATTACCCCCAATAGACCTCTATTGGGGGTCTATTGCCCCCCAATAGAGGTTTATTGTCCCCAATAGAACTTTCGGTTGCTAGAATATGAACTAATCTCCCTAAATTTAGACAACTAAAACTTTGTTTAAAGAAAAAAACGAAGAAATTATATCAATTTAAAAATGTCTATAACCCCTCAATATACTTTTAACACACTTCTATTGCCCCAATAGAACTTTTGTTTTTCATTTTTTCTTCCATTCTGGGCCTTCTGCAGTTCTGCCCCCATTTTACCCAAAAAAAAAAAAACCAAAAATTGATTTGGGCACCCAATCATCTTTCTCCTCTGCCACAAGAATTGAATGGGGTTGAGAGTTCACGGCGTCGTCTTCATCCAGGTTAGCGACCTTTGCTCCGACCACAACTGCTGGGAGAGGCCAGAAGACATGGACACAAGTCGCACGGTGTACAAAATCGACCAAAACAACTCTGGATCCAATGTGGCAGGCGAAACCGCTGCTGTGCTCGCCGCTGCCTCCATCATGTTCAGGTCACTTGACCGCCGATCCACCAACATTGGCGCCGGCTCTGTGCCTTCACCGAGAATCACCTCCATCGACGTCATCATCGTCCTCGCCGCCAGCCATCTAGACCAGAGAACAGAGTTGAAGGCCGTGCACTAGTTCACAGAGAGAGAGAGAGAGAGAGAGAGAGAGAGAGAGGCCGTGCACTATTAATGAGATAAATGAGATAACGTTGGCTCATTTTGAGGTTTTTGGCCACATACCCTTTAAATTATATGATTTGTTATGTTAATGGCCAAATTTATTGTTAAAAAGAAAGAGAGAAAAGGTCTCTTTCTCATTTCGAAAACAAAAACCTTTACTTTACCGCGCTATCAAGCAAAACCCAGCAAGCAATATGTAAACACTTCAACACCATGAAGTTGCAGTCTTTGAATTCGGGATACGAAATGCGAACTCTCATTGCCAAACCCTATGGCCCGTAAGCTCTTTCAATCCGTTCCCTCATCTCAGCATCTATATCATTTCAATCCTCCAACCAAGTTTGAGTTTTTCAGATTATCGGATTGGGAAAATCTGGTAGAGCTGCGGCGAGGCTTGCTCTTGCCAGAGGTGCCGCTTCAGTTTTAGCATTTGACCACAACCCCACTTTGGGCCTCTTAGAGGTAATGATAATACCCACAAACCCATTTCTCTTACATTTGTTGTGTTTAGGATCTTAGGGCTAGTTTGGGATTGCTGTGACTTCTAAAAAAAACTGCTGCTGCTGTGTTGTGAAAATAATCAGCTGTGAATTAAAACAGTTTCGTGTTTGGTAAATAATATTTTTAAAAGTGCTGTTAGTATATAAAACAACTGCAGAGTGTGTTTTGATCCACAGCAGCTTCAAAAAGCAACCTCTGGGCTGCTTCTAAAATCTGCTGCCAATGACCTATAACTTTCAATTAAAGCTGCTTTTTATTTATTTAACAAACACAATAAAATCTAAAATTTTAAATAAAAGCTGATTTTTTTAAAAGCGAAGCAATGCCAAACGGGGCCTTAGTAGCTTACTAATTTTGGGCTGGGAGATGTTAAACAGCAACAAGCGTGGCCTGTGGCCTACCATTGTATTGATATTGTCCCAACTTAACCGCCCGATAGGTGTTGGGTTTTAATCACAAAAGGCCTCGGTACAATTGGGTGAGATCCACCCACTTATAAGTTATATTTTATTTATCACTTTTCCAATGTGGGATATTTCCTCTCCAACAGGAGATACATAATCTCACTTTGTTTCGTATATTGGAACATTTTTTTGTGTGTGCATTTTTCGTATCTTGAATCCCGACGCTGTAGTTTATTCTTCATGAATTAATGCACTTATGCATGTAAAGGCGTTTGAAAAGTGGACTTGCTTAGGGAAATAAGCAGCCTCATTTAGTTTGCATGTGGACTGTTGTTCTTTAACTGCTACTCTTGAGATTTTGTCATCAATGTTGTTTATTGTCTTCTTGAACAATTTAGTGCATTGTTTTGCTGTCAAAATGCAGGGAAAACAGGTGATGTCTGAGTTGGATTTTGCTGCTGAAATTCTCCCAAAATGTATCAAGATCTTAGCAGTGACAGGGACTAATGGAAAATCAACTGTGGTCACTTTTGCTGGACAGGTACTAATTTTATCTTTCTTATGCTTACTGCTTATTCATGGTAACTTCAGTATGAAGTTTCTTCTATTGTTACTGATGGAAATCCTGTTTAACTCATCTGAAGCCAGATGCTTAATCATTTGGGTATCAACACATTTTTGGGGGGTAATCTTGGAAATCCACTCTCAGAGGCTGCTTTCCATTGCTTACAGAACCCCTTCTAAAACCAAAGTTTAAGGTAAGTCTGCTATTTTGGTTGCATTCTCTTCCAAGGCAAGATATATGATAATCAATTTCATAGTTGAAATGAATCTATTAACTTTGAACTTGATGGGTCAGATTGAGTCTTTGAAACCTAAAGCAGACACTTATTGACATATTTAGATATCGCTACATTTTTCCAGGTTGCTGTGGTGGAGGTTAGCAGTTACTAAATGGAAATTCCAACAAGTACTTCTGCCCTTCTGTAAGTGGGTTGTGAAGGTTTCCTTCCCTATGGCCTTGGCAGCTTCATTAATGTTTTCACACTTTTTTATGGGCTTCTTTGCAGGTAGCTGTAGTGTTAAACCTTACACCTGATCATTTAGAAAGGCACAGGACAATGAGAGACTATGCAGTGACTAAATGCCAGTTATTTCATCAAATGAGTGATGCCAATCTTGGGCTTCTTTGTTTTGGTACGTACTTGACATTTCCTTGGTAAATGCACTTCGGAGTCTAAAGCATTGTTCTAAGACTTAGTTTCCTTTGAACAGTAGGAAATAATTGAGAGCATGCAAGAAAAAGAGAATAGTGTGGGTGGGTTGGACATCTCATTGAATGCATGATAATCAAACCTCAATTTCCGATTGCAATATTGAACTTGGAATGGATAACCACAGATGAAGTTGAATTATTGTAGTATGTATATGTATATATGCTGACACCTACATTGAACCTTGATCAAGACAAATCTATCTCTTTGACTTTTTGGCTGGGGTGGGGGGCTTGAAAAAATGCAGTTCTTGAAAAGGATATGGGAAGCTTCTAAAATCAAAGAGCCATAACTTGGTGATACTTAAGAGGTCTCCCAAATCCACTAGGGGTGAGGTAAGAGATCAGAATATAAGTTGGTCAAGGTCGATCCAGTTCACTGGTTGATTGATGATGTTTCAAATCCACAGAGGACGGTCGTACTTGTTGCATGTTAATTAAAATTCAATTTCTGATTGCAATATTTAACTTGGAATGGACAACCACAGATAAAAGTAGAATTATTGTATTTTTCAATTTTATTTTATGAAAAAAAAGTTAGATTCTTTATAACTACCATTTAGAAAAGATATCATCACCTCAATATATATCTATATATATATATATGTATGTATGGATGCTGATACCTAGATTGAACCTTGATCAATGCAAATCCTCTTTTTCTTTGGGCTTGAAAAATGTAGTTCTTGAAAATGACATGCAGATGACTCTGAAACCAGTGAGCCATAACTTGGTGATACTTAAGAGGTTTCCAAATCTATTAGACTATTAGGCCTGAAGTAAGAGATTCAGAATATAAGTCGGTCAAGGTAGATCTGGTTCACTGGTAGATTGATGATGCTTCATATCCACAGAGAACTGTCATAATTGTTGCAAGTGGCAAATAACAAATGACGGAGCAATTTAATTCTATATCATTTTTGTTTTGACATTTTGTTTACATCCCTGATCGGAGTGTATATCCTTCTATGTTGTCCATGCATATATTTCAACAAGTATGAAACATGAACCTTAACAAATACTTCAGAGAATTAGCTGAGGCCGATTTTTTTTTTTTAAAACAAGTGAAAAGTTCTTGGAAAAGAGTGATAGCAAGCCCCGTTTGAGTTGGTGTCACTTTATCATCATTCAATCTGCTGTTTGCATATATAACTTTGATTTAGATGGTGCTCATAGTTTTGATTATATGAGATTAGGTATGCTCATAGTTTTGATTATATGAGATTAGCTATGTGTTTTGATAGCTTCTTTTGCAATGAAATTTAGGGAACCGGTACTTAAATGAAGCAGTTATGGGAAGCTTGAATGAAATTAATCTTGCTTGGATAGGAGCCACTCCAGGCGTAAGAGTAAGAATTGCTTCCCTTAAGATAAACCATGCAGTTTAAGTACTTAAAACCATTTAGGTGCCACATATCAACCAAGTGTTTTGGGAATACAGATAGGAGTCCTGGAAAAAAAGGGTCATGCCTGCGATCAAAATTTTGGAACATTTTCCTATTGTGGGTGGTCTAATGCTGCCATTTTATTTTAGATATACACAATAAATTTGGAAATCCTATAGATGAATATGGCATCATTGGTGATTAATATTTTCAATGGAAAATCAACTGTAATTCCTGCACTGACTGCTTAATTTTATACCTCATTCATGTTTCCTCCTTTTTGGCTTTCTTCTGATTTAATATCACATATGGTGTTAATGCTTGTCATTGTTAATTCACATGAGAAGATTGATATGGAAGCAATAATTGCAAGCTTTGAAGTGCCTGCCTTGGGAATCAATTCTCAACTCCAATTGGGCGCAATGAACATGATTGGAACACAGAACTGTCACAATGCTGCAGTTGCTGTCTTATCTGTTGTTGGGCTGGATGTAGGACTTGATGTTGAAGCCATTGGTCCATGTATAGAAAAGTTAAGGCCACCACCTCATCGTATGCAAATTGGTAAGCTGAAACAGATACATCTCTAGATGTTGTGAACTACTTGTTTTCTATATGAATTTATGTTCAGCTTAGTGATTTTTTTCTTTGTTCCTACTCTCCGGACTGAAATCATAACATCAATGATTGTTAGCAAACCTTTAATTTTTCCTGTGGCTCAAATTTATATATTTTCACTGGTTTAGTGTTGTTATGCAGTATGCAAGGATATGCAAGGGGTAACTTGGGTTGATGACAGCAAGGCAACAAATGTAGAAGCTATGTACATAGGACTAATGGGTCTAAAGAGGCAAAAGTCTGTGATTCTACTTGGTGGCCTTGCGAAGGTGATAAGTTGCTAAATGCTGCTTTATAAGTTGTTCAGTTGCCTTTGTTTCTTTTACTTCGCATGGAAAACTTAGAGAATAAGCTATTGCATTTACCACAATGACCAGTGAGAAATAAAATATAGGAAAATTGATTGGTGTCAAATTGATGGTTTTCTACAATAAAAATAAAATGTGTGAGTGATGATTTGCAACCTATGCATTGCAACTTGTACTTATAATTTCATGAAAATGTGAAGTTTTTCTTTTGTTTCTTACAATATGTGACAAATCCCTATTTGTGCTGCTTTGTCAAATCCTCCTCTAAGAAAGCATTGTATAACTAGTGTATGGGTTATTGGTGCTCCACTCCACTATTAGTATGAATTGAAATTCTTGATTGTCATTTCAAATTGAACCTTAATACATTGCATTTTAGAAAGTTCTGTGCTCTCAAAGGTTCCCTCCTTTTCTCTTTTTATACTCTGACAGTTTGAACTTATATACTATTGAAAGTATTAAGACGATTACATTAGATTCCAAGCACAGTCTACCTTTGTTATGAGTTGAGGTACCCATTTTCTCTTAATCTGACTTTATTCTCAACATTTTCTCTTTCTACTATATTCTTTTGGTTTGAGTTTAAGAATATTAAATTTGAGTGCATGGGTGTTACCCATCACAAGGAAAGTAAAGTTTCCAGGGCTATAATTTTTTTACCTGGTGCTATAATATTTTTTTTCTTCTCTTGCAGGTTGTGGACGGACATGTGTCTAATGGTTTTGAACAATTGATAGAACAGTACCACAGACGTGTAATCACTGTATATAATCTTTTCTTCACCAAGTTACATACATCAGTGCTTTTGGATTCTATGTTACAGGCCACATGCATCTATCTTTGTGCAACCAATTTTAAGTTAACTGGCATACTAATGCTATATGTCTAAAGTTTGGATCTTCAGGACTGCTGATTCAAAGGACATTATCCGATAGTGGTCTTAATTAGTATACCCTCCATCAGAGCAGAAAATCTGAAGGATGCTGTCAGCTTGGCTAGGAAGATGGCAGAACATGGTAATTGACTAATTTCGCTATATAACTGCTACAGAATCTTTTGCTCTTTTATTTGTGGCCAGCATTACCTGTAATAGCGGTAATATAACAATTGCGTATTAGTACGTTCTAATGTGAGCATTATAGCAAGAGTTGATTCGTCTTCCTGTTTCCTTGTTAAATTCTTTGAGGAGTCTTGTTGAGCCTCAAAATTTAGCCTTTACTTTTAGAAACTTCCTTTAAAGTGTTGCTCTATAGTGGTTCAGGTTTATAAAGTTGAAAAACTATCTAGTATCTGTTGTTAACTTGTTCCAAGTTTCAGTCTTTCAGATCTGTGACGTATCAAACTGAAGCATATTTCATTATTTCAGGGGACGTTATTTTACCAAGTCCAGGTTGTGCAAGCTTTGATGAATTTAGAAATTTTGAGCACAGGGGGTGGTTTTCCAGGAGCTGGCTTTTGCATCATCTTAAGTTCGGGTTCACTTGACTATAAGTTTCGATAATGAGTTTTTGCAGGATGAAATGAGTTAGTGAGTTACCATTTACCTAAGATCAGATATACTTCTTAGAAGCATTTACCAAAACCTACCTGTAACTTTTTCCCATGGAAATTAATTTGTCATTTTGTAAGATTATAGGCGAGGATAGTACATATCCATGACAAATTGCTAGTTACGTACAACAGTACAAATCAAGGTAATTAGTACACCTAAATTAATTGTGGCTTACATTATATACAATACTATTCTAGCAGATAATTATGGAACTTAAACTCAAATTGGAGAATATAAGTCGCTTGTATCCCTACTTGACCAGTGAGTCATAAAATGTCTTACTAGACATATCTTTACTAAATAACATCTACCAGTTGTTCTTCCTTCACTAAAGAGGCAAAAAAAAAAAAAAATGTATTGGTAGTGTTATCCACCTCCAAATACATATAAGTTGGGTCTCCCTAATTTTCGTTTTAGATGATTTCTTTTGTTTTGGAAGGCAGGATGATGTCTGTCATTCCTCATCAGTAGTACTTTACTTCTGGAAGGTGCAGGCTATGTCCTCTCCTCTTACTTGTATTTTCCTTTACTTTTAATAAATAGTTTTCCTTGCAGAAAAAAAAAAAAACATATAAATGGTCATCGAATTCATTTTAACATGACATGTTTATTAAATGAGTTAAATAAATTATCACTAGTCACTGATTTAATAAACAGATTGAGTTTCAGTTTGTATTTTCTAAACGAATAGTCTATCGAGTAAGTTTGTGTTTGTTTCCTATGAGACATTTAATATTGTAACACGACACAAGCTCAACCATTGACGACCCCAGTATAACCATTAACATCCAAGATTCCAAGAGTCTATGTTTACAAAACTCACGTATGTTTTCTTTGACCAACTTCGAGTATCCTTCACACACATCTATGAGCAATTAACCATCTACCTATACTTGTGTTCGTTGTATCTCTATTTGGTATGCTTAAAAAAGTGCATTGTGTTTAGAAAATGCTGCCGCATTGTGTTTTAGAGCCACAGATCAAGCAATTCTCACCTACAAAGAATGCGTTAACAATGCTCTGCTGGAAATTCAATTAGAGTTGCCATGGGTTTTGTTACCAAAAATGCAATGGTCCAATGTGCATCCTTTAATTCGTTTACCGATGGTGTTACAAATGCTGGTACTGAAACTGTTCCTCAACCTCAAGGGAAGCCCTTGCCCTGAAGGAAGCTGTGATGAAAGCTCAGAAGAAGGGTTTTGAGTACGTTCCGGTAAAAGCAGTATTTTCTTAGCGTTTAGCTTTGGGCCGGGTCATGCTGTCAGAAATGGACTGACCGAATAAAA
Organism: Rosa lucieae; assembly: GCA_024704745.1. NCBI lineage: Eukaryota > Viridiplantae > Streptophyta > Magnoliopsida > Rosales > Rosaceae > Rosa > Rosa lucieae. The sequence goes on along the minus strand of CM045494.1, from coordinate 25,547,144 downwards.
AAAACGAAACGAGTACTACATTTGGCGAAAGAAACAGAACCACTTGACCGACACATATCCGAGAAGTGAGTAGTAGAATAGAAGAAGAAGAAGAAGAAGAAGCAAAACCCATTTGGAACAATACCTCAGCTCATCATCTATCCATTGCTTCTGAATCGGGTAGTCTCTCCTTTCTTTGTTTGGTGGGTTTTTCCTTATTCCACACCCAAACGTGATTTTGATGCAGGTATTCTTTACTTCCAGACCCTTCCTTCGTCATCTACAATTCTGTTTCATTTTTTTTCTTTTTCGTATAAATATGTTCAGCTTTTCTGTAGAGTATTTTTTTCTTCTTCTCTTGTTGGGTTGAATTCCACAGGTATTGCATTCCATTTTGCACCTTGCTCTTAGAATTCTCCAATGCCAATTGCAATTTGAAGCTAGTTTCAATAATTTTATTTTGGTCTTCTTTTATTGACTGCCTTGACTCTGTTTTTGTTGGGTAATGTTGAGTAAAGACATATGCTTGTTGTCTGTAAAATCACTAAAATGCAAATGTTCATTTGCTTGATGCTTCCTTGTAGTGGTTACATTGTCAGATTTCAGAACGATTTGCATGGTGATTTTTCTTAGAGTTTATAGCTGAGAATAATTGCTATTGGTTCTTCTAGAACAGATTACTTATTATTGGGGGAACAAAGGTCTGCTTGGCTTTTTTTTTTTTTTCTCCTCTTTTAGGATAAAAGATTAAAAGCTGTAAGCTATGGGGTTTTCAAGTTCCTTCTGTTGTGTTTGCTCTACATGCTGCATCCGCGTATGAAAATTATAATAATCAGTGAATTTGCGTTATTCGGTATGTGTTTGTATTGCTACTTGTCCCAGCTACAATAAAGGCAAGGCCTTGTTTTGGGGGGCAATTTTCTTTGCTACTTGAAAAGTCACCTTGGAAATTAAGAGGTTCAAAACATGGTGAATAAGAATATCTAGCCCGGAGTGGGAGAATGATATACAAGAGTAATGTTAGTATTTAAATGGTAAAAGTGCTTTTCATAGGGGAATAAGCATTAAGGAAGTGTGGCTTGTGTACAAGGCTGGTATAAATATTGTCTCACATATTGATCAGTAGCTTTATTTCATCGTATTTTCATGTTCTTTGCTGATTCTTTTTATAACTCATATTTAACTGGTAGGGAGGCCGAAGACCTCTGTTGATGTGAAATGGAATGAAGGTAAATCTTGATTATCAAGGTAATATGATGTATTAGATTGCTTTAGCTTGTCACCTCCTTTTGATTATTACTTTTTTTTTTTGTTGTTGCTGGGGTTGACATTAAAACATAAACATGTGATTTGAGTTCAAACTGTAAAGTAGAATTTTTGTACATTGTTAAGTTTTCATGTCAACATATAATGATCCTAACGTGCGATAGGCATATATTGGTGTGTTGCATTAACTAGTTCCATTCTTCTTTGCCTCAGGCTATGTGAATACGATTGTTTGTACTCACATCGACCAGGGTGCAAAGAATGTTGTCTGCATGAGTGGCAGTATTGAAATCCAGATGGGCAGTAAGATCTGTAGTGTAGTGTCTCGAGGAGCATCCAGTTCATGTTGTTACCGACTGCAGCCAGGGAAATCGGGAAATAAATTTGGTGGCTTATCCCTCACCAAGAGTCGTCCATCTGAATTTGGTCAAACACCCCATGGAAGCTGTTTCAGGTCTTGCTTCTCCACGGATATGGGCAACTCACGGTCATTAACAGTTCATGCTAGAAAGCCTCAGAAACGATGTCTAGAAATTTCATTGGCATGTCAGGGTATGAAAACGAGATTTTTGGTCCCAAGACAAGGAATGCTTCCCAAAATCAAGTGTAATGTGGGCCCAGTGTCCTGGCCACAAGGATGTGCGTCTGCTGGTTTGATTTTTGGGTTGCTGATTTGTAATTCTTCTGAGCCAACACACGCTGAAGCAGCTTGTAAGACTGATGATAAGGAATATGACGGTGATTTGTCATATTCACATGGGAAAAAAGTTTATACTGATTATTCCATCATTGGTGAGCATCATATCCTTAAATAATTGGATAATAACTTCTTCTTCTTTTTTTTCTTTTTTTTTGCGATTTGTAGCTGGTATTTTAGTATCTATGTATTTGCAACTACTAATTGACTTAGTGTATAGCTGACTTCTCCATTCTGCACAGGAATACCTGGAGATGGAAGGTGCATGTTCCGCTCTGTTGCTCATGGCGCTTGTTTACGAGCTGGAAAATCAGCTCCTAGTCCAAGCCTTCAGAGAGAATTAGCAGATGACTTGAGAGCTAGAGTATGTTTCTATTTTCAGTCATTATTACAATAATGAGTTAGCAGATGACTTGAGAGGGAGTGCATTTTCCTTCATTAAGACAATAAATAGTTCAAACATCCTTTCCATGTTTAAAAGAGAGAAAAGCTTAATTGCAGTATCTTCTTAAAAGTTAAAACTCAACCATTAGGTTAAATTCGCTTTAATTTCTATATCCTTAATTTGAACTCCTTGCTTGAATTGGTGATATTTGAACTTTTTACCTTTGTGTATGCACCTCGATAGCTAAGGCATAGGGCCTATAAGATAAAATGAAATTTTTATGATAAATTATTTTCATAGAGCATTTACCCACGAGATTAGCATGGTCGATGAGGATATTTAATGTCATTCATTATTTTTGCTATAGTTTGGATTAATTGATCACTTGTATGTTGTTCTGTCAAATTTCTAGGTTGCAGATGAGTTTATCAAAAGGAGAGAAGAGACAGAATGGTAAGTTTACTGATTGTGAGTGTCAAAAACATTATGACAGCCTTTTATGCTCAGTTACATTTCCATTTTGGATGGCAATGTCTTTCAGTTATTCTATCATAAGAATATATGTCCCAATTTCAAATAAGAATATAGACAGGAAAATATGTGTGATGGGCAAAAGCTTAGTCTTAGGACTTTGATCGAGGAAATTGATGTGATCAGGGATTTTGTTTTGAATTGAGCTTGGATTCACTAAAAACTGGCCGAGATGAAACTTCTTTGGATGATGAAATGGGAATTCCTGGGTTCCCCTCTTGTTTTTCGTCCTTTCCCTTGCTTTCTAATCTTGGCATTGGCATCTGAGGTGAATCATGAAAGCACGATTCAAACAAATGATTAGACTTATGCAGTGGAGACCCAAAGATAATGACATGTTGACCTGGGGTTATTGAAAGTCTTAATTCACAGAAACAGCCATGTTAGTTCTGCCTTTGTACGGGTGGTTGATTTAGTAATTGTAGATCTGATAGCTGGTATCACCAACATTTTGACAATCAGTCAAAGCCATGTGGGAACCTAACTTTTCATTTTACAGATAAACATGTATTACAGTTACAACATAAGATATAGATGTATATCTGTCAACTGATGTACGTTTATCTCATTGATTTCCAAGATAGGTTTGTTGAAGGTGATTTTGACACATATGTTTCCCAAATAAGAAAGCCACATGTATGGGGAGGCGAGCCCGAATTGTTAATGGCTTCACATGTTCTTGAGTAAGTCCTCATCCATTCTGTGCTTTCTAATATAATGTAGAGCTTTCTTATTTTGACGGATTTATATTGTTGAAGTATGAATTCCATGGTGACTGCAGAATGCCGATCACAGTATACATGTATGATGAAAAGGCTGGCGGCTTGATAACCATTGCCGAGTATGGGCAAGAGTATGGGAAGGAAAATCCAATCAGAGTTCTCTATCATGGTTTTGGCCATTATGATGCATTGCATATTCCGGGAAAGAGTGGTGGTAAATCTAGGCTTTAACATATGTATTTAACGAAGTTGGAAGAATACCCCATTAATAATATCCAACAACCAACATATTTGCCTTGCAAGCTTTGTGTACTCTTTTTCGGCCAGATATACGTCCGTTATGTTGGAACTGTTCATGTTTTCTTTGTTTGCGGAGAGTTTGTATAGGGGAAGTGATCTCCAGTCGTCGTGTACGCATGGCCTTCCTTCTTTTTCCGATCTTCTCATCTTTTCAGACAGTTGCATCATTTGCTAAAGACTTCAAAGTGTTGCTGTGAACCAGGGGGGAAATTGAAGAAGAAAATAAAGTCATAGATTACTAGCGGATCCTGCATGTATTTTCTATATTTCTATCTCTATCGTGTTTTCCCATGTTTTTTTTTTTTTTTCCCGTTGCTCTCTTGTCCTTCACCCCCTACTCTTCTGATCCATTACCATCTATTACTGCCCCATATTCCAAGCAATTCACCATGCTAAGAGTTCAGCTTTCCCTAATTGAATTGAATTTGTAATGGTTCATACCAAAACTGGTTCCAAATAATATGAAGAAATAAAAAAGGGATTTTGTCCATTTACACCATTTTTAGAGATTTTTTTCCCACTTACCCCACTAAGTTTTTTTAAATCTCTCTTACCCAAAACACTCTAAGGAGGTCTTCCCTAATACCCCATTAAGATTTTTTTTTTTGTTTTTATTATTTTTTTAATACCATTTTACCCTCACCTTTGTTACTTAGAGAGAGAGAATGGAAGAGAGAGAAACCATAGGGGACTTCGCCGGAGTCCGATCACCGGCAGCCGGATTCCGGTCACCGGCCGCCAGATTCCGGTGAGCGGTCGCCGGATTCCGGCCAACATCGCCGGAATCCGGCCAATTTTCGCCGGAATCCGGTCACCGGCCGCCGGATTCCGATCACCGGCTACCACCCCCCAATAGACGTCTATTGCCCCCCAATAGACGACTATCAGCCATGTATTGCCCCCCAATAGACGTCTATTGCCCCTCAATAAAGTGGCAATAGACGACTATCAACCATGTATTGTCTCCCAATAGACGTCTATTAACCATGTATTGCCCTCCCAATAGACGACTATCAGCCATGTATTGCCCCCCAATAGACGTCTATCAGCCATGTATTGCCCTCCAATAGACGTCTACTATCCCCCAATAAGCCAATAAGACTTTCAGTTGCTAGAATGAGAACTAATCTCTTGACTTTCTGCCCCCAATTTACCCAAAAAAAAAAAAAAGACGTCGTCCTTTCAAGAGTGTGAAGCCTTGAAGAAAGCCGTGGACTTAATCAATTATAGTTGCCTGCTTTACCCTTTTCTAAAATATGAATCTCACTTGACTAAATAAAAATGCAGCTATTTCAAAAATCAATTGCCAAATTATCAAAATTTCATAGCATTGATGTGAACATTTCCCAACTTTTTAGAACAAAAGTGTTAAAGAACACAACGACTGAGAGAAGAAATCAACAGAAAAAGTTTAGATAAATCAAATAGTTCTACATGAGCAATTAGTTATAGACACAGAACTTGAAATTTGAATGATGCCCAGTGCCCACATTCCCATCTTGGCTCACTACATAGTGACTATAACACCTAAAGAGCATTACAATTTACAAGCTTGAAAATCCACATCTGAAATCAACCCCATAATTTGAAGAATTAACATCAAAATTGAGACAAATTACTGAGCTTTGATCCATCTTCCAGGGACTACTCTCCCTATCATTACATGCAGCCAAAATCAGTAGCATTCGACAGTGAGGAGAACACTCACCAGTTTGGAGAAACTCGTCCTTCAAATTCATATGGTCCTCGCGGCTGGGTTTCTGAATTTGCCAGAAAACTTCACGATCGGGTCCGAAAACTGGTCCTCTTCGACAAAATCGTAGACTTCGAGGCCTCTGCGCTGCGGTGCGCTCGACCTTAGAGAGTGTGAAGTGTGAAGACGTGCTTGATCTCACTGGAAAATTGCCTCAGGTGGGCTCGATGGTGAACTTTCTCCGGGGAGGGAGAGGTTGATGTCGCCGGCTCTTGTCGTCCAGAGGTTGATGTCGCCGGATCTTTCGTCCGGTTGCAAAAGAAGGTTGACTTTGCCAAAGCGGAGCCTCGATCTAGATTTGGAGGCTCTCGTCACCGTCGCCGGTGAAGAAAGCCGTTGACTAAGAGTGGAGAGAGAGAGAGAGAGAGAGAGAGAGATCGGGATGAGAGAGAATGAAAGATGAGTGAGTGGCAGTGTGTAATTCATTAATTAAGTTGAGGACAGAATAGACATTTCTCTATAAATTGGGTTAGTGGGAATAAAAATCTGTTGCTGGGGTAAGTGAGATAATTTTTGCTTATTTTGGTGCTTTGGGTCAATGACCCAATAAAAAACCCAAATCTCGTGCGTAGTGAACGACATGTCGTAAACCAAACAATATATATATATATCTTTGGACATGACACGGGGATGAGCTACTACATCTCTGTACCGCTCGGTTAAACCCTTAAACCCCAAAACGCCGCCGTCTGGTATCGCCTATTAACAAACCCTGCGCCATATATACAGTTCGAGTTTCCGAAACTTATAGCAGCAGACTACAGCGAACTCCATCGACCAAGGATCTCCACCGCAGCCCACCGTCGCTTTTCTCCTTTCTCAGTCTCCCAGTCATTACTGCCTGATCTTGTTGGGTAAATTACCTTTCTTTAGATATCAAATTCTTTGGCTTTCTGTTAGTTTTGTCCAGACGCTGATGTTTGTTATTCAATTTACCTTTATAATCGAAGAATCTACAAGTGTCTAACCGAGGGGGAGTCATAAGGAAGGAAGTAAATGGAAATAAACTTGGGGAAATTGGCGTTTGACCTCGACTTTCATCCATCGGAGCAATTAGTGACTACAGGTCTCATCGATGGCGACCTTCACTTGTACCGATATTCATCTGGTTCAGTACCTGAAAGGTCCAAACATTCGGCTCCCTTTTCACATTTATTTATTTTAGATTCTTTTAATGTAAAATGATTATGACTTTATTTATTGGTTATAGGGTGTTGGAAGTTCATGCACATAGCGAATCTTGCAGAGCTGCTCGGTTCGTCAACGGTGGCACTGGTAAGTTCATGTTTGTTATTCACATTGTTGTGGTCTAACTATTTGAGCTAATAAGCAGCTATTGTTGGATTGTGTAGCCATTTTGACGGGGTCTCCAGACCACACAATTCTTGCGACGGATGTGGAAACTGGCTCCGCTATCGCTCGCCTTGAAAATGCTCATGAGTCTCTCTCTCTCTCTCTGCTCTGTTCTTAATCGTATTCAAGAGTGCTCGTTTTGGTCATATTCTGAACAATCATATCATCATCTGATGCAGGGATGCAATCAATAGACTTGTAAACTTGACCGCATCTACCATTGCCTCTGGAGATGATGGAGGCTGTATTAAGGTTATTCTCTATGACGTGTGGTTCCTTTGCCTTTGTTGTGTTCTGTAGTTTTTTCCCCTAATTATAATTCCTTTGCCGCTTTGCCTTTGTGCATTCTTCAGGTCTGGGATACCAGACAGCGATCTTGCTGCAATTCCTTTCAAGCTCATGAGGACTACATCTCCGATATGACCTTTTCAGCTGATTCCATGAAACTCTTGGGAACTAGGTAATCCTCCATGTTGTTGTTTTCTTTAATTATTCCTCCTTTTCAATTTAAATGTTTACTCCTGAACCTATTTATTTATTCTATCTATTCTTATGCACTGTTAAGTGGGGATGGAACTCTGTCTGTTTGCAATCTTCGAAGAAATAAGGTAAGGCCTTGTCTTATATTACTGGAGCTACAAAATCAACGCATATAGTAGAGTACTGAGTTTTCAGTTTAATTATTTGGTTCTGTGGTTATGATAGGTCCAAGATAAATCTGAGTTTTCCGAAGACGAGCTACTGTCTGTTGTTATCATGAAGGTAATTTCGTTCTGCTATGTCTTATATGATCCTTCTAGTAATATGATTATCCAGTACTCACAAATTTCCTCCCTCTTGGCATTTTCCTCCTCTCTGTAATCCCTATCAGAATGGTCAGAAAGTTATTTGCAGCTCACAAACTGGGAATATATTGTTGTATTCATGGGGTTGTTTCAAGGATTGCAGGTTTGTTAATTTGACCATGTATAGCAATTCAAAATGGATGATTAAAAGTCAATAGATACGGTCTTTAGCCATGATAGCAAACTTTCAATTTCGTATACCTCTCTTTCCCCCAACTGATTTTCCCTTGTTTATTATTTGAAATCCAGTGATCGTTTTATTGATCTCTCTCCAAATTCTGTTGATGCTTTGTTGAAGGTGAGTTGGTCATATATCTTTTATATCATCCAATGGCATTCAAGTCAGAGTTTGTTTATTAAAGCATTTTAAAATTTTTGGCTAGTTTGATGAAGATAGACTTATCGCTGGATCTGAGACCGGACTTATCAGGTGAGACCTCATGCAGAATGAATTCATCATAATTTCATATTTTGGTTTTCTGGATGTGAAAATTAATTTTATGAATTTCTTTAGCCTAGTAGGCATATTACCAAACAGAATCATCCAGCCAATTGCAGAGCACTCAGAGTATCCGGTAGAGCGTCTTGGTATGTATTCCTTTGTCATAGACTTGAGGAATCAATGTAGGCATTCATATGTCTTATGATTTTTAGGTCAAGATTTTCTCCGACATTTGATTGTTTATAAATAGCATTTAATGGAGTCGGACCCATTGATAACAAGCTTGTGATTTGTTCTTCTTAACATGTATGTTCTATTGATGATGTGAGGTGAATATGCGCTCATTGGTGTCACACCTTAAACGTGGCCTCTCTTTAATAGAGATTCAATTGTTTAATTTGGTGTTCTGGCCTTCTCCTTAACTGGTTACGTTTTTAACATACTGATTTGTTTCTTCTGCAGCTTTTTCTCATGATAAGAAGTTCCTGGGCAGTATAGCACATGATCAGATGTTGAAGGTCTTTATCTCCCTCTCTCATTTATAATGGATCAAAAAAGTTTTGGACTTTTGACAGGAATAAGGAGTTCTTGGTATAATGCCTATTAGCTTTGGTTTTATTCTGACATCTGATTAGTAGAAAAAGTAAAGTAAATTTTGGTTCTTGCTCCATATGTTGTTGTCTTCTGTGGAAAATGTTTTCGTCAATGAGTCACCTTTATGGTTTTGTGATACAACCTCTTTTGTCTCTTACTTTCTAGTATTGACTAAATATCATATCTTTAGGAGGTATCTAGCAGTTTTATGCATTCTCTCCTGATTACTGTTTCTTGTAGCTGTGGGATATGGATGATATATTGCAAGGCTCTGGAAATACTTCAAGGACTCAAGCAACTGTGGTGGACAGTGATAGTGATGAGATGGATACAGATATTAATACTCCAAAGTCTAGAAAAGGTATGCAGCACTTTATATAAATAAATAATCGTGTTGTGTATTTTATAGATGCCCTTGATCTGCACCACAATAATAAGTTTTAGGCCATTTCATTTAAGGTCCTTCACTGTTAACTATATTTTAAAGCTAATTTAGTTACCGATGATTGATATCTTCTGCATCATTTGGGCCTCACTTTGGTGGTTGGAATATTGTAACTAGGTTTATAAATGGATCCTCCAAAATTTGAGGAACAGCTTTCTTTCATTGCTCATACTCGGACTTTTTTGTATCTGCTCCATTTCCATCTCTGATTTGCAACAGATTAAATGCGCTAATTAAAATAATTTAGAACTTCATTGCCCTGCGGAAATGCCAGCAGTCGGAGGATATTGTTGCTTATGCCTTCTGCATCATATCATGTTGTTGGAGGCATTTCTTCTGTGTTGTATAATTGTAGTTTGATTGGTGTGACAATCTTTGCAGGAACAAAGAGAAAAAATGCAAGCAAAGATCATGTTATGGGTTCACACAACTTTTTTGCCGATTTATAGATGGATGGTTGATTACAAGTTCTCTCTAACTTTGATAGACAATGTCGCTGAAGAACATAAGTTACCCTTGTCAATCACATACTGCTAGAAAGAAGTTTGGTTCCTGTGAAATTTTGGTTTCTTCCTTTTTTTTTTTTTTTTTTTGAAAGGTTGGTTTCTTCCTTTGTGTAGGGGAATTGTAAAATATTCATTTTTGATTTTTTTACTTTTTTGTCCTATTTATGTATGTTAATGAAGGGTCTCTTTAATTTGGTTTTTTCGCTGCTCCAGACAGGGAATCCTATGTTTATTAGAAATATTACAAGATTTGAAATATTATCTTACAGGCCTCACAAGACTTGCAGTATTATTTTATGGACATCAAATGTATGTAGATCTCTCCATGCTTAACCTTGTGTCGGTTCATTCCTTTGGCCCAGAACAGTCACTTTTTGGACCATTTTCAAGGCCCAATTTTTGACTTCGCCACGTTACATACAATTTTCCTGCCTTCTCCCATTTTGTGATTTCGTCAATTTATCAACAATCGAGGTTTAAAGACATGAAAGATGAAACCCTTCATCAACCATAGTACCGTACCAAGCTATTACAGACCCAAATAGAAAATAGTTTCAAGCTATTACAGACCCAAATAGAAAGGGGAAATATCATCAATAGTCATTGAGTTATGACTTATTTGACACTTCACTCACTGTATTTTCAACAATATCACTTAACTCACTCAGTTTTACATCTGTCTTTTACTTAACTCACTGCCGTTAATTCTACCGTTAGTAGCCGTTAAAATTGAGGGTATATTTGTCAAAACACTTAAAAAATTTGACTTAAAAAAAAAAGAAAAAAAAGTTAGAAATGCATTTTTTTAGTGTTTAGACAAATATACCCTCAATTTACATTTATTAGACTTTTTTAAATTTTTTTAATTTCTGAGATTTCTAATAAAAAATGATTTTTTTAACTTAAATATAATTTCTAAAAAAATTGTCTTTTAAAAAAAAGTTAGAAATGCATTTTTTTAGTGTTTAGACAAATATACTCTCAATTTTAATAGCTTTTAACGACAGAATTAATGGCAGTGCGTTTAGTGAAAGACGGATGTAAAACTGATCGAGTGAGTTAAGTGATATTGTTGAAAATATAGTGAGTTAAGTGTCGAATAAGTCATAACTCAGTGACCATTGGTGATGTTTTCCCCAAATAGAAAATAGTTTCAAGTTATTACACACCAAAGTTCAACATACTACAAAATTTTCAAAGAAATCAAATTACTTAAAAAAAAAAAAAAGAGGTAAAAAGGGGAGCTCCATGTCATGTTGCCTTGATGCCTTCAGTCCTTCATTGCTTGCACTCCTTGCAGGCTGCAACGAGACTCCACTTCATTGTTCAGCTACCTCATCTTGTGTAACACCAGATTATGTTTCACAAATTAAAAAAGCAGAAACATTACAATTATGAATTAATCGACAATGTGGAAAAAAATAGAAGATAACAATTGTGGTCTTTCAAATTTTTTTGCCCCGTGTTGATAAAGTTCTGCGTCCGCCACTAAAAACATATACCGAAAAACAACAGCTCAAAAGACAAAAACGGATATTTATTCTACGAGAGAGCAGTGAGTGAGCCTGGACTCTTCAAAATCTGGAAAATCCCTTGTGTTCTCATCTGGTTGCCATTTCTCTATCAATTTGAATCTACATATTTCTGATCCAAGTGCATTAGGCTAAAATAGCCTTTGTTAGTTAGTGGAGACTGCAAAAGTGATTCACAAGCATGACTGCATGTGTCACGGTCAAATGATATTCTGACTCCACCACTAAATTACAAATCAGTCCCTACATCCATACTTTTAGTTGCATTAACGTTTTCCAACCCACCAAAAATGTCCCTTGCATTTCCACCCTCATCCTTTCTTTCCCCTTTATCACAGACTCACAGTATTTACCAAAAAACAAAGAAAAAGGCACAGTCACATTTATTTGCAACAAGTTTATAATACTTGGGATTTGGATTTGGCCAAATTAGGTGGGGGGTGAATGGAAACTTCATCCTATAATTTTGAAAATAATATAAAAAAATTAAGACATCTCCAACATACTACTTATTTTAAAATAAATTTAATATTTAGCTAATTTTAAACTAAAATTCTACTCTAACAGAATACTTAAATAAAAGTTAAATTTAACTTTTGCAAAATTCTCTAGCTATATTTAGCTAGAGATGGAGAGAATTTAAGAGCATCTCCAACAGTAGAATTTATTTTTTAGTTAAATTTAGCTAAACTTGTGAATTATAGCTATTGATTTAACAATATTGCTCCATCAATGATAGCTATTTGTAAGTGATATATTATGTTTCATCGAATCGTAAACTGACATGTGGACAAAAGATGAGAGAGAAATATAACTTTTACTTTAGCTATGTAAGATTATCTAGCTAAATATAGCTAGCCAATTTAGCTAAAGTTAAATATAGCTAAGCTATAGTTAGTCTGTTGGAGCTGAATTTTGCTTCAAAAATAGTTAAATATAGCTAAAAATTAAATTTAGCTACTCTGTTGGAGATGCTCTAACTAAAACCTAAATTTAGTTTGGAATTTAGGTATTCTAATAGCTAACTAGTTATATTTCACTTTTAGCTAGAAAAATAAGTATGACTGTTGGAGATACTCTATATCTCTACTACTATAAAACCATACGATACTTTTAGTGTAAAAAAATTCACCAAAATTTGAAGTTCCTAAATTATCCACGACAGACGCAAAGTTTGTCTGCAACAAAACATATCAACAAGGATTAATTCTGTAAAATACAAAGAAATGAAAGATAAGGAAGCGTTAATTAATAATGGTATTAGTTCAAGGTGTTGATAAATGAAAAGGCAGACCCCACATATTATTTTGTTATTTACTTGCAGTCAAATTTGGTGCATAATAAGCCACCAATCTAAAATTCATAACTCTTCTACAGTTCTACTTCCTTCATTTTGTTTGATTCAGCCTTAATAAATTTTAATCCTCAAAATCAGCTTTGTACTGCTTGTATTGTTTTGAATTAACAAGCTTTAATCTGGCTTGGTTTTATTAATACGGAAGGATCATACATTGTCATCACCTGCAATTTAAACTAGTTTATTTTCAAAAAGTTGAGTCACCAAATATAAAAAGAACCAAGGGTTTAATATAAAAACACACAACATTATGGGGATTTGGGGCTCTACACCTATAACACTGCCTAACTGCTCAGTACAATTCAAACTCCCTCGCCACGTTACACATCTCCTCGAGTTTCTCCACAAAATTCAAACTCAAACTCAAACACCCATCTTCTTCTTCTTCACTCTGCAACTGCAACTGCAACTGCAACTGTGTGTTCTGTAACATCAGACCCAGATGATCCACTAGTCTCTGCATTACCAAAACCCCAACATTACACAATGCTCAACTCTCTGCAACTCGCTCTCTTTCTTGTTCTTCCTGCCGTCGTTTTGGGTCTCAACTCAGACGGGCTCTCCCTCCTGGCCCTCAAAGCCGCAATCGAGACCGACCCGAGTCGAGTCCTGGACTCCTGGTCCGACTCCGACTCCACCCCCTGTCACTGGCACGGCGTCGTTTGCACCCGCGACCGAGTCACCGACCTTTTCCTCACCCAAAAGGGCTTCAACGGCTACATTCCCTCCGAACTCGGCCGCCTCGACTCACTCAGGCGGCTCAACCTCGCCCGCAACAACTTCTCCAAGCCCATTCCGGCCCACCTCTTCAACGCCACCTCCCTCATTGCCCTCGACCTCTCCTGCAACTCCCTCTCCGGCCCAGTTCCGGCCCAAATCGGCTTCCTCAAGGACCTCCGCCACCTGGACTTGTCCTCCAATCTCCTCAACGGGTCTCTCCCGGAATCTCTCACCGAGCTCGAGAGCCTCGCCGGGACTTTGAACCTGTCGTATAACCAATTCTCCGGCGGAGTTCCGGCGTCGTACGGACGGCTTCCGGTACTGGTGAGCCTGGACCTCCAGCATAATAATCTCACCGGAAAGTTGCCTCAGGTGGGCTCGCTGGTGAACCAAGGCCCGACGGCGTTCTCCGGGAACCCGAGCCTGTGTGGGTTTCCGTTGGAGGTTCCGTGCCCGGAGGCCCAAAACCCGTCGGGAAGCGGGGTCCAGGAGGCCCAAAAGCCGCTCGACCCGAGCCCGAATCTGCTCAATGGGGTTGAAGGGAGGGCCAAACCGAGAGGCGGGTCGGTGACGGTGCCGATAATCTCCGGCATTTCGCTGGTGATCGGGGCCGTCTCGGTCTCGGTGTGGCTGCTCCGGAAGAAGAGAACGGCCAGGGAGGGCAAAATGAGGAAAGAGGGAGTCCAAAATGAGGCGGTTGCGGCGGAGGAGGAGGAAGGGCAAAAGGGTAAATTCGTGGTGATGGACGAGGGGTTCGGGCTGGAGTTGGAGGACTTGCTGAGGGCGTCGGCTTACGTGGTGGGGAAGAGTAGGAGTGGGATCGTCTACAGGGTGGTTGCCGGGAATGTGGGGAAAGTATCGGGTGCGGCGGCGGCGGCGCCGTCGGTTGTGGCCGTTAGGCGGCTGAGCGAGGGTGATGCCACGTGGCGGTTGAAGGAGTTCGAGTCTGAGGTGGAGGGTATTGGGAGGGTGGTCCACCCGAATATCGTGCGGTTGAGAGCTTATTACTATGCAGATGACGAGAAGCTCTTGATTTCTGATTTCATTCGCAATGGAAGCTTGTACACTGCGCTGCACGGTAACTATCCCCTCGTAGTTACTCCTTTTTCACTTGATTATATCAAATTTTGCATTGAAGTTCATGTTTAGTAACTAATCACATTTAGATTTGGGAACGTTAAAATTACAGTGTTGAAGTGTGCTAATGAAACTAATCCAAAAACTATCGAATTGACAATGTCCGCACCTAGTCTTAGGGCCGAAGAAGGATTAGAATCGACACAATGTCAGATGCACTTTTTTTTGTTTTTTGTTTTTGGTTGAAACTGCCGCATACACTCGAGACACATCATTAAATTCTATGTCACATCTTGCTAGTGTAACAAAATTTAAGCATGGTAATATAACTTGGTGGGGATTATAAGTTTTGAGTGTGTTTCATGGAGTCACTCAAACAATGATATTTTGGGTCCTAAATTACTTAAAGCTTTTAGGTATCATATGGAAGTAATCATTTCCATGTATGCTAATATAGCCTTTGAGTTGACATTTCATTTTGTCTTTTCCCATAGGGTATGAGGTGACTACATTCACATGCAAACATAATCGATCGTTTTCTGTTTGTTCTTGTCATTTATAATGATACACCCGCACATTTAATTGGTTGGGCCATATCACATGGTCATGTGCAAAGGGATAAAAAATTCACAGCAGAGTGAATACTCCTTTCGGTGGTTTACTAGTGTTTACTATTGTTTTGTATGATGATTTGATTATATACCACTTGGTGACTTGGTTATAGATAAACTTGTTTGCTTCCTACATTTCTGTTTATTGCTTCTGCACTGAAAATTCTGCAGTGTTTTTGTCTCCACTGGTTTAGTAATAGCTTGGTTCTGGTGCATGTGGTATCGTTTGCTTTGTTTTCATACCCTTATTAGAAATGCATGTTCCCCAGCCATTTATTCTCTCTGCAAATGACACATTTATTCATTTGAAGCCCTACACACACTGTGGTCCTCTTAATCTGTGTATCTGCTAAATATTTCAAGACTCCAATATGGTTTCTCTCAGGAATCATAAGTAAGCTGGGCCACTGTTAAAGCCTGACCAATGTTTGTCATGTTATTATAATAGATCTACTGCATGTTAAATGCTTATTTTGAATTGTGATGCCAAGTCCAAATGGGGGGAGAAATCTGCTGTCTTTCTTTGTGCTAGAAATCTCAAGAGTTTGCTAATCTATGCTCTCATTTTTATTGTTGCAAGATATGACACTTGATAGACAAAGATTTAGCTTTGTAATTTCTGGGTTTTGTTGGCAAATGTAGTTTGTTACATATTCTGAAAATCTCCAAAACAAAAGTTTCTATGTCTTCTCAGATTTAATTGGTCATGTAATTTAATGCAGGGGGACCAACCAATTCTTCTACACCGTTACCATGGGCAGCTAGGTTAAAAATTGCTCAGGGAAGCGCAAGAGGTTTGACATACATACACGAACACAGCCCTAGAAAGTATGTTCACGGCAACATTAAATCAACAAAAATCCTTCTCAATGAGGACCTCCAGCCTTACTTATCTGGTTTCGGACTGGCACGTCTTATCTTGGGGTCCTCAAAGCTTACTTCTTCAGCTTCCAGGAAACAGAACTCGAGCCAATCCAATGCAACCTCTTGTTTTACTGTTTCAACTCACTCAACCATTTACTTGGCACCTGAGGCTCGAATTTCTGGCAGCAAGTTTACTCAGAAATGTGATGTGTACTCTTTTGGGATAGTGCTCATGGAGATTTTAACCGGTAAGCTACCAGATGCGGGGCCCGAAAATGGTGGGAAGGGACTAGAGAGTCTGGTGAGGAAGACATTTCGAGAAGAACGCCCCTTATCTGAGATTATAGACCCTGCACTTCTGCAAGAGGTTTATGCAAAGAAGCAAGTTGTTGAAGCCTTTCACATTGCTCTTAATTGCACTGAACTCGACCCAGAATTGCGTCCTAGGATGAAAACAGTTTCGGACAGTCTTGATCGCATCAAATTGCAGCTTTAGGAAAAGGAAATGAAAAATTTATCAAGCTGACTGCTCCATCTAGAATTCGTTATGGTGATGGCCTTGGATGGGTGCTTCACTGTATCTTTACGTTGATTGAACTGTGGTGGTAACTAGTAAGGAAATCCATTACCTTAATGGGTTGGATGTATAATATGTTGACTGCTTCATTGTACCTTTTGAGGATCTGTTCAACAAATCAACGGTGATTTGGATGCATTCTTAGGTCGACAGCACTCTGATGGGATAAGGAGGAGAAGAGTTATTTTGGCAGTTTTTTTTGTCTCCTTTAAGACCTGTTCCCGTCCATTGTTATTAGGATTTAGGAACTTAATTCGAGAAACTTATCTCTCATTGTGTGGTTTCTGTTGCTGCTTTTGTTGAGGTAATCTTACCTTACTAATGGTAGTGTTGAATTGTATCTGTGTTAGAATGGGTTTGACAGCTTGGTAGTAATATGCGTTTGACCTTGTCTGTGATTGGTTTCCTCACGCAAAGAGGAGAGTAAGCATTTAGAAGTTGAGTAAAGTCACAAGTCTTTAGAACAGATCTATCTCCCAGTAACTTTGTCCATACATCTCTGGCAGCCACCTCCTCCTGGTATCATCAAAGTAATTGTTGATTCCTCTGAGATTGCGGCTCTCTTTCGTGATTCCTCTGATTTACGTCTCCATGGTGTGGCAAAAAATGTTTCTACCTCTTCTTCACTGCTTGCAGAAGCGCGGGCCTAGAGGCTCTACTCGCTCAAGATCTTTCTGTCACCTCTATCATCATTGCTTTAGATTCTAAAGATCTAATCAATACCCTTTCACACTTCTCATCATGCTCATTGGTTTCTATCCCCCATCATCTCTGATATCCATCCGTTCTCTTGGCTGCTTCTTTTAGCAACCTTAGTTGGTCCTGGACTAGCAGAAAGGCCAATACCGTAGCAGATCACATAGCTGCCTTGGCATACAGAGGGTGTGCCCGCTCATGTGGGTTTTGCAACGGCCTCCTTCCTCGCAATATATTTTTCTCTCTGATATAGCTCCGGCTACACCTTGGTTTTTTTTTTTTTTTTTTTTGAGCTTTTTACCATTAACTACAATGGGCTATAGTTTTTTCCCACAAGCAAGATTTATAATTTGTAGCCCATGCAGTCATAGCACAGTCACAGCCCACTTGTACAAAAACAAAAGGGCACAGCAAGTTCTAATTAATTACGATAATTGCCACAGCCTTCATTTCAGTTTTATCCCAAAACCAACAAACTCGTCAAATCCATATCTCCCCAAAATTTCAGTAGCGAAGCAACAAAGAGAGGCTCCGGTGATGAAGCAACAGATCGAGGCTCCGGTGATGAAGCAACATATCGAGGACCCGACAGCGGAGCAATAAATCGAGGCTCCGGCGGCGCTAAGCCTTGAAGGTCAGTAGCCAAAGAAATTTCTAGTTATTGAGGGTCAATAGATATAGTCTTTGATTACTAATTGATTGTTTGATTTTGTTTGGTTACTGAGAAATCCAAAGAAAGTGAATAACGAATTTATGCGGCTAGGTTACTAGATTTAAGATCTAATTAACTTTCTGATACAGTACAATTAGGTTTAGGATGAGAAGATGCATGAAACTATTTAGAAATGGTGAAAATTTTCAATTGCAGTTAAGCATAGTGAAGAGTGAGTAGCAGTAGCCTGTTTGGTTTGAGTAAAACCTAAGTTTTGAGGGTCAGTACCATTGAAATATCAATTAGAGTCATAGCTAGTGAGGATTGGGTACCAGTAGCTTGTTTGGCTTGATTGAATAGTTTTGAAGGTCAGTAGGATTAAAATTTCAATTGCAGTTAAAGCTAGTGAGGATTGAGTACTAGTAGCTTGTTTGGCTTGGTTGAATAATTTTGAAGGTCAGTAGCATTAAAATTTCAATTACAGTTAAAGCTAGTGAGGATTGAGTAACAGTAGCCTATTTGGCTAGAGTAAAAGCTGAGTTTTGTGGGTTAGTATGTAGCATTAAAATTTCAACTTCGGTTAAAGCTAGTAATAATTGAGTAGCAGTAGCCTCTTTGGCTTGAGGACATCATTTTAAAGGTTAGTAGCATTAAAATCTCAATTGCAATTAAAGCTAGTGAGAATTAAGTAGTAGTAGCCTATTTGGCTCGAGCAAAACCTGAGTTTTAAGGGTCAGTAGCATTAAAATTTCAATTGTAGTTAAAGCTAGTGAGGATTGAGTAGCAACAATCTGTTTGGAGTGAGTAAAACTTGAGTTTTGATAGTCAGTAGCATTAAAATGTGCAATGTGGTATTGAGGGTTAGTATCCTTCTTTTCCTTTATAAAATGGAAGAGTTCAAATTTTGAGTAGTGGGCTTGTGGTCCTTGTTAGTCCTATATGTTTGGTCCAAGCTGTGTGATTAGTTTGTGATTGTTATTCTTGAGAATGTGTTTCTTTTGGTTTAAATTTGTCCTTCAACTTCTATCACAACAAAATTAGGATCTGATACATAGATAATAACAAAAATACTGAGGGTGAGTATTTTTTCATAAAGATGTTCTATTGAGAGTCGATACTCATATATTCGCATATCATATATATAGATTAATCGCAATGGCAAAGAGGAAGGGGGAATCACCCGTTGAAGAAGCAACAAGTACTCAAACAAAAGACAAAAGAGCAAAGCTGTTGCAATTAAAGAAGAGGATACAACAACTGAATGGAAGAAGATAAGACCACAGAGACCCAATTACATACAATAGAAATGCAATTTGCATGCATTCTGGGTTACCATAGACATCTACAGAACAACAATTGGAAAGAAGATATAGGGAAAGTTAAAGAAAATGCCGTTTTGGGGAGTATACATTTAGCTCTATTAGATGAGTGTTCAAAGTTATATGACTTTAGGTTGACTATTGCTGATCATGATCAAATTTTGAGGTTGTATATTCCATTTTTCTATTTAATTCTAATATCAGTTTTCTCAGCTCAAGCTGGAAACACTTAGTTACTGATGATCAATCTCTATTTCATGTCATAATGGGTGGGAAGAGATTGATTTATGGGATAGAGAAAACTGGACTTATTGACACATTCAACAAATTCAATATATGTAGTTGCATAATGACTTATTAGCCAACAAATTGAACTCTAGAGAGAAACAATACAATCAAAGAAAAGAACAAAGATAAGAATGAAGTATCCTTCAGAATGACATTGAAGGTCAGTAGCGTTAAATCACGTTAAATGTCCAAAGCTCTTTTAATTTATTTAAAACTCTGCAAAGGTCAATTTGGTAATTTACTCGTTAATATAAATCAATTCAAAAATGAAAAGAAATTGCCGCATGGGCTTGGCTTTTGTGCATGGGTAAGCTACAGTACCGCAAGGGATATGAAAAAAAATGGTCTACGAATGGTAAAATCTAGGTTGAAATTGTACCTAGTGGTAATTTGCTATTTTTTCCCCCTTCCCCTAGTTTGTTTCGCTATCTTTTGCCTAGCCTGTAGTTGCCATGATTGAACTTATTTTCACAAAAAAAAAAAAAAAACCATAGTTATCACTTTTGAATCTTCCTAAGGTCTAGGGCTAGCTTTTTTTATCAAATATATATAACTGTACTAAATTCTAGCAAAACTTAGCTCGTCAATACCAAAAAGTTCAACAGACCATATTTCGGCTCAGCTTACCTAAGTGGAGTGATAATGTGATACATTGGTATGGTGAATCTATGTTTTTTAGGGTACTACTGCAGACTTGCGGTAAATCAAATCCGAAAAGCTTGGTATTAACCAAATTGTATATTTTACGAACAAGCATTCCGTTTGGGATTGCTTCGCTTTAAAAAAAAAATCAGCTTTTATTTAAAATTTTAGATTTTATTGTGTTAAATAAATAAATAAAAAGCAGCTTTAATTGGAAGTTATATGTCACTGACAGCAGATCTGGACTGCTTTTAGAAGCTGTTGTGGTCTGTGGATCAAACACGCTCTGAAATTGTTTTATGTACTGACAACACTTTTTAAAATATTAATATGATTAGATACATTAATAAGGCTACAGTAGATTTTTTAATTAAAAACGTATGCTTGATAGAAGATAAACAATTACTCTTCAACACCAACGATATTATCAATTGAGAAAAAGATGATATCTATTGAGCTCGATTCAATAATCTTAAGTTATTAAGAGTCTAATTACAGTATACATGGGTTGTTTGTCGAACAAATGCAGGAAAATGTTTATTTTTTCTTCATTTGTGTCTATATTGGTCATTTTATATGAATTGATAAAGCTAAATATTAGTTGAAAAACGACAGAGGTCCGAAAATTCGTAAGAACAAAAAAATGGTCAACTGGATCCCTAAGTATTGTCTCTTTTTTTGGGTACAAAGATCCCTAAGTATTGTCGCCACTGAAGTTCTGTCCCTTGGAAGTTTCGACGATTATAGCCCTCGGTTTTTTTCTTCAGTCACGGTTGTATCACTGATGCACGGACTAAGGATGCTGAGAGTGGGCGTAGAAGAAAGAGAGAGAAAAGAGAGACATCGGTGAAGAGAGTGGTTGGGACAAAAGTTTCGCTGCAGAGATAGAGAGAGAGATTGGTACAAAACTTTCGCATTATTGGTGGTTTGAGGTAATGGTTGAGTTTTATTTGTTTGGATTTTGAGTGATAATCGGTTTGGGTTTGTCTTCGACGATATCGGATTTGTCCATTTTATGGGTTTGGTTTTGATTTTGTTTTCTGTTTCCCTTGGTTTTGAACTGATTGGGGTTTTGATTTTTTAGGGGTTTTTGTATCAAGATGCTGTTACGATTTAATTTGTTCGGGTAGTAAACTCAGATTAGAGTAAATTGATCTGCCTATATGAGCATCGTTATCATAGCATTGTGGTAGAGCTGTTTGCTTGATAACTGTTATTTCATTTTCCTTAAACCCTTTTTCAGTAGTTAAATAGTTTTGAAGTATGGACAACCCAAGTGAATTATGATGATGTTATAGTCTGGCATTATCATGTAAGGAAAAGGCCAACCACTTAATGAGCATATACATTTGACTATTAAGAAAATATACGCTCCTGATTTTGGACCTTTTCTTTATACCAGATGTCTTCCCCATTTCCTTCTATCTTCTTTGGCAGCGTGACTCTGGCTCAAGTTTTTGACTGTGTGTGTGGCACGTGTATGTCTTGGAAACCATCCGGCCACAAACGTGAGCCTATCCCAAATCGAGACAGAAGCCTATTAGTTAGTGGTCGTGTGATGTATCATAAGTGAATAGGAAACAGAGAGAAGTAAGACATTAATTTGAGGTGGAGTCTTTTCCCTGCAAAATGGCTGTGGATTCGTGGAGTTGGTGGTGGAACCGGTCCCAAGCCAAGGTGGCTGCGGGTTGGTGTAGTGGTGACATTGCAAATGTGCCTGTAGCTGAAATGGGCCGTCATTTTATGCTTTGTTGAAGTTGGATCTGCATTTTGTGTGTCACAATTTCTGGGTTTGATGAGTTGAGAAAATTAGGGGTTTTAGGAATTTTGTGTTTCGTTGGGTTTATACATATAGTGGGTTAAAAAAGCATGCTTTGATTCTTGCTCTTATACTGGAATTGACTACCATAAAAATGGCATGTTCTGGGCAAAGTAGAGCTTTATTCATTCTCCTTTCGATACATTGCGATTCGCAACTTCACTTTTCCTTCTTTTTAGTTTTTTATTGGGATTTAGATTTGTCTCCCAAATGCATTAGTTTGCTACTGTGGAAGAGTTTTCATTAAGTAAGGAAATGTCAGTGCTTAGAGAGATATATTTCAATGCCTGCATCCATGTATTAAAGTAGTCCTAGCAACCATGTGGCAGTTGGACAGTTCATAAACAAAAAGTACAACCATAAGGCTTCAGGAAATGGAGTGCTTCCAGAAGTCTTTTTCTTCCAGAAAAGTAGATAGTTCTTGTGCTTTGCAGACATTTGTATGACATGGACAAACAGAAAACCTAGATCATTCATGTAGTTATGGAAAGGAATCATAAAATAAATAAAGCATGGTGAAGATTAAAAATCAAATACTTCAAGGAATTCACAAAGTCCAAACGGAGAACACAAATTTGATATAATCAGTTAACTATTTTTATGAGTTATATATATATATTTTTTTCTTTGCCGTTCTTTTTTTTATTTTTTTATCTTTTTAGTACGAAATCTGAAGCAATGACAATTGAAGAATCATTAAGATTAATTTTAGGTGTGTGTGGATTAATATTGTTTACTTGCTGTATTGTTTTGTCTGAAATTCTATAGATGCACTATAATTAGGTCTGCATCAATTTGGTTTTCATATCGATTAGTGATTAATTATATATGAAGAAATTGTGTTTGTTTGTTGGTCGATTGAATCGCGTTGATGAATACAAGAGATGATATAGGAGATAATGAATGTTATAGGATGGTAAAGGTGCTACGTTTGTGAAGGAAGGTGGTATCTTTGGCAAGCCCTGTTCTGGTTTTACTGATAAAGGTAATATGCATTTCATTTGACATCTTGGGACTCTTTTGCAGGGTCCATGAGGATCCAATTACGAGTTTTTTCTTCACGTATGGCTATCAGCATAGCCTAGAGGAGGTAAGTGATTCTCATTCTGAGTAAATAAGGCGGCATTACGGGGGTTGGAAGTCAGCTAGGTGCTAAGCCAACATTTTGGGAGGGATTTTTGTTGTTATACATTGAAGTGAGTGGTCAGGCACTGGAAAGGAGTTGGAAAGAGGGAGTTTGTGGCTTTCAAAGAAGTTAAATGGGATATTGGGAATCTGCAGATGAGATAATATTCAGCTTTTGGTGGGGTAGTAGTTGGTTGTCATAGTGATCATTGTAGGAAGGGAAAGGTTGAGAGTTGTTGCATCACTCTACTTCGATGATTAGCTCTAGCTAGCTAAAAAGAAATATAGAGGTCCAACTTCTCTTACAAACATACATTGTTTGTGTTTATGCTAGGCTGGTTTAAATATGGTTGTCCTTCTGTCGGTCTTTCATAAGCTTTCACTGCATTCATTCTTACATATCAATCTGAGATTTCAAATCAGCAATTTGCATATGCATTCAATCTTTCACTCTACTTTCATCTTAATATGATTATTCTGAGTTCCAAATGACAGAGATGCAGCAGACATGACAGAACCAACTGAAGACACGTCAGAGGAGTTAATGTAAAATAGTTGGTTCTAACTACAAACATAGAACATTTTTCCTAAATCTAACCATTTTTTGCAATATGTACATAAAAACCTACTTTGGTTAGCATATCTAATTTTTTGAAATATGTGCATATCCGGTTAGCATACCAAATTCTGGAATCTGTAAAAGATACTTTAGTTACTTATATAATATTTTGAACGTTTGTAATTGCTGTAGTTTGAAATATAACGTTCCCGCATCGCGCGCGGGTCATTGCCTAGTGTTTACTATTGTTTTGTATGATGATTTGATTATATACCACTTGGTTATAGATAAACTTGTTTTCTTCCTACCTTCTGTTTTTTGCTTCTGCGCTGAAAATTCTGCAGTGTTTTTGTCTCCACTGGTTTAGTAATAGCTTATTTCTGGTACATATGGTATCTTTTGCTTTGTTTTCATCCCCTTATTAGAAATGCATGTTACCCCAGCCATTTATTGTCTCTGCAAATGACACATCTATTCATTTGAAGCCCTACACACACTGGTGCTCTTAATCTGTGTATCTGCTCAATATTTCAAGACTCCAATATGGTTTCTCTCAGGAATCATAAGTAAGCTGGGCCACTGGAAAAGCCTGACCAATGTTTGTCATGTTATTATAATAGATCTACTGCATGTTAAATGCTTATTTTGAATTGTGATGCCAAGTCCAAATGGAGGGAGAAATCTGCTGTCTTTCTTTGTGCTTGAAATCTCAAGAGTTTGCTAGTCTATGCTCTCATTTTTATTGTTGTAAGATACGACACTTAGACAAAGATTTAGCTTTGTAATTTCTGGGTTTTGTTGGCAAATGTAGTTTGTCACATATTCTGGAAATCTCCAAAACAGAAGTTTCTATGTCTTCTCAGATTTAATTGGTCATGTAATTTAATGCAGGGGGACCAACCAATTCTTCTACACCATTACCATGGGCAGCTAGGTTAAAAATTGCTCAGGGGAGCGCAAGAGGTTTGACGTACATACACGAACACAGCCCTAGAAAGTATGTTCCCGGCAACATTAAATCGACAAAAATCCTTCTCAATGAGGACCTCCAGCCTTACGTATCTGGTTTTGGACTGGCACGTCTTATCTTGGGGTCCTCAAGGTTTACTTCTTCAGCTTTCAGGAAAAAGAGCACCAGCCAAACCAACGCAACCTCTTGTTTTACTGTTTCAACTCACTCAACCATTTACTTGGCACCTGAGGCTCGAATTTCTGTTTACTCAGAAATGTGATGTGTACTGTTTTGGGATGGTGCTCATGGGGCCCGAAAATGGTGGGAAGGGACTAGAGAGTCTGGTGACTGGTGAGGAAGACATTTTGAGAAGAACGCCCCGTATCCGAGATTATAGACCCTGAACTTCCAAAGAGACTTCCATGGACCAAGGTCCACCTGCACCTAGGCAAAAAAATCAGATATTTTGCCACCAAATGCCCTATTTTGCCCTTCATTTTGCCTATGGTCTACCTACACCTTGGTCCATATTAGAATTTTTCCTGAACTTCTGCAAGAGGTTTATGCAAAGAAGCAAGTTGTTGAAGCCTTTCACATTGCTCGTAATTGCACTGAACTCGACCCAGAACTGCATCCTAGGATGAAAACAGTTTCGGACAGTCTTGATCGCATCAAATTGCAGCTTTAGGAAAAAAGAAATGAAAAATTTATCAAGCTGACTGCTCCATCTAGAATTGGTTTTGGTGACGGTCTCTGATGGGTACTTCACTGTATCTTTACGTTGACTGAACTGTGGTAGTAAGGAAATCCATTACCTTAATGGGTTGGATGTATAATATGTTGACTGCTTCATTGTACCTTTTGAGGATCTGTTCAACAAATCAACGGTGATTTGGATGCATTCTTAGGTCGGCAGCACTCTGATGGGATTAGTAGGGGAAGAGTTGTTTTCAGTGTTTTGTCTCCTAAAGACCTTTAGGAACTTACTTCGAGAACTTTATGTCTCATTGTGGGGTTGCTGTTGCTGCTTTTGTTGAGGCTGTAATCTTACCTTACTAATGGTCAGCTTTGCAGTAATATGCGTTTGACCTCGTCTGTGATTGGTTTGCTCACGCAAAGAGGAGAGCAAGCATTTAGAAGTTGAGTAAGGTCACTAGTCTTTAGAACAGATCTATCTCCAGTAACTTTGTCCATACATACCTCCCCCGGTATTATCAAAGTAAATGTAGGTGCATCCTGGCGCATGGAGTCAGTAGGTGGTGGGCTGGAGGGATTGCGGCTCTCTTTCGTGATTCCTCTGGTTTACGTCTCCATGATGTGGTAAAGTATGTTTCTACCTCTTCTTCACTGCTTGCAAAAGCGCTGGCCTAGAGGCTCTACTCCACGCTCAAGATTTCTGTCACCGCTATCATCATTGCTCTAGATTCTAAAGATCTAATCACTGGCCTTTCACACATCTCATCATTCTCATTGGTTTCTAGCTCCCATCATCTCTGATATCCCTACTCTTGGCTGCTTCTTTTAGCAACCTTAGTTGGTCCTAGACTAGCAGAAAGGCCAATACCGTGGCAGATCACATCGCTGCCTCGCAATATATTTTTCTCTCTGATATGGCTCCGGCTATACCTTAGTTTTTTTCTCCCTTCCCCTAATTTGTTTCGCTATCTTTTGCTCCTGTATCCTTCAGTTGCCATGAATGAACTTATTTTCACAAAAAAACAAAGAAAACAAAAATACCATAGTTTTCACTTTTTGAAAATGCCTATGGTCTAGGCCTAACTGTTTTTATCAAATATATTTAACTGTACTAAATTCTAGCAAAACTTAGCTCGTCAATGCCAAAAAGTTCTATAGACCATATTTCAGCTCAGCTTAACTAACTAAAGTGATATATTAGTATGGTGAGTCCAAAAAACTCGGTATTAACTGAATATGTATACTTAAGAACAAACATTCCGTGCATGTTAATTAGCCTTTTGTTTTCTTTTAAAGAAATGTAAAACAGTAATTAAATAATAAATTATATTAAAAAAAACTTTCTAATAAAAGGGTATTTTTTCCCTCACCTTTTCTGGTTGATGCATTATTGGCCTTAATGACAGCTCTTCCTATTGCACAACTTTTTTTATAAAAAGATTTTTCTTCTGCATTTGATAAACCATGGACATAATAGATATATCAAAAATTTAACCATTCTCTCTGAAACTTTCATGATGCCCAAAAATGATGATAATGATTCAAGCAGGTAAGTTCTGCTATAATGGTCACAAGGTGAAAAGAAAAATTCTGAAATTTTTTTTCATTATAATTGTAAAAAAAAAGAAGTAAAAACTCTTCCTCAATTCTAGAGTACTTCTATTCATGCCTTCAAAATTATTATTTACACCTTCTTACTTATTATACCTCTAACTTATGTTTTAAAATATACAATATGCTAACTACACCTTCTACGGTCTTTCTGAAATGCACTTGGCCCATACTATCTGACCAAACCTAGGGTTCTGGATAAAAGGTTTAGTTGCAAGGTGCCAAGATAGATGCTTGCAATTGATCTTTGAATAAAAATTGTTTAATTATCTTCACTCTTCTTCTACATGTGGTTCAAAACGGAGTTCATCGAAGCTATTATTCAAATATTGGTGGTTGCTAGCACTAGTAGAATAATAGGGTCTTCGACAGCCGCTGCCATTTTTTTGGAATAAAAAGTGTTGGTCACAAAATTGCTCTCTCCAAATTTCACATATTCCATTATCATATTTTACCCAAATCGATACCAGAATCCAAAAGAGCAACATGGGAAGGTGGTGAGATGATGTGCGTTTGATAATCCTCTTTCTTTTTCTTTCAATTGAAGTAGGGCTCCATCTTAATGGTTAAGAACCTTGAAATAATTTGTCCTATTTAAGTTGTGTTCTATTGCAGATCAAATGATTTTGATGTTAAAAGAAAATATCTACAATTCAGATATGATATTGTGCGAATCAGGGGCGTAGCCACTCACAGGGCTACTTGGGCTATAGCCCAAGGGAGAATTTCGCCTAAAATGCGTCAAGTATGGGTATAGCCTAAATAAAAAAATAAAAAAAATACTAATGCTTCAAAGAGTTGTTGGGTTGCTGCTGTCGGTCAGTCGGTCCCAAGACCAGTCTGTCCCGACTCTCAAACACCAACCCCGTCTCCCCGTTCAGAACTTCAGATCGGTTTCGGCTTCCACTCTTCCAGAGTTCCAGCTTCTAGGCTCCAGCCACGGAGCCACCTCCAATCTCATAGTTTCAGTCCACCGAGCCACCTCCTACTCTCACTTTCCTCGTCTCCCCGTTCAGAACTTCAGATCAATTTTGATTCCACCTTCCAGAGTTCCAGGCTCCAGCCACCCCCCCTTTCAGAGTTTCAGTCCGCCTGAGATTCATTGATAATTGAGAATGTGTTGAATCGATTGATGAGATTCATTGATATTGTGCAGGTCACACAAAAAAAAAATTTGGCCTTCGCCCAAAAAATTGCCACAATAAATTTAGCCCACCCCATTGTCAAATCCTAGCTATGCCCCTGGTGCGAACACTAGACTGCATTCAACCTATATCAGAGAACCATTTAGAATTTGTGTTAATATCACAATATGATTAGATACATTGATAAGGCTACGGTAGATTTTTTTAATTCAAAACGTATGTTTGATAGAAGATAAATAATACTTTCAACACCGACGATACTATCAATTGAGAAAAAGATGATATCTATTGAGCTCAATTCAATAACTTAAGAGTCTTACGGTACACATCCGTTGGGTTGTTTGTCGAACAAATACGCAAAAATGTTTATTTTTCCTTCATTTGTGTCTAATTTGTCATTTTATATGAATTGATAAAGTTAAATATCACTTTGAAAAAGAGAGAGGTCCAAATATTAATTTTGGCGGTATGAATAGAAGTACTCTCAATTCTATAAAAAAAAAAAACTCTTCCCGCACCAATACTTTCTGTCCTTTTACCAAATTTTTTATTTCAAAATTCATATAACTCGGTAGGTTTTTGAAATGTTTATCATTATTATTTATTTACATTGTATCTTTCTCAATTATAATAAATTAATTAATAAAACATTAAATAAACAGTGTCCTGACCCAGAGACATGACTTAATAGGTGGAAACAAACATAAAAAAGCAGTGAATGGTGTTCTGACCTAGAGAACCAGTGACTCAGAGATTCTGACCGAGTGAACTTGCTCTTAGTCTCATTGCGTTTATGATCATATTTATCTTTTGAAAAAAAAAAAATTTATATTTTCTGGTTATGTTTAGCACTTAAAAACTTTTTTGCTCATCCTTGTACCTATTACATATTGAAATATTACAATGAAAAACAAGCATTGTGAATTTAAAAAAAGAAAAAGAAATTCATAAAGTAAATTTAACTTACGGTATTTCAAAAGTTTAGCTTCGGTCTCTGATGGATCAACCCGCCGACAGAGTTGACTGCAATTAAGTAACAATTCTTTTCTTTGCAAAGTTTCTATACCCGAACACGATTTCGTTAGCCAAAACAGGAGATGAACAAAGAATCTATCAAAATATCTCTCGAACCTTATGGATTCCCCAAAATAGAAATGGGGGACTTAATATTATTCTGTCCAGAGCAGAGAATCAAATTGGGATTTCGAAATAGGTCAGCTGTCTTAGGTCCCCCCATTCTTACCGCAATTGCAAAAGTCTGCTTATTTTAAAAACACTGGCTTTCCGCTTTTGCGTGGCCGTGCTTTTTCCGCAAGTTAAAAAAAAAAAGGGAAAAACTCATTGAAGAAAATGCAGGGTCACGTGTCCCTGTTACCCTCCGCACAAACATTACCTGTTGGGCATTTCCTTATTCAATGGCCTTGAATTGAGAGGTACAACTTATAATTGACTTTTATTTGGTTTACTTTATGATGAGAGGTAGCACGAGAGATAGGAAGGGGACCAGAAAATCACTCGATAAAAAAGTTGATAGCTTTGCTTGATCATGTTTTCGTTAAGCGAGAGAGTCAGTGGTTCAACAACAGCACCACCAGTAATTCCGTCAAACAAGGCTTCAGTTTCTAGGGTATTCCAATGATTTTTTTTTTCCTCTTTAAATCTTACAATTAAAATCTTTAACCTTATAATTCGGAGTCATTATTGACTAATCATAATAGAGTCCAGCGGGTTTGAACATATTTTTCTAGTGAAATTATACAATTTCAGTACACCACGAGACTGGAAAGATGGTTATGTGACTATAAAGAATCTAAATCTGACTAAGGGTCAAATCAATGATAGAATTAATGAATGTTGACATACTAACTGAGTGATGGCTTTGAACAACGGAGGAAATATATATATTCGTGTTAACTCTGTATCTTAAGTAGTGAATGAACATGATAGTTTTAGATCTAAACCACCATCACTCATCAACGGGGTTTCGTAATGGAGCGACAATATGATCACGAAAACCTAGTGTAAAATTATTATTGCTCTTGTGATATGAAATCATCACTCTACCAATACTGGTTTCATATAAGAATAAATAATGCAATACCAACTTGGGTAATTCTCTACAAAAAACGGAGTTTTTCTCTACATTCATAACCAAACTCCAACCCTACACAACCTTCGTGAATAAACTCTAACAATTTTATAACCATTCGTAACGAAATGGTAACGATTGGTTCTATTGGTGTATTCGATCCCTCCGTAGTATCTTGACTACGTTTGAAACATGTCATACTAAAGGTTATTAAACGAAGAGATATTGTTAGATGAAGGCCTGTAGTGTTTAATCCAATAATCCATATCAACGATAAAGTCCGAAACATTTATCATCTAATTATACATTATGGATTTGTGATACATGTGTCTCAGATCATAAAGTAGAGAGTCCCTTTCTCACAAACTGAATCTAAATCTAGTGGAACCAATTACTTAGACAACACAGATCGAAAACATAATTTACAAGTAATGGGCAATATATTGATTCCATGCATGGTGGAATAAAATTTATAATGTTGCATGTACGTGATTCTTGGTTGTCATTTTTCTGACGTATTAGATTCGATTCGATTCCAGAGAGTATCTTATCATATCATATCTCTAGATACAATAACATAGTCTTGGCCAAATCAATTGTATCCCGACTATAATGACATAACATTCTTGCTTGCATTTACGTTGGTCTATTACCCAAAAAGCCCTGGATGTGGGTTTTCTCTCCCTCAAACCATGGCCGTGAAGTCTAACCCTATGGACGCGCGGAGGTTTCACTGGTGCTTAATTGGCTCGACGGGGTTTCACAGGTTGCAGACCATACACACGCCACTTGGTTTGCTTCCCTTTTTTTTTTTTTTGACTTGTCAAGGGGAATTCAAAGGCTTCTGAAGCCCAAGATAAATCTTTTCGGCGCATGTGAAATGCTCCAACTGTGCATTGCAGCACAGTGTCTGGCGGTTTTGACAGCTTCGGGGTTCGAACCTAGATTGGGGAGCACACCCGGCCCAACTAGACAAGAACCACTATGCCACTTGCAGTGGTTGCTAGGTTTGCTTCCCTAGTTTGGCCGCAGTTGAAGCAATTAAAGGAGAATTTGGTGTCTTTATGGTCAGTAATGGAAGCAATCGTACTTACTGTTGTAGAACTTGTAGAACTTGTTAGACCACTTGAGATTCAATTGTGAAGCATAATATTAAGTTATATATGGGGGCTTTTTAGGTGTTCGACCAGTCTTTCTATTAATGTCGTCACATTATCATTGAGTTTATCATTTCTCTTAAAAAAAAAAAATTATGTTTAATCTTATTAGTCTACTGAAAAGAAAAACTTATTTTTCGAGTTCGCAACCAATTTTAACGACCATCAAAGAACAAACGAATATTTGGTTTCTGCTAATGTGGTCATCTTGGAATAAGTTCTTCCTTTCATATTTGTTCTGTTTAGGTAATTTCCTATAATTGCTCGCAATGGAATCTCTCCCATTGTGAATTTGTGATAGATTTTGGTCGACATAAAATGTGTGAGATGTTAGTTCATGTCTTTGGTTTCTCACTAGAACGACAGAAGTGAAGGAAGATGCATACAACAAACCAACA
This sequence comes from Rosa lucieae, assembly GCA_024704745.1. Lineage (NCBI taxonomy): Eukaryota > Viridiplantae > Streptophyta > Magnoliopsida > Rosales > Rosaceae > Rosa > Rosa lucieae. The sequence goes on along the minus strand of CM045494.1, from coordinate 25,515,440 downwards.
CAGGTTTTTACTTTCTTATAGGGAAAAGACGGCGCCTGTGATTTTAGAGGCAAAAGAGGAAACTGAAAACGACGGGAAGAAGATTGAATGGGATGCCGTTTTATATGCGTCTGTGAATCTGATGCTCACGGGACTAATGACGACGTGATATCGTCATTCCATTTAGTGTCCTTTCTGGGATAATGTCACCATCCTTGCCCTCACTATCCATGCAGTAATTTCACAAGATAAAAACTTCTATATTCTTTATCATTATTGACAACTTTATTCAAAAGTTTTATGATTTATATAAACTAGAAAAGGCAACCGCGCTATGCCGAGGGAATTAGATTTGTTAGTTGTTAATAATTTTTTATGTAGTGCTTAGTTGTTAAACAATTCTTTTTGTAATTCTCATAAAAAGTATAATAGATCATAGTTACATAAATTTGAGAAATACAATTTTAGATTGTAGCTTAAGCAAATTATGGCCGATTCATAAACAGAGTCTCTATTGTGCAAGTTTTAATAAGCTGTTTGAACAGATTACACATTTGCGAGAACTACAATTACAAAAATATGATTAATGAACTCTTCCATTTTTAAGATTAAAAAAAAAAAAAAACTTACTTCAGATATCATTTGTAGAAATTTATAAATACAAAACAGAATTGTTCATATAAATTAAAAAAAAAAAAAAAAAATACTGAAAAGATATGGCAAAATTGGGAAAAAAAAGGACAGATTGGAATTTTAGTTAAAAATTGAGGGCAAAACCGTCATTTCACTGTTACATGAAAAAATGATGAATAGTGATGAACAGTGGATCTGCTGGGAGGCAGAAGGGAGGAAGATAGAGGAAAAAAGAACAGTGGCAGAGTCGTAAAAAAAATTCAAATGAGGGCAAAATTGTCTTTTTAATATTGAACAGTGATTAATGGCAGTTTCGTATTTTTCCATAAATGCAAGGGCAAAACCGACTGTAACAGTGCATTCATGCTTTATATATGTATAATAATGAGGATATTAATGAAATATTAAATTGATTTAGCTTCATTTCTTCACACAAGCTAAACACTAGAATGTAAATAAAAGTACATTTTATCATTGCTATCCTAGTATTTCCAGATACCGGAAGGGAAATTAAACTTCCCATTAGACGAAGTAGTGTTAGCTCAGTGGTTAGAGCACTCACTACCTAAGATTGGGGTTATGGGTTCGAGTCACCATGGGTGTAGAAGTGAAATCCTTTGATAATCTTTTATAAAAAGAAAAAAGTAGAGAAAAAAAAAACTTTCCATTAGTTTTTCTTCCCATGGGAAATACAAGGCAATTGATTCTTTTTCTGCAAACCAAAAAAATCTCAAATTCAATCTTCATTCTTAAGCAAGAATTTCAAAAAATTGAGCATTGTCACACTTAGGGGTCATCATTTGCCCTTAGGCCCTAAGCTCGCCCGGCCCGTAGGGTCGAAGCCCAACCCGGCCCTTGCATTAGGGCGGGCCGGCCAGACCCTTTTTTAAATAGGGTAGGGTATGGGCCATGAGAATGAAACCCGGCCCGGCCCTTTAGGCCCGCCCTAATAAGCCCTAATAATTTTCTATTTTTTTAATTATGTTTTTTTTTCTTTCTATAATGTGCAATTTATCTATTTCTTTGTAATTGATTTCTTAAGCTTTGTTTTCTTTAGTTTTTATTTTCTTTGTTACATAATATTAATATTAGGATATTTAGAGACATAGTTAATTGAATATAACCACCTTAACTAATATTAATAAATGTTATAAGTTAATTCTTACACACACACACACACACACACACACACACATATTAAATATGATCAACTAAAAACAATGTCTTATATTACCTATATAACCATTGAGTCACATTTTGAGGAAAAAAAAATAATGTAAGTTTTTTTTTTTTTATTAAACAAAAATAAGGCCCTTTTCGGCCCCATTCGGAAGGTCGGCCTAACCCGGCCCTTTCGGCCCTAATAGATCTGTCTTTTAGGGCTGGTAAGGGTTAGCATATTTAAGCCCCTAAATTTTGTTAACTTTGACTAGGCACGGCCCGACCCAAGCTTAAGCCCTAAAATTTAAGGTAGGGCCGACCCTAGCCCGGCCCATGATGACCCCTAGTCACACTGAAAAACAAATTCCCTAACCAGATTTTGCTTCCTCTTCTTTTTCCGTACCAAGGAAACAATAATCTTGAGTTTGAATAAAGTAGAATTGTTCAAGCCATTAGTTAGACTTCTTTGTAGTTATTTGACTTATTTCTATTTGACGTTGATGATAAAAATAAACATATACAAAGTTATGGTTGTGACAAACTTCCTTGACTCCTCACTTCTCTCAACTCGTTTAGGGTGGTGACAAACATGTTTTTGTCTTTTGGTGTTCGTCGGCGACCAGTGAATGAGTTATGTTTTCTGCTACTCAATGACTATGCTCATCGATCAGTTGAGGACTTAGCCAATGTAGGATGTATACGTGCCAAACTTGACCTAATTAGTCATATACAGGTCCATGCATGGTGATGCATCTATTGTCATAGTTCTTATGATTGGGGTGAATTTTTCTACTTTAAGGTTATTTACAGGTATTGAGTTTTCTTAACTCCTAGTCTTAACTGCAGCCTTGATAAACATTGTGGGCATCCTCTAGACAATGATAATAAATTAAATAATGTTTATGGAAAACTGAGATTGAGAAAGAATTGAGTCATGCTTTCATTAATAATAAGGACCTATTTTTACATGAAAACATAATCTTACATTGATTGGATATCTACCAAGATTCTCCGAGAATATCACTAATATAAACCCTATTACAAGTAGAGCAAGTAACTTAGAGTTTGGGCCAGACACATATTTAGATTTACTTGAACACTCCCCCTTGTGTCGCCTAAACGTGGTGCTCCTCTCGTTGCCTAATTAAAAACCTTGTCGAGTAACAAAAACCCAATGGGACAAAATTAACCTCGGTCGAAGAGAAAAAAGAGCACAACACACTCTTCACGTTTCGAGACCATACATGTAGACATCTCCCCTTGATGTCTGCATCTCCTCATGATGACTACGGTCATTGGAGTAAGGATAACTTTCCCAAAAGATGCTACCAACATGTTTCTCAAAAGTGAAATTGGGCAATGACTTAGTGAACAAGTCTGCCACACTATCCTTAGATCGAATCTAGTTCACTTTGATCTTGAGGAGAGTATGTTGTTGCTGATTATGCTTGGTGTTGTCGCTTTTGATGTAGCCTTACTTCATTTGTTCAAAACAAGCAGCATTATCCTAAATGCTTATAGGCTCATCTGTGGTAGACTTCAAACTACAATTGTTCGAACATGCATAATTATGGATCCAATCCATATACATTCATGAACCACTTCGTGAAGAGTAATATCTATGCATGGTTCGAAGATATAGCGACTAGAGTCTGTTTTATAGACCTCCATGATATGGCGATCTTACCCATAGTGAACACTTAACCAGTTTGAGAATGACCTTTGTGTGGGTCAGAGAGGTACCTAGCATCAGAAAAACCTTCCAAAACACTTACGCCGTTTTGGGGTGGGGAGAAGGAACGCAGACCACTATTGGTGGCGTTCTTGACATATGATGGGTTCGAATTTATCATCTCTCTGTAGGGATAGAACAAGCCCATATCAATCGTACATCTCAAGTACGGGAAGATATATTTTACACTAATCCAATGGCATCACTTTGGCTCAAAGCTATATCTAGCTAATAAGTTCACGACAAATGAGATGTTTGATCTTGTGTATTGAGCTAAGTATAATAATGCACCTTGTTGATGCCCAAAAATCCAGCTATCAGGCCCAATTCATTTCTCAAGCCCAATAAGCAAATTATAACGACAATCATCATGCCACGCATGTGGACCCCAGCCACATTCACGCATTTGGGGCTTGCAAGAGCGGGTGTGGTGTGGAAGGTAACGGAAAAGCATGAGACCCATTATTAGTTTTAGGCTTGTAGGTAATTTCGGACTTGGGGACCGAAATTCAAGCTCAACAGCCCAATTCTGATTATGGGCAAGTGAAGAAGAAAGAACCCAAAAACCACTCAATTACAACAAACACTTCTCTTTACCCAATATATTCAATTATTTTCCTTAAACTAGACATCTCAAGTACTATATCACCTTCTTTTACACACAAGCCAATTCTCTACCCGTAACTCCCCTTTTTCCAGCAGCAAATCTTGGAATCACGATTCCTGGATTACAGCAGCAGATTTCATGGGATCACAGCAGCAGGATTCTTGGAATTAGCAATGAGATCTTAAGGACACGGGAATCCTGGAAACACAGCAGCAAGATTTCTAGGAACAGCAGTAGACCTAAGCCACCACCACTCTATAAATCGATGGTGATAGCTGTTGTGGGGGAGGCAGGCACAAGCTAACTACTAAACAACCCAAGCAACTCTCCCATTAAAAAGACAGAAGCCACAACAACCCAAGCAAGAGATCAAGCCCTATCTTTGAATCCCTAGCCATCAATTCCTCCCAATCAACCTTAACCCAAAATCATACCATTGCCTGAATCTCTTCTTCCGAATCTCATGTTTTTCTAGCTCCCACACCATGCACATCTTGCTAAGCCTTTACTAAAATTGCACACTAATTCACTGCCGTGAATATGGAGAGGAGCTGCTGGGAAGAAATCAACAGCATTCTTCTTAGGATTTAATATCCTTTGAGGTTTGCTGGGCCTAGTTGCTGCTTACTCAGACGAAGGGGCAAAGTCTTGGGTCCTTACCCATGAATTTTCACTGCCGTACAACTCCGATCAAAATGCCCCTCACATTTTTGGCGACTTCACTGGGGACTAGGCCATTATTCCAGCAGCTAACTTCTTATTCCGGCAGCTAACTTCTTCCTTGCTGGACGCATGCCAAGCTAATCTTTGATCTCTGTAATCAATGTTAGGAGCAAGTTATAAACACTCTGTGAAAGTTGTAATCAATGTTACAATTTACAGAGAGTTTGAGGAGAGAGAAAGTGGATCTGGGCTTTTTTCTCTCTCCTCCATCACCTACTTCCGGTCACCACCGCAACTCACCTCCACTACCATCGTGCTCACAGGCTTCCGGCAAGTCCATCTCAGCCTCCGCGATGTCCGATGATGTCGAGGGTGAGGTCACGCGCCGACACGCATTACTTAGAAATCCTCTTTAGACACCCAGAGTTTTCTCTCTCCTCCACCGTGCCCACCGGTCTCCAATAAGTCAAGGCCAGCTTCCACATTGACCACCAAAGCTTGTAGGCACCTCACGCTGACGACACCAAAATCTGCTTTGGACACCCGAATCTGAACACCCAATTCTCTCCTTCCTCCCTTGGGACAGCGCCATCTAGTCCTCCATGATGCAAAGTCTAGGCAAACACTGTCTCTCTCCTGTCAAACAACTCTAGGTGAACACTGTCTGTCGGAAATATTTTAGTATGCTGGCTGCCTTTGTATTACCGGCGGTAGTTCGACGTACTGGCTGCAGTCGCTCGTCATGGCATTTTGGACACTCGTCCCAGCCACAATTACATGTATCAGTAGCAATTTGACTTCCCGGCAGCGGTTACTTGTCCCGGCAACAAGTCGTCATCTTCTCTTGGTGACTCAACTCCCAGCAGCGACCCAATCTCCTGGCGGCCCATCTCGGCACTAATCCTATCCCGACAAAATTATAGTTACCGGGTCGACTTTCTCTATTCTGACCCGTTGGTTCTCTCTTGCCTATCATCGGGAGTGACTCGATAGCCCAAGGTAGCAGCCACCAGGACACAAAACCTGCAATCTAAGCACCAGAGACAAGCCAAGGTCACCCAATATTGATCTGGACACCCAGATCTTCACTGGTGCCCTCGTCTCTCAGCGGCAACTCCCCCACGGAGCTCAACCATCTCGGTGACCCAATTCCAGGCACCTTCACATCCCCAGTACCTATGCTCCATCTCAGCAGCTCCTCTTGGCAGCAGCTTTGCTTTTCGGTATCAACATTAGCCAAATGCTTCGTCAAAGCTTCAAAGCTTCGCTAATGCCCAATCTCCGCTGGTCACCACCGCTGACCCGAGCTTCTTCCACTAGCCACCCCAACTGGCAGAAGCTCCGCCAGAAACAACATCCTTCACCGCTAGACAACCTCCTCCCCATACCCAGAAATTCGATCTGGGCATCCAAATGCTGGGCTCTCGGGAGACCGTCAGTAACAGATATCAATTGTCGCAAAGGCAGCCATCAAGATAAGCTTTCCATCTCTTTATTTGGTACACACGTGCCTATGCCTTCACACAATTCAACAGAAGCATGATTAGCTCTTTCTTTGGTGTACACGTGCCTATGCCTTCACATATAAATTATCCTTGTCTTCTATGCACACATATAGAACAAGCATGGCCAACCACTCACATATTATATTCAGTACCATGTGCACCCTAATGCATAATCAGCTTGGCCCATATAATTGTGTGTCGGTACTTACTTTGCCACACAAAATAATCAGCTCATTGACACACAAACCCACAGCTGTCCACAATGCATGTGCAACTCCCTTAAGCTTAATCTTGAGGGGGACCACCTAAAGTGCTATGCAAACAATTGCTAAACAATGCTATGTCCCAACTATTGCGACTTTGCTGCACATGTCTTTCTCTTTAATTGCAACTATATTACTAGGCATCTGTACGCATGTCTAGACAACGTTTCTTATCTCAAAAGCATGCTTATAACTTCATGGTATATTTCAAAAAAAAAAAAAAAACTTCATGGTATACATGCTTTCATCATCCACTCATGCTGGGATAGCATACCATGCGGCCATGCATTCTGAATTGTAATGTTCTTATACATGTCTGCACCTTTAAAAATTTAAACGGCCTTGGGCAAACCGAGCTAGATACATCATAGCCTGTCGCAAATTCATGTATATTCAATTGGGGCATGGTGCGACCACACTCGGCACCTTATGGTATATATCAATTACTAACTTTACCTTATGTTAAAGGGGCATAATCACCGATCACCTCCCTAAGTGGTGAGATCATCAACCCCGAGCCACAATAATCAGCCAAAGCAATGGAGCGTCATGCTTGGACAACTCCAACATGATTTGGGCACCTACAGAAGTGAGCTAGAATGCTTTACCTAGCAGCTCATTCTGACCATCATCTCAGTGGCTCTTCCCTGCAACTCCACTGTTGACACCGACTTTGCTTGCGATTGCCTGGAAACAAAGAATGCAGCAACTAAAACAAAGCTAAGCTATCTCAGCTTCTTAATCTTAATTATATCATGATACTAGCTTATCCCTTCGACATACATATACATTATGACAGCTCGCCAAGCATGAAGCATATGTACTACATAACATATACTAACATGCACACAAGCACACATGCATAGACACTTGTTCAAGTGCTAATCTCACATGCTCATAGTCATCTCATCGCTAGCTGATAGCCACCATGTTTTGCTTTAAAAAAAAAAAAAAAAAAACTACAACAAGTTTCATTGCCCTGCGACCACTATATCCTCTCTCCATATACTTATCACAAAGCTACATTTTGGCTCATAATTGATATCATATTCAAGTGGGCATATAGGCCGGGCATATATGACCCATAACATGATCATATTAGACCTACTGTCTTCGCTGCGAAACTTTTCATAATTGGTGTATCACTATCACAACAACATTTCTTTGGCTTGTCACCAACCATCATTCTCATCTACAAGCCCATGCATATTCATTGATACATATATTCAAATTATTTGCATACGTGCGAGTTACCAATGTTGATTTCACATTTCTAAGGAAGCGATTAATGCATGCAAACAATACTCAATCAAGCTAAAATCATAACAACAAGCAATCAATCAAGCCAAAACCATTTGAGTAAACAATCAATACTCAATCAAGCAGCAAGCAATACTCAATCAAGCTAAAATCATAAAGCAATCAATCAAGCCAAAACCATTTGAGCAAGCAATCAATACTTACTCAAGCAGCAAGCAATACTCAATTAAGCCAAAACCATTAGAGCAAGCAATCAATGCTCAGTCAAGCCAATTCCAAGCAAAAGGCAGTATTCATCATCACATTCTAAAACAACCAGTATATTAGAATAATATGCTTTGACAGTTGGGGGCTTTACGATTAAGGTCATCAGTTGCCGCGGTGATCACCGCAATCAGTGAAGATCCACACCTACATTGAAGCTACTTACTTGTCAATTGAAATTTGCACGCCTCAATCATGCACATAATTGAATCATGCTTTATGAATCCAATGGAAGTCATAAATATGAGCAATCTGTTCAAAATTCCATGATGCAACAAGAAATTACTCAAAGTTCAAGCCCGCACTTGCCATGAGTACTCAGCTTACCTCCTGAAGCTCATACTCATGCACTCTCTCTTAATCATTCAATATATTTAAGAGAACACTTATCACACTTTCATGCATATTACTAATTCATATGCTAAGTCATAAGTACAATAATCTAATGCATACTCCGAGCCACGCCAAGCTAAACACAATGCCAAGCTCGTGCTCATCATAGGCTCATGCCAAGCACATGCTCACGTCAATGCTCATGCCAAGCACATGCTCACGTTAATGCTCATGTCAAGCACTGCTTATGCCAAACTCGCGCTTATGCCAAACTCGCGCTTATGCCAAACTCACCCTCATGCCAAAGCTCATGCTCAAGCCAAGCGGATCCACGACCAAGAGGAATACGCCAAGCCTTTAAACAAGTTCATGCTAGGAAAAGAAAACCCAAGCAAGCATGATACTATGCATACAAGCATCAAACATACATGCAAAGCCATGCCAAGCTCCTCCCTAGGGTCGTGCATCTATCATAGATCATATGAGAGTCATGCCAAGCCTATTCTCCTAAGCATATACATTTCAAAGTCCATGCACTCTCCCTTTGTCCGCTAAATGATTAAGGCAACATTAAGCCAAAACTATCAATGCATTTGCCTAAGCATAGTTGCCACAAGCTCAAGCAAATTTAAGACAAGCATAAAACAACTCATTCTACACATAATCAAGCATGTAGAAGCCAAGCAAAGAAAATGGAACTTTTCACACACCATGCGAAACAAACCATCAAGCATATCTATAAGCCAAATGCAAATAAATACTTTTATGCTCTTTATTTTCATTATGCACATCCTACTTTACTCTAACCACATATCATATTTAACACACATACTTATCTATTTCGTTTTAACTTTCTTTTCATTTGTCAATTATTTTGCAAATGCTTTTATTGTTATGCTCATGCTTTACAAAACATATATGCGGCTTCTAACCGTATTGGTCCTTCCATTTTCTGAGTTCAAGTTCATTCTCATTTTACTCTAATTCATCATCAATTTTACTTTTACTTAACTTATTCTCGTTATCTTATGCTTACTTATTTTATTCATTGTCCTCGTAAACACATGTACTCTTCTGTAATGCAAATCACGCAAATGCTTCAAATTCTCATGCGGCTAACTCTCTCAAATTCCATGCTTCTATACACTTGGTTTTCATGCTTACCTTAGATTACTTTCTTATTGATTATGTAGCCTATTTCATAGTCATTGCATAGCCTACATAATCAAGGGGGCTAATGTTGATGCCCAAAAATCCAGCTATCAGGCCCAATTCATTTCTCAAGCCCAATAAGCAAATTATAACGACAATCATCATGCCACGCATGTGGACCCCAGCCACATTCACGCATTTGGGGCTTGCAAGAGCGGGTGTGGTGTGGAAGGTAACGGAAAAGCATGAGGCCCATTATTAGTTTTAGGCTTGTTGGTAATTTCGGACTTGGGGACCGAAATTCAAGCTCAACAGCCCAATTCTGATTATGGGCAAGCGAAGAAGAAAGAACCCAAAAACCACTCAATTACAACAAACACTTCTCTTTACCCAATATATTCAATTATTTTCCTTAAACTAGACATCTCAAGTACTATATCACCTTCTTTTACACACAAGCCAATTCTCTACCCGTAACTCCCCTTTTTCCAGCAGCAAATCTTGGAATCACGATTCCTGGATTACAGCAGCAGATTTCATGGGATCACAGCAGCAGGATTCTTGGAATTAGCAATGAGATCTTAAGGACACGGGAATCCTGGAAACACAGCAGCAAGATTTCTAGGAATAGCAGTAGACCTAAGCCACCACCACTCTATAAATCGATGGTGATAGCTGTTGTGGGGGAGGCAGGCACAAGCTAACTACTAAACAACCCAAGCAACTCTCCCATTAAAAAGACAGAAGCCACAACAACCCAAGCAAGAGATCAAGCCCTATCTTTGAATCCCTAGCCATCAATTCCTCCCAATCAACCTTAACCCAAAATCATACCATTGCCTGAATCTCTTCTTCCGAAACTCATGTTTTTCTAGCTCCCACACCATGCACATCTTGCTAAGCCTTTACTAAAATTGCACACTAATTCACTGCCGTGAATATGGAGAGGAGCTGCTGGGAAGAAATCAACAGCATTCTTTTTAGGATTTAATATCCTTTGAGGTTTGCTGGGCCTAGTTGCTGCTTACTCAGACGAAGGGGCAAAGTCTTGGGTCCTTACCCATGAATTTTCACTGCCGTACAACTCCGATCAAAATGCCCCTCACACACCTATTGTACTTAAGTAAGGCACTTCTGCCTCTAGGGCATCTTCATCATCATCCTTTAGATGAAGAGGATCATTTTCAAGATCAAGACTACAAACGATCATGTGGTGCTTGAAGGCTTGACCTTTTCAAAATACCTAAGCATCTATCAACACGATGCTCAAGTTTCAAATTGAGCCATAATCATGTTTTCCTAAGATCTTTCATCTCAAACTCAGATTTCAAGTGTTTAGTTGTTTCCCCAATTCTTTAAATGCTTCTAATTAATGACGATCATGTCCAACATGAACCGCGATAGAATCCAAAACTTATCCTAGAAAAGCGCGGGCATATCCATTCCCAATCAAGTAGTCAGTTTAGTGAGCGTTTCAACCTCATTGTAAACGTGCTCTGTGGTCTAGAGCCACTTGACTTGGGTAAATGAAGTTCACCATGAACTTTCATGTATATTCCTTATCTAGATCTCTATAGAGATACGTAGTGACCACATTTGTAAGCTGCATGTTCAGTTATTCAGAAACTACCAAACTGACAGGGTAGTGGAGTGTAATGACATCCATTACGAGAGAATATGTCTCATCTTAGTCGATTCCAGAGTTTTTATGAGAAGCCTTGCACCATAAAGCGATCTTATCATCTCTTTTTCTCATCACGCTTTCTAACGAAGACCCATTAGTTAATATGTTTTACGTTAGGAGCTATTGACATCACTGGCTCGAAAACCTTCCCTTTTGTTAGAGAATCCAACTTAACATGGTTCGTATCTTTCTATTAGGCCAATTTTCTCTACATTGGCATTGATTCATCAATGAGCGTGGTTTGATATCATTAGATTCAACAAACTCATGAGCGACTACATCATCAATTATGATGGAGTTTCTTTCTCACATCTCATGTACACTAGTGTAATTTTCATAGAGCTCTATATTCTCAAGAATATGTTCTGACATTGAGGCGTTCCCCAACGATAACCATAATTGAAATTTTTTTTATGAGACGGATTTTGAGTGTCAATGATCAAAGGATTGAATTGTGTCAAAGTATCCTTCGAACCCACGGGTCTCCCACGCATCATAGCTGGGGCCATGGCCTGTAACGCAAGAGTTCCACTCTTTATGGCATTTGTGTCAAGCCTACTTCTGTGTAGAGTGGCGCTACGTATTCTTGTAGGGACGTCCATCCTTGCAGGTATATTAGTGATCTCGTAACTGTAGCAGAGATCGAGATGAGACATAGTGGAGATAGATCACAATAATTTTTGTCTTTCCTGCTGAACATCTGTGTTCTTATCTCCTCCTAACGACAGGAAGACTATCTCATCAAAGTGAAAATTCACAAAATTAGCAATAGGGAGATCGCCTAGCAAGGGCATTAAGTGGCGAACGATAGTTGGAGTTTTAAATCCAATGTAATTGCCTATTCGTTTGTAAGGACCCATCATCGAGCACTGAGGTGGCGCAATTGGCACATAAATAGCACACTCAAATATGCATAATTAAGTACGAGATACTGGTACCCAGTCACTAGCTGTAACTCTATAAGGCGGAGGTAGATTGAGTGGCGATGGGTCATAGACGAATTAGCATAGCTGCATAAGATATTGCATCATCCCAAGCGGATATAAGGATATTGGTGCGCATTATCAACGTCCGTACTACCATCGGAGTCATTTTCGAGAGACCATTTAGGTGTGTATATGGGAATATGATGTCCAACATCAATCCCAATGTAATAACCATCAAAAGTCTTCGATGTAAACTCTCTAGCATTGTCAAGTCCAATTGACTGAATATGATGATCCGGGGAGTGAGCCCTTTATCATATGCTATGTGTTAGAAGCGTAGTACAAGCAGCATTTATAGGTGGACAATGGCATACCACGTGATCAGTGTGTTTGCGTGTCAACCAACATGATGAAATATTTAAACGTCCGTAAGTTGGTTGAATCAATCAACAGATCCCTACGAATTCTATGTAAGTACAAAATGAGTATGTTTATATCCTTTTCATAGGATAGTCTCAGTCCTAATTTCCCTAAGGAACGGGCTTTGTAAAACGAGTGAGAGGCCTTAGAAGCAACCAATAAGGATTTTGGTTGGGCTTGAGCGTCTGAAATGCTATTTGAAGCAAAGTTGGTGATTGCAGCATCACCTAGGGCGCCATCATGATAATGGACGCCATCCATGGCATCATGGATAGGGATTGTGCCAGCCCTAGGCTGGTGGTGCACGGCGGCGGCGGTCACACTTAATCCAGGAATCAACTTTGATTCATGCTTAGTTTCGCTCAAAATAATGGATGTCTGTCTGAAGTCTTTAGTAGACGGATCATCATGGCTAGGATGGCCTATCTTGTCGTGGTAAAGCCAATATGTATATAAATCCAACAGATCTTCTCTCATAATTTTATTGGATTTAATAGCTCGAAATAACTGTGACATAAAATCCACTAGAAAGACACATACGTTTCTTTAAGATGCGTCTTTATTCGCAATCATTAGAAATAGTACCAAAGAACTTTTTTTCGTTCTCTACATGCATTTATGCATGGAATCTATTGGCTCGAATGACTTAATAAGGGCCCTAAGAGCGTAGAGAGTTTCTGTGACAATAATCAAGGTGCCATTTGACAAAGGGAACTTGGGGGACACGGAGTCCTTGAACTAATATTGATGGCCCAGCTATAATAGTCACAAAGTAATATGCTCAGAATCAAAATGGAATCATAATGAAAAAAACTCAAAATTTATTCATAAGCCAACGGAGTACATCATTGTTTCTTAACCATTAAGAGAATCTAATCCAAGTACTAGCTAATGCAAAACAATGCTAGTCGTTTAACTTCTTTTGGTAACTCCAAAATAAATATGACCAGGTGAGTAGAGAGATGTCGGTGGAGTAAAGCTCGCTTAAGTACCATTTATCTCAAAACCTTCCTACACATCACACTCACTTTGGATGAGCCTACTTTGAAGAGAAACTAAACCAATGGCATTTAGTACAAAATACATGGCAATTTCCTATTAAATCTCTCGGAAAAGTAAAACTTAAACATAATTGGTGATCTATTTATTCCAGCTAGATTTGAAGTCTTCAACCCTTCACTCTAGATCATCTTCTTGATCTTCTTGTTCCACATAGTGAGCTTCTCTTGCTTCACAATATGCTTTGTAGGCCGTGACAATATTTTCATGAGCTCTACAAATGTGTGTCCAATGACCGGACACTCCACATCAGGAACATACATCTCTGTGCTTAGACTCCATTGATTGAGGCACTTTCAAAGTGTCATAAGGATGGCTCCTAGTGTTGGTGGCGCCACCAACATGGTCAGAGGCGTTGCCTCCTTTTCTCTTTCGACGTTGACCTCTTCGGTTTTGTGTTTGCCTATTTTGGCGGTTACCTTCTTTAGTAGAGCGATTATATGGACCAGAACGTCCAGAAGTATCCTAAGATTAGGATTTTGCTCTTGGCGTCCTCTCTCAAGGGCGCGACTATAATTGGACTCCGGAATATGCTCTGTTTCCACGGATCTCGAATTATAGTTCTTACAAGGATGCTGTCATGCTTTTCAGCGACATTCATGGCTCCAATGAGCTCTTGAAATATTGTGATTCATCCTACAGTAACATCGATTCGATAGTTCTTTGCAACCATCAAAGCAGAGACAAGGAAGGTAGAGAGAGTCTTCTCAATCAACATCGCATCTGTGATGTCTTTTCCATAAAATTAAATCCTTCATGGAATACGAAGTGCTTCCGAGTTATAGTTAATAACTGACTTGAAATCACAGAAGCGAAGGTTATGCCATCTCACTTCTAGTTCAGGAAGCAGAGAGTCACGGACGTTGCCAAATCTTTCTTCATGTGAAACCCATAGCCTTCTGGGATCATCTTCATTCATATACTCGTACTGGAGCGAATCATCCATATGACGAGTCATTAGGATGATGACTTTTGTCTTATTTGCCTCTAAGACTGTGCTCTATTTGCTTCCAAAGGTTGAGCTTACTCTATAGTTAGCACGACCTGGCAAGGCTTGAGAATCGTATCTAGGATTCCATCGGCCTTGAGATGCTGGCGGACATCACAAACCCACTTGTGATATCCAGAGCCAGTTGTTCCTAATGGAGCGAAGTCCATTTTGTTCAGGTTACTTATTCTGAAAGAGAACAAGAAAAAAGGTTAGTCAGCGAAAAAGGTTACCACGAAACCATAAAAAATTTCTGAGCGTAGTCACTCTCAAGAAATAGTGAATTTTTGAGCTTAATCGCTTCTAAGAAATTAGAGATTTCTGAGCGTAGTCGCTTCCAAAAAATCAGATTCCAAGAGGTATTGGATTAGATCGAAACAATGATTTAAGTGGTCGATCATAAATTCTCTACACACTCTAAATTTGGAGATCTCAACAAGCTCCAAGCTTGAAGTAAGCGCGAACCTCCACAGTTCGCCTTTTGGTCTCCCCTATGAAGAAGAAAAGGGGGTAGAAAAAGACAGTTTACAAGTCCCCGAGAAAAAGAAGAGAAATTGAATAAAAACTTTAAAAGGGGGACTTTTAGTAAAAATTACCTCGAAATAGTGATAAGAAAGTTGCCAAAAATTGTCACCGGAGGTGGTTGACTGGAAAAGCTTGGCCGGTGGGCTTCTCTTGTTTATTTTTTTTGCTTTTGCCCAAGCCTACTCTCTTTTCCTTTTTTTGGGCTGAGTCAGCCTTCTCCTTTTTGGGCTGCTTCCTTTTTTTTTTTCCTTCTTCTGCCGACTTGGGTTGCACCTCTTTGTGTTTTTTTTCTTTTTCTTTCGGGCGGTTCAAGGAGGTGCAGTGCTTCAGCAAGCTTGTCCGGCAGCTTTTTGGCCGGTTTAGGGAGTCAAATTTTTGGTTCCCAGATTATGGAGTCAAGGCTCTAGTAGTGGCTGAATTTGATTGTAGAAGGAGGTACGGAGGAATGCGAATTGGTCAGGACACTTTGTTTATGTTCTGGGCGCCGGTTCTGTGCTTTTCAGGCCGGTTTCGTTGACGCTGCTGGTGGTTCTGGGCTCTTGGGGTCGAGAGCTTCATGGTGAGGATCGGTGGTTGCTAGTGTTTGAAAACTACGATTTTAGGGTTTCAGGGTTAGGGTTTCGTGCTCATAACATGTTTAAGGAAAACTGAAATTGGGAGATAATTGAGTTGTGCTTTCATTGATAATATGGGCTTTTTTATATAGAGGATTACAAGCATAGAAATAGAGTTATACATGGAAATATAATTGTACATTGATTGGATATCTACCAGGATTCTCCGAGAATATCTCTAATATAAATCCTATTACAATTAGAGTTGTTAAACAGCTGACTTGGCATGCCAAGTCAACTCTGGTGGGACCCACATGAAGGGGAAAATACCAAAATTAACCCTGGCTCTCTTTAAACCCAGCTTTCACCCAAAACCCCTGTTATGAGACTTTCTTTCTTAACACAGTTCCAAATCAAAAAAAATTTAGTGAAACCCATAATTTCTTTCATGTAAAGAATTAACAGTTTTGGTGAAGTATGGGTTAGGGACTTGGAGCAATGAGAGAGGGACTGAATTACATCCACCTTATCAAATTCAAAAGCTTTATTCTTTTTCAAATCCATCAAATCACTCACATGGTATAAAACCCAGAACCCAAAACTGGTTCTTGATCTTAAAGTTCAAGTCTTTCACCCCTATCTTTCTTAACAATCCAATCCTGGTCTTATTAGTTCGATTCCATCATTTGGGTCGTCTTAATTTGTATCCAAATCTTTGATTTCAATATGCTAAAACGGCACCGTCTTCGTTTTGGCGAGAATCAAAATGGCTAACGACCTCGACCTCGACGCTTTGCTCTGCTATGCCGCCGCTAACGTCACTGCCTTTCCTCCCTCGCCATCCAATTTCACCTTCTCTAAGGTTCGCTATCTCTTTCTGGCTCTCTAAGGTTTTATATCTCTGTGCGCATTTCTGGAATTTGAGAATCGGATTCTGTGTTGTTTGTGAATGAACTTGAGTTCGAGCCTGGATAATCGAATCCTACTTATCTGATGCAAGTAGGATCCAGAGCATCAGTGAAACGCTACATTTTGAGAAAGAAGCCACCGGGGAAGTTGCTTCAGTCTACTCATGCTGTGGAGAGAGAATTCCAGGTTAACCCATCTAACTCTGTTATCTCTCTCTCTCTCTCTCTCTCTCTCTCTCACTGATTGTTCTTATTTTTGTGGCTATTTGATTTTGGTTTGGGTTGCTTGAGAAAGATGTGTGAGAAGCATGTAATTTACTTCCTGATGCTCGTTTGAAATTGAAATCAAGGTCATATGCTGAGCTGAGAATGTTGTAATTTTTTAATTTTGGAGCTACAGGTTCTTCGAGCATTGGGTAATCATACTGTAGTTCCGGTTCCGAAAGTTTTCTGTTTGTGTACTGATCCAAGTGTGATTGGAACCGCTTTTTACATCATGGAGTTTTTGGAATGGCGAATTTTTGGTAACCCCAAGCTACCGGTATTAGTTTTTGATTTGGGACTGTGTTAAGAAAGAAAGCCGCATAACAGGGGTTTTGGGTGAAAGCATGGTTTAAAGAGAGACAGGGTTAATTTTGATATTTTACCTTTCATGTGGGTCCCACCAGAGTCGACTTGGTATGTCAAGTCAGCTGTTTAACTGTTCCATTTGACGGAATGACCTGTTGGATGATAAATCATAATGTATGGGTGTTTTTGATGAAATTGAATGTTTGAGAACTGAATTGATTTTAGACCTATACCATAGGGTAGTAATTCGTATTTAGCTCTAAAAAATAAAAAAAAAGGAAAAATAAGAAAAAAATAAAAACAAAAAAGGAAAGAAAAACCAAATAAAATCTGCACCTTTTGCCGTTTCTTTTTTAGCATAAAAAAATAATAAATAGAAGTGAAAAAGGACTAAAGGGGCAATTTGGCAAAAGAAGCAAATGGGGAAACGCTTAGTGCGGCGACTGAGACCGGATTGAGGGATCTTCTGTACTTTTTCTCATTGGCCCGCAACGGAACTCAACTTTATTACAACTTTGCCAAGGAGGCGAACAAGAAGAAGATAAATATTGCTTCCCTCTCTCTCTTTCTCTTTGTTCAGCTTCTCAAGATCTTCCTTGCTTTCGGTGCTTTCAAAAGCCAATCTTACTCTGCAGTACTACTCGACCTCTCTTTTTCCCTCTGCTTCCCAATCACCCTCTCATTTCCGTACAACACAGACCTCAAGGTTCCATTTATTTACGCCCCTGTGACATTATCTTCTAGCTAAGGTTGTTGCTTGCCCCTCTCAGTAAGCTTATGCTTATGTCAAACTAAGCTAAGGTTGCTTCTCGTACAAGTTCTTATCCCACTTTTGTGCTTAAGAACCAAGCTGAACGGAAAGTGAAAGAAGAAAAGGAGAGGACAAAATTCCCAGAATAAGCTACGTGAGGTCACCCTGCAGGGTATGTATGTATAATAGTGCCCCGCCTATCAAATCGTGGCAAACAGAGTTGCCGTTAATGGATTCAAATACCCATCTCAATCTGGAGCACCAACAACCCCACCACCAACCCAATTCTGGGTTGCTCCGATTTCGCTCTGCTCCGAGCTCAATGTTCGCTGAGAACAACAACAACAACGCCGATTTGGGGGTCCATAAGGGAACTTTAATCGAGGGTGGTTCCGACTCCGACAGATTGTTCTCGAGATTCGTGAGCTACAGTCACAGTAACGACTCGGAATCGTGGCCGTCGAGTTTCCAGGAGTTCGAGGACAAATCTACGGTGACGGAGGCGGCTGTGACGGCGAGTCGTATGAGCTCACAGCATCAGCAGCAGGGGTTTCCTGGTCTTCCACCTCATTATCCGAGACAGAACTCGTTTGGGAGTGGTAATGGCTCTTATGGGTTGGTGGGTTCGGCTGCAGTGGAACATCACCCGCAAGCCAAGACTGTTACTTCCAATCTTGTTCGGCAGAGTAGTTCTCCTGCTGGGCTTTTCTCCAACAACACCTCTGTTCAAAATGGTATTCATTCTTCTCTTCTGTCATATACCTCTGACTTTTTTTCTTTTGGTGGGAGGGCTTTAGATTTTTGAAGAGATATTTATTCGTTTACATGTCATTGTGTTCTTCGATGTACAAGCACTTGATAAGGAACATTCATTTGAGCATGTGCAATCAAACAAAGATGTTGTGAACATTTTTTTTCTGCGGCGGCATGTGTAAAGATTTGATCCAAAAGTTAAAAGGGATATTGTGTTTTTCAATTAATTCCTTGGTTTCCTGGGCAATGAAGGAACTGGAAAAGACTAAATAAATGAAAACTCAGGAGTGAGATAGTTACGCCTCTACTAGGCATAATGGTTTCATCTGGCTCGGTTTTAAATAGAAATTTGTGTTTCATTCTGGTTTATATGAGGAGATATTTGATTGCAATTTGAAGTTTCCTATCTTTTCTTGTACAAATTCTGTGAAAGCTTGCTAAAAGAGTTGAGGAAAGGATTGCAATCATAATATTTACTTTACAAAGCACTTACCTAGATGTTCATGTTAGTGAGTACAGAAGTCATAAATTAGGTGATAGCTTTGGATTAGGAAGCTTCATAAATTCTGAATGTCTTTTGATCATAACTATTAAAGTTACAGGAAATATGGACTGAGTGGGGTACTAATTGGGATTTGGTAACCAAGTCCATTTACAAATAGGTGGAAGGGTCGAATTAGCTTCTCATTGATAGTACAAAGGTTGGAAGTGAAAATGCTGACACTTCATTTTTTTTTTTTGTACAGGATTCCCATTTGGAGCTTGGAATGATCCATCAAATTTTGCCGATAATTTAGGTGGCATAAGAAGAGACCAAGATAATGATCAGAAGTTATTCTCTGCTACTCAGGTATTGGTTTGCATTGTATTTTGTTGAGTTTCCTCAGATTTTTGTTTCATTTTCACTTATTCTGAACAATTCATAATCAGAATGGTGATCTTGGGAACCGGATTCATATATTATCCCACCACTTGAGTTTACCAAAAAATTCAGCAGAAGTTGCCATGGAAAAGTTCCTCCAACTCCAAGATTCTGTACCTTGCAAAGTTAGAGCAAAGCGAGGTTGTGCCACTCATCCTCGAAGCATTGCAGAAAGGGTAAATATAGAAAAATATTATGTCCATAGCTAGCTATATTTTATTTGAAGTGCATATCATCCTCGAAGTATTTATCAAACAATTAGTGCATTCACCATTTACTTAACATGATGATCTTACTCTATCAATGAAAATTATTGAAAAATGACCATAAGGAGTAATTTATTTATAGGTGAGAAGAACACGGATTAGTGAACGAATGAGGAAGCTACAAGAGCTTGTGCCGAACATGGACAAGGTAAAGTTTACATAACCATTTGGCCTCTATTTGTTTTTGGAGCCTAACATTCTCTTTTTGGTTCTTGACAGCAAACAAATACAGCAGACATGTTGGACTTGGCTGTTGATTATATTAAAGAACTTCAGAAACAGTTCAAGGTATTAAACAAGCTAGTTAAATCAAGAAGATTGCATTTAGGACAACCACGATTTTCAATCTAATCTGTGCATTCTTTTGCAGAGTCTTAGCGATGTTCGAGCCAACTGCAAGTGTTTGAGTATGCAGAAGCCCGTTCAAAATCAGATAGTTTGACGGCCTTTTCTGTACAGGAAACAAAATGTTAAACACCTTTTGGTTACTCCATGAATAGTAAGTAGAAACTAGTTAAGGAGCTAAATCAAAAGAAGTGATATAAAAAGGAGCTCTAAGATATCGCTGTACCTTCTGGTGGGATGTGATGTGGTAGGCTGGTAGAGTTTGCACCACAACATCTGAGGGGACCATGTCTTGATATAAGTTAACAAGCTAGTGTTCCTATTACACAGAATATGAATAAAAGACAAAGAATGTACAGGATATGTTCTCCAATAATAATGCAGTCCTCTTAAGTTTTGAACTTTTGTTGCAGTTAGATGTATATATGTGTTCGTATTTTTGTTTCAGGACAGACATAACATAGATATTTTCCGTTTTAGGCTGATTCTGTTGCTTATTTGGTTCTGATAAGATCTCCCTAGTTTATCCAGAAAAAAGGAAATGTTGGGTACAAAATGATTGTGCTGAAGGAAGGCTTATTTTTGGTAACAAACTGAGAAAGTTGACTATCTCTTAAGTATTGATGGATGCCTACCTCATTTATGGTCTGAACTAGTTACGTGACTTCATATTGTCTTTCGCCTTGGAGCCTTATCTCTCACAACGAGTACTTAATTTTAAGCAGTTAATATGTCCGACTCCGACTAGCTTGTTTGTCCATTTGTGTAGAGAAAAGTATGCCTCTTTACTTCTTTTTCTTTGTAGCTAAGGTTTCCTTCTTTCTCTATCCTCAGCAAGAAAATGCTGAAAACCTAGGGTTCTTTGTGAAAGAATGGTCCTGGCTAGACGGTCTTGGACCATACAAGGTTACCGGATAGGGTTGTGACTCGTGAGTCTTGTGAAATAAGGGCAATTTAAGAGCACCTGTGATTGGGGGTAGAATTAGGATCAAGTTTCTTTCCTACAATCTTTGCTACCAGCCTACCATTGACCGAGATCAATCGATTACTATTCCAAGTATGTGGGCCTTTACTCTTCTTTTCTTTATTTACTTTCACACGAAGAAGACGGGGTTGAATTTGGACAAGTTTTGTCTCACCTAGAGGTGATTTTTGACTTTCTCAATTTCTCTGCACACTTTTGGAGCCTCAACTTTTGAAAGAATTTCTTTACACACTTGGAGCCTCAACTTCCGAAAGAATTTCATTTCGCCTAGTGGTCAAATCGGTCTTTTTTTGACTTTCTCATTTTTACTACACTCTTTTGGAGCCTCAACTTTTAAAAGAATTTTATTTCGCCTAGTGGTCAAATCAGCTGATACGCTAAAAGTAAGCAAGTAATTTAACACTGTAAAATGTAGCTGTCAGTATAGAATAAGTAGGGATCGTTCAAACCGGAGATTGCGGGTACACCTATAATTGCATAAACAAATAAGCGCGCAATTTAACCCTGCAAAAATGTAGTTGTCAGTATAGAATAAGTAGGGATCGTTCAAGCCGGGGATAGAGGGTACACTTGTAATTGCATAAACAAATAAAGAATTAATACAAGTATAAAATGTTATTTACAAAAATGAAACAAAGAATAAAAATATATACAAGTAAACACAAATAAGGGGGTTTTAGAATTAAAATTAAAAACTAAAATAAATAAAAATAAAAACTTAAAACACATATACATGGCTGGAACGCAAGGAACAAAGATCAAAACCACATTCATATGCAAGAAATCCGATTACAATTCCTATAGTTAATTCTCTATGTCATGAGAAAGAAGTTGACCATAAGTGAAAGCACCTAAATTAAACTTATTGAACATGCAATCATAGTCTAGAATGCTAGCTAATCAAGAACACATTCAACGCATGAAGAACAACGAAAGGATATTAACCAAAGTGCACAACCTAGTATGAGAAAGCTCATCTATTTGCAATCCTCCTTAATTGATTTCGACTTTTGTCCAAAGCCTTTATTATTTACGAAATAGGTTCACAAAATATTAGGTGAATTATTTACCTAAATCTAGCTCCAATTACATGCATATATCCTAAGTTGGCCACCAAAGAACATAAATATGCAAAAGTTTTCTGTAATCCAAAATCAATTAAGCAATCTCACATAAGCAACATAGATATTACAACTATAGAAATCACAACTTTTATTCAAACATATAAACGGGCTTTAAACTTTGCCCTTAATGTCATGTTAACTAGAATTCATAAGTCTACGAATCAAACAAAGGAAAATAAAAGAAAGTATGAAATACACCGTGAAAATGAATAACAAAGCCTTGAGACGAAGAACTTGAAGATCCTTGAAAGCAAGCAATCTTCTAGGGACTACACAAGGGTGGATGACGGGTATGATATTGTTGTATTGCATGACTTCTTCTCCTCATTGGTTGAGACGCAGAGCTTCTGAAGACCAGAGAATTGAGAGAATTTTTCTGATGTTGAAAAGAATGAAAGAATTATGGGAGAAGTCGTGTGTGAAGTGGTGTCTGAAACGTCCCAATGATGCTCCTATTTATAGGAGGATGGCAACTTGGTCTCCAAGACTTCAAAATTCTTCTTTTTATTTTCTAGGATTTTTCTGATTAATCCACACAGCAGTAGCCAATCAGATAATTCCACATCATCCATCCTGTGTCATCCAACCAATAAGAGGTCCTCAAATTATCACCTTGATTCTAGGGAGATTATTTTTGAATTAATTACATGATTATTTTCTAATTTATCTCCTCAATTTTGACCAAGGATGGAGTATAGAGCTCAAGGAATGTATCTGGACCTGTTTTCAACCTTCCTAAATATTGTAAATCCCTTAAAATTCTCCATGATAACTTCAAAAACGTCACTTTCCAGAATCCCTTGAATATCTCACGGCAAAATACTTATTTCACTTAGAATTCCTTCCTTTTGCATCCAAGAAACCCTCGTATACTTAGGTCTCTTTATTTGTCGCAATATCCCAAGTTTTCTAGAACATTCTTGAGCTTTCTTGACCTATCTTGAAGCCACATGGTCTCCTAGTGCTCTGAGGTTTCCTAGCCCCATCAGGACTCCTTATGTCTTTAGGACTCCTAGTCAAACAAGGACTCTTCATATGAAATGTTCTTGAACCTTCCAGAATCTTCTTTTGCTTTCCTAGTTCAACTGGAATTTCTTGTGTCATTAGGATTCCTACTTTGACTGGGTTTCCTAGTCGGATCAGGATTTCCTGGTTGGATCAGAAAAACTTCATTTATTCATTTCAGCTCATTTCTGTATCCTTGTGCTTTCCTTTGTCATCTCCAACGTCTCACATCCTTCTCATGTGTCTTTAAGCTCATTTCCTTGTCATTTTCTCCGATGTACCTAGAAAATAGAAACTAAATTAAAAATGATTAAGTAAAGGAAATAACTAAGTAAAATATGAGGAAATAACTATTAAAACATCGCATTAAAATGTTTCTATCATCGGCCTTTTTTGAACATGTAATAACCCAATTGATCTTCCATAATTACAGCTAGTCTTCGCTTTCATATTTGGTTGCATGTATTGAAAACGATATATTCTCGCATATTGGTGATTTCTTATTCCACTTTTGCTGACGCCATAGAGTGTATTTTGAATGATCGACTCATGACATTGAAATTTTGCTTCAATCTAAACAACTGCGATTGCAACAAAACGCTCAAATCTCCGTGGGTTGATGTTTTGCAGGTTAGAAAAGTATAAGAAAGATATTGGTTGACTTATAATAAAATGAAGGATTAAATACTTGTTACTCCTCATACTTTTCCCTGAAAAACAGTTTGGTCTCTCGCCTTTCAAATTGAACTGAATAGTCCTTATTATCTCTAATTCTCATATAACAAGTCCAAAATGATCCGAAATGACTATTATGCCCCTCATTTTCTATTTTTTATATATTATTTTATCCTTTTTTTTTTCCTCCCCTTTTTTTTGTACTCTCTCTCTCTCTCTCCCTCGACCTCTCTTCTTCTTCTCTTCCTCTGCCATCACTGGAGACCACCACTTCCGGCCACCATCATCAGTCGAATCTAGACCGAAACCATTCCTTCACATCAACGTAACTGACCCAGCAATCTCCTCCACCCTGAAAACTTCCAAAAACGCAGAAATCCATAGCCCTCTCACAATCCAAAATTAAACAACACAATTAGTGATTCCATTTCTCGTCAACCCAGAAGCTCCAATCAAAGGAAAAACACGAAGATTACCTAATAGAGGGGGTCTGAAGCTCCAGCAGCCATGAGCGGTGGTGCTAGCTTCTCCCACGCACCAGCGGCAGCCCGTGAAGGGCGTGCGGCGGCTCTGGTCTAAATCGGAGGTCAGGAGTTTGGGGTTTCGAAAGATAGTGTAGCTCTGACTTCGTTTATGGAGGTGTTGAAGCTCGATTCGGGCTGGAGACTAGAAATCGAAGGCATGTCAAGCTGAGAGCTCCGGTGATGCTCGAACAGCGTAGTCAGGCATCAGCAGGCAGAAGGGTTTTTGGGTTTTGCTCTCTAGGGCTTGCTGAGTCTGACGGTGGTGTCGATATGGCGAGGTGATGGTTGGAAATTGATGGAGGTTGAGAGGCGGCAGCGTCGCAGCCTTGGGCTTCGGATTTGGGTGCTGGATCGATTGGAGGTGGCGGTGTGATGAAATGGTGGCTAGAGATGGTGTTCTCCGGTGGTTGCAGAGGGAAGAAGAAGAGAGAGGGAGCGAGAGGTCAGGGGAGCGTGAGAAGGACGCGCGGCTGAGAAGAGAGAAAGGGAGATTTTAGGTTTTTGGTGAGATGGTGGCCGGAAGTGGTGGTCTCCTGTGATGGCAGAGGAAGAGAAGAAGAAGAGAGGTCGAGGGAGAGAGAGAGACTGTGCGGCTAGGAGAGAGGGAGAGAGGGAGGGAGAGAGAGAGAGAGCGAGTGTATAAAAAAAGGGAGAAAAATTAAAAAAATAGAGAAAAAAATAAATATAAGGATAAAATAATAATAAAAATAGAAAATGAGGGGCATAATAGTCATTTCAGATCATTTTGGACTTGTTATATGAGAATTAGAGAGAATAAGGACTATTAAATTTAATTTAAAAGGCGAGGGACCAAACTGTTTTTCAGGGAAAAGTATGAGGAGTAATGAGTATTTAATCCTAAAATGAAGGATTAATTTCAGTTTACCCCCCTGAGATTTGGGGGTGTCATCATTTCACCCCCTCTACTTTCAATTTTGAATTTTTACCCCCTAAACTTTCCAATTTCAATCAACCGTGTCCAATTTCTCTTATTCCATCCAAAGTCAACGTTAACTTTGACTTTTGAGGGGTAAAATGGTCTTTTCAAGATAAAAAATATATAAAAAAATAAAAAAAAAAAATTTTCGTTTTTTTTTTTTTTTTTTTTTTTTTTTTTTCTTTTTTTTTTTTTTTTTTTTCCTATTTCTTCATTTTTTTTGTCTTCAACCTATACACCAACAGTTATAATAGGTTTATAAAAACAAAAAAAATATTCTAGGTGGTTGAAAGCCGCTTGCTGGTCTACGATATTTGTGATATATCTCCGATAAAGTGAAGAATTTTAGGATATATCCCCAATAAAGTGAAGAAATATCTGTAAAAAATAATTTTACACTTTATCTAGAAATAAATATCTGTAAAAAAATAATTTTACACACTCGCTGGTCTACGATATTTGTGATATATCTCTGATAAAGTGAAGAATTTTAGGATTCCCTAATAAAGTGAAGAAATATCTGTAAAAAATTATTTTACACTTTATCTGTAAATAAATATCAGTATATTCCCAATAAAGTGAAGAAATATCTGTGTAAATCATTTTTGGTCTACGATATTTGTGATATATCCCCAATAAAGTGAACCAATATCTGTAAAAATGATTTTACAATTTATCTGTAAATATCTGTATATCCCCAATAAAAAGTGTAAAATCATTTTTTACAGATATTTATTTACAGATAGTGTAAAATTATTTTTTACAGATATTTCTTCACTTTATCAATATTATCGTAGACCAGCGAGTGTGTAAAATCATTTTTTACAGATATATTTCTAGATAAAGTGTACAGATATTTCTTCACTTTATTGGGGATATATCCTAAAATTCTTCACTTTATCGGAGATATATCACAAATATCGTAGACCAGCAAGCGGCTTTCAACCACCTAGAGTATTTTTTTTGTTTTTATAAACCTATTATAACTTTTGGTGTATAGGTTGAAGACAAAAAAAAAATGAAGAAATAGAAAGAAAAAAAAAAAAAAAAGAAGAAACAGAAGAAAAAAAAAACAGAAAAAAAATTATTTTTTATTTTTTTTAATATATTTTTTATCTTGAAAAGACCATTTTACCCCTCAAAAGTCAAAGTTAACGTTGACTTTGGACGGAATAGGAGAAATTGGACACGGTTAATTGAAATTGGAAAGTTTAGGGGGTAAAAATTCAAAATTAAAAGTAGAGGGGGTGAAATGATGACACCCCTAAACCTCAGGGGGGTAAACTGAAATTAATCCTAAAATGAATCAGGGATATGATTCAAAATAAAATAATCGAAATGTGATTTAGTTACCGCTGCTTTTTATATCCTAATAAATTTTAGAAATGATTTGCAAATTAAATACAACCGTCTAATACCTCCTTTGTTCATAAATTACCTCAAGCAAAACTAGAGATAGGTCCCTAACAAGGCTTATCTATATTTGGGCTCTTCTTGGGGCTAATAGGTTGGACCAACCCTTTGGTGTGGGGTTGGATAGAATGGGCCTCTAGGGTCCATAACAGTACTTAATTTTGTTAGGTCGCAAATGCCAGTTGCTCTGAGGGTTTTTTTTTATTTTGCTTCAGAATTCCTATGTTTTTGTTTGGAATAATAGTGCCAGGTGGGTGTAATGCTGAGTATTCTAGAATAGGAGTTTTAGAGTGCTCTGAGGAACGATTCTTTCTATCGACTCTATAAGAGCAGCTCCAACAGATTCCTTATATTTTGATTTTTCTCTACTTTAGAGAAAAATAAGCATCTTTTGCTCCAACAGATTCCCTATCTATTTTAGGGAAAGGAGTTATCAGAACTCCTATTTGGAATAATAGTGCGTAGATTTTCTAAAAGGTGGGTGTACTGGGGGTATGCTGAGCTCTTATTCTTATTTAGAATAGGAGTTTTAGAGTGCTCTGAGGAACGATTCTTTCTATCGACTCTATAAGGGTGTTTCGTTTTTGTATTGCTTGCTGAATCTATATAATGAGCTGACCTATTTTCATAAAAAAAAAGTGGCTTATCTATATTTTAACTAAATTTTGAGCTAAAGTAGTTGTTTTAGATGGCACGTTTTAATATATATCTTCACCAATGCTATTTATTTATACTATGATCCATAAAACCTTTCATTAATAAACTTGGTCCATTACAACCATGAGTTAGAGGTGCCGCATTAAAAACTTGCCACTATATGAGTTAGGTTGGTTTGCCACCCAAACAAGAGGGAGTTTTTCACAACCAAGAGTGCCTATTATGTGGCTAAAGATGTCTCATTCGACAGAATTGGTCTCTCATATTGATGATGGCCTTCAATGTCTCTAAAAACCTCTATTGTGAACTGAACTGTTAGGGAAGATAACAATGAATGTGTAAAAAACATGTCAAAATATTTTGCGTACTACAGAAAGGTGTTGTGTGGAAGCGTCAAACAAGTATGTAGTATCTAAATATAAAAAAGATAAACCAATAGAATTTGGGGGAGAGGATTGTCTCCTGAGCTCTATTTTTGGCTGAGCTAGCTAAGCTTTTGTTTATGTAATGCCATGTGTTCCAAGATAAATCTAACGACCCAGATAATTTTTTTTCTTTGGTTTTATATTTTGACATATAACTAGAGCTTGTCATGTGGACGCAATCAAATCCGACGGTCTAAAATAGCTAATTGACAATATCATATAGACTCTGATTCTTCTTCTTCTTCTCTCTCTCTCCTCTCTCTTCTCTCACCTTGAAATTTATCAATTAGTCTTCATATTAGAAGTTTAGAGCATAGGCACCTTAGTGTTCTTCGTCTGAAATCTTCACCAACTACCCTCTTCTCTCTCTTTGTCTTTTGAACCAATTTCTTTAGTTTCGGATCTGACCCAATCCATAGTTTTCAATTTGTAATGCTATGTTTGATAAGAGATTATTGAAGGGATACATTCATTCAAATTTGGCCAAGGGAAGAGAAGCTTAAAATCATTTGCTCTTTTTGACTGAGCTGACCATAGATCAAAAATTGATTGAAGGGTGCGGCTGATTATGTCAATCTCAGAGAATTAACTCGTATGATTCATTTTAAGGTGCATGTTGTTCTTCCCCAATTGCTACATTGGAGCTCTTGATTTTTGAACGCAACCCAAATCACGTAATTTGCCTCCTCTGCTCAAATTCCTAGCCAGACTTTTGTTCTTGATCTTGCTACTGAGTAAAGGTTTTTGCTTTTTTGCATTTTGGTTGTGAATTTTTTAGGAGTGATAATCATGCTGCTTGATTTTTGACTGATTGGAAAGGAAGGAGTGTTATGGGCTTGCTCTAATTTATTGCAAAGGAATATTTGTCTTGATAACAGTTTCATAGAAGTTTTATAACCTAAAAATAGTTCTTTATCTGGTATGAGTTTCATTTCAGCGAAGGAAAAGAAGCGAAGAACATAAGAGAGATAAAGGGAAGATAATAGGAGGGAGAAAGGACAAAAAAAAAGTGGATATGAAGGAAAGAAAAAGACAAATAAAAATAAGAGATATAGACCATTAGATCTATTATTGCCACGTGTCTTAATCTCCTTCAAAGCTTGGTAGCTCATGCAAAAACAATGCTCAGGAAAGGATCCACTCCCAAAATCTCGAAAGAGTGGGCAATGGCAGTTCCATTCCAATCTGGGAGGATAGTTTTTTTTTTTTTTTTGTTAATCATACGGTGTCCTCAAAGGCTTCCTAGGCCCAAAGACTAATCCGTGCTCGGGGGATCTTGTCAGAACGCTTCCTCCCCTGCTGGCCACCAAGAATATATTGGGATTTAACTCCAATAAGCATCGGAGAGATTCAAACCCGGGTGTGGGGGTTCCACACCTGGAGGCTCTTACCAACTCGACCACCTGTGGTGGTTTCTGGGAGGATAGTTTGATCCTCGCACCGGTCCATTTGGGCCTACCTCACTGCTGCGTATCCCTACCACAGTAAGGTTTGTCTCCCAATTAACTGACTCTAGTTAGTCAGTTAATTCACTTAATTGGGAGTCCAAAAAAAAAAAAAAAACACTAGTTCTGCTTCATGCAAAGTATCGTTGTTGGAGTCCATTTTTTCTCCCGAGGATGTTAAAGTAATCTCTGCGATTCCTTTGAGTCTCAGATCCCCAGCTAATTTTCGGGTATGGCATTTCACTCCGAAAGGACATTTTTCAGTCATTAGTGCTTACAAAGTTGCTCGAGATCTTTTGCTCCATTCTCTTGGACAGGTCCCAACAAATTCCATGGTGAGTGCCTTCTAAAGTGACGATATGTCTTGGAAAGCTCTCAAAGGTTAATTATATTCTTTTACATGGTAATTTGTTATGGCATCAGTTGGATGTCCCTTCAGAGTGTGTATTATGTGAAGAACCATTGGAGGACTCTAGTCATCTATATATTTAAGGATTTCCGTATTGCTCAAGAAATTTTGGGCCATTTATCTCTTTCGGTTCCTTCTACTTCTGATGATTCTTTTTTGGTTTGGCTGCAAAGTTGTTCATTGTTGCTTTCGGGTACAGATTGGACTGAACTCTTAGTTCTGATTAATGTGGTTTACTTGGAAGGCTAGGAATGATCGATCTGTTATGTATGGTCAGACATTATTTGTCAACCACAAGAATTAGGTTGGGTGATACTACTTGGCTTAATGGTTTTCGATAAGCTAATGCCAGACCTCATAAACAACCAAGATTCAGAACAAGGTAGTTGGTTTAGTGTGTGCATGGATGGGGCATATGATTACAGCAGTGCTTCCGGTGGTATTGGAATTGTTGTACGTGATGGGAATGAATTTTTTGTTGCTGGTCTTGCCTTGAGTGTTAATTCTATTATGTCACTTGCTCATGTGGAGTCGTTAGCTGGGTTGGAAGCAAATCCCATAGTTTTACTCCTGTCCGTTTTGAGATAGATTGCTTACAACCAAATCCCACTAATACCAAAAGGAGATTACATATGGTGTTTAATTAACACTCAATCCAAATTCCAATTACATCCAAATACACTCAAGGAAAGAGAAAGACCAAATACTGTAACCAAAGTTGCGGCTACATACACAACTCTTTCTTTTCTCTCTCACAACTTAATTGTTGACATAAAACATATATTTATATGTGTTTTCCCGACCTTTCCTTATTTGGGTTGGGCCTTTAGTTGTGGTACATAGACTTAGGTGGAAGACTGCCCTCTATTTGGTGTATTTTTTATAATGGAAGTAAATGGATGGTCACATCACCAATTACATTGTTAGAATGTTGCTCTTTCTTGGTCGGTCATACTATAGGTAACATAGGTGGAAAATTGTTCTCTGCATACGATATGCGAGGAATATGCTTGGTTGGTTATAGCACCGGTTACTTTGTTGGAAGATTGCCCTTTTATGGTCGGTCATACCATTAATAATTGTTTAATTAGTCCGGTTTACATTCGGTCATTTCGGTGCATCATTAGATGCATTATTGTATCCAATCATACGTCTGCTAGGTTTTATTTCCGATGTTTTATTGTTGTATTTTTCATTTATGATGTAGTTTCTACATCGATCTCTTGTAATCTTTCTTATTATTAATAGAATTGACATTTTCTCTAAAAAAAAAAAGCAAAAGAATATTGTCATCTCGTTTACATCAAGTAGGGAATATTATGGACTTCATTCAATATGAAGTCCTCCCCCAGTCCCCTAAGCTTGTAAGCTAACCAATTTAGCATGGGCATGAAGAATGTAACTTTAAGGTAGCGAGGTATCGAGGTAAGAAATATTTATGTTCGTTAAGAAATCTTTTGGGCTCGCGGATTTGACCTCCATTTATATCACAAACTAAACAAAGACCCTTTGAGAGACTTCCAAGAGTATTATGTTAAAAAATGTCAAAGCGTTGACAACAAAGAGCATTCTTTTTTTTTGAAATGGGGTTGGTGCAGTTGCCTTCAAACCTTGATTAATGAAATTGCAGAATACAAGGGGGGACGTAGAGCTTGAACCTCAAATTACAATAGGCATAAAGAGAATATCCCGAAACAATACCAGGACTCTCCACAAAATCTATGTATTCTAACAAGCACCAATTAGCAAAGAGTGCATCAATGGCTACTCCATTTGCTTTGATATAGCAGTGACATACCGAAATATAACTCTATATGGAAGAAGCATCATTACAAATTGCACAGCTTTCCCACTATGTTGCCGCACGGAAATAAAACCGTCGGCACTCAATTTCATCTTACCACTGGGAGGTTGCGTCCATTTGATGAAGCAAATAGCTCGCCACCTCGCTAGGCCAGACAAGGCACATTGAGTGTGCATACAGGGACAAATCCCACGTCGCCCTAACACAAGATTATAGGAATTATTGCAGGTAAGAAGCCAATTCTACCAACAAGTAAAAAACAATAACAAATAAAATAAAAATATCATGGGTCCTGGGCCCAAGCCCAGGCCCAAACATCACCAGGCCCAAGCCAAGTTTGACTGCTGCAGAAAGCTTGATTCCTCTATCCCGACGGCAAGAGCACTCTTTACAATTGAGAGTTTTTTCTAGCAAGGGCCAACTTAAATCTAAGAGATTATTCACTTGTTTACTTGTAGAGTCACCATTCAAAGACACGACACTAACATGTTTTCATGATTCTTAATTCGAATTTTTAAGCAAAAGGTACTCTTGCTAGAAACCTTAGAATGCAGCATGATTTGTTTCCACACAAATAAAAAAAATAAGCTAAATATTATTTAGTCTCTAAATTTTTATTGAAAAAACACTTCAGTCCCTTACCTTTTAATTTGACATGTTTACTCATTCATCTCTCAATTATGAATTGAGTCCATTTTGTTACTCTCCATCCAAAAGCATCGTTAAGTTGCTGACGTGACATACATTCTGGGCTAAAATATCTATTATACATTCACTTACTCTCATTCATCTCTCAATTATGAACCAATAGGTCCATTCCATTACTCTCTATCCAAAAGCGACGTTAAGTCACTGACGCGGCATCCCTTCTGCACTAAAATATCTATTATACCCTCACTTATTCTTTTTTGTTAATTTATTTTTTTTTCTCTATATTTTTTTTTTCACTTACTCGTTAAGTTGCACTTCTCTCTCAAACCCCTAAAACTCTCTACTCTCAAACCTTGCTGCCCCAAACTCTTAGCCACCATGGGTAGTAGGGAGGTGAAATGGAGTTGGACCTCGGCTCTAATCGGTGATGCTTCGGCCATCGCCATGACGACTCTTCTCTCCTCGATGCCCAATGAACCCACCTAGCTTTGACCTTATCTCTATCGATCTCACCTCCTTCAATCTCAGCTTCTAGCTCCTCAACGCCGACAGTTGCTTCGGCTATTACCAAGAAGGCTCTTCTCTCCTTGAAGCCCAAGGAACCCACCTAGCTTCGACCTTATCTCCATCGATCTCTCCTCCTTCATTCTTAACCTTCGGCTCCTCGACAACGACAACTTCGTATTGGAGGCTGGAGACGAAAAACATGGGTGAAAAGTTTTTTTTTCTGTGTGTGACTTTTTCTGGGTTGTGTACCATTTGTTGTTAATCTGCTAAGTTGTTTGGAAAAAACCATTCTTTATTGGAAAATTTGACATGGGGTTGTAGTGGATTGTGTTTAGCTCCAATGTTTGGAAAGAACCATTCATTTTGGTCTCTGGTAGTTTATCTTCTTTGATTAGAATTGTCTATTAGTTCATTGGTGTTATGATTTTGTTGTGCATTTGATCTGATTCATGCTATTGTATATTTATCAGAGAACAATGGCGGGAGCCAAAACCAGATACACCCTTGAAGGAGGAGAGAGAGCTGGAAGAAGAAGAGGTAAAAAATAGGGAAAAAAAAAAGGAGAAAAAAGAAAAAAGAGTAAGTGAGAGTATAATAGACATTTTGGTGAAAAAGGATGTTACATCAGCGACTTAACGGAGCATTTGGATGAAGAGTAAACATGTCAAATTAAAATGTGAGGGATTGAAATGTTTTTTCAATAAAATTTCACGAACTAAACAATAATTAGTCCTAAAAAAATAGTATCTCCGCCAATTAAAACGACTACCAATCCTAAATAAACCATATCAAGGCTTCATATTGGAAATACGAATTCCCTTCATGAAAGTATACAAACCATTAAACAAAATCCTCAGTCTAAATGAGAGGTGTCAGAGATCCCAAATGTAGGGGCAAAATAAGTCACTTTTTAGCCATCTAATTGTTACAAATTAAAGAGATAACTTCTCAATTGATATTAAAAGTTAAAACTATCGATTTGATTACTTCAGATATAGATGTAATCTAAAAATTAAATAGTTTGGATAACGAGACTACAATGCAAAATGAAACGAAGTTTAAAAAGGTTGGTAAAAATACTAGAAACTTTCAATGAATGATGAGTTAGAAAAAGCTAAAATGTGAGACATGATCTGAAAAAAGCGGGACAATCATCCTAGCTAACAACATTTTAAGGCCGTGTTTGTTAGGGGGGATTGTGTTATCCCGGCTTAATTTCTTTTAGAGTCCTCCACTCTTCAAGCTAGGCTATGCTATAGAGTCCCTTGACCAATGTTTGGTGCCAGCGGGATTAAATATAGAACCTGCAAAACCTTCAACACCAGCAAAGCTCCACAATCCGTGAAGAGGGAAAACGGCAGAAGAACCAAAGATGTCCAAGTGGGCCGACTTCTTATTCATCTGGGGGTGATTGGTTTCCGAGAAACAGCAAGAGAAAAACAAACCCAGCAAGAGAACCAAAGCAAGTCTGCTGGCTTTTTTCTCTTAGAAACCTCACGAGTCTCTGAATCGAAGCACAGAAGCACCAACCCACCACCACCTTCACTACCAGGTTTACTGATCGCAACCCACAACTTCTTAAATGTTAGATTTTGAAAATTTCATTGCTTTTTCTTCAATTTGTGGTTGTTGAATTGTCTAAAGTTGACGATTAGGGGATCTGGGTCGTTGAAATTTGTTGGTTTTAATGGCAGCTTTTGTGGGTTGAGGTTGAATTGCAGGTTGAGAATGATGAGAGAACGACGAACGGAAGGGAAGAGACGAAGAGTAGATCGAGTGAGTGGGGCTTTCACAATCCCATGATTTTTGGTGGGTTTGTGGTAGACGGTGTCGGGGTGGTTTTTGCGACTGTGGAGTCTCATTTAAAAGAGTCCCCTTGCTGCCAAACATGGGATAACTGGGATTGGACTAGATAAGAATGTCCAATCCAGTCCAATCCCGTGTAACAAACACCACCTAATGGTATGAAACTATACTATCATTTGACTGAGAAGATTGCCATGCAAACTATACTCAATTATCAACTTCTATTAATTAAAATTGAACTGTGTGGGTGGGTTTTTGCCAATTTACTATATACTAAAACAATGTAGGAATACTGTAGCTTATGAACAGTGACTCCCTTAGTAACAGTGTAGTTCCGGTTTTGCCCTGGAAGCATCTGTTGTTTTACCTGCTTACCCAAAACATGTGTGCATCTTCCAGTAGTTCAATTTCTGCGGCTTTTAGTCGTGGCAGTGTGTGCTTGCTTCCAAAAAAACCAATGACAGTGATAGAGGTCGAACGAGACTCAGAGAGCGAAAAGGCTCATTTGAAACAACCCCAACGCTCAAAACACCCAATTCCTCAATCTCATTTCTTCTGACGAGTATATATGAGAAAGATCAGAGGTTTCAAGCTCGGAAAACGACTTTGCCGGGTCACCCGATGGTTCTTCCTCTGAAATCCCACGACCCGACACGGATACCACCGGCTTTGCCCGCCTTCATCTCCGCCATGCAAGTACAAGTAGCTTCGCGCGAAGCTACTTACTTGAGGTTATCAGTTGTTTCTCAGGTTGCATTATTTGTATTTTATCTCTATATGTGTTTAATTTAATGTGTGAGTTTAGATGGAAATGGTTGATATTGATACATACATGCACACATTCATTTCTGTTTTCTGCAGGGAATTGGTAGGCTATCTTTGGTTGCTGCATCCGCTGCTCAATCCGCTGCAGCTTTAGTATAGGCTGTCACAAAAAGCTTACCTCTAAGGTACTTCACTATCAAATGCCTTGATAGTTTTGTTGTATTTCTATATCCATCTTAGAATCCATACAAATTCATTAGAAAAAGCTTAAAAACTCCTAAACCCATAACTGTACATGCAAAAAGAAAAAGAAGTGGTTGTAAACAGTATTAGATTCAAATCCCCACATCAAAACAACTTGCAGAATTGGTTAACTTTATAACGTGTAGGTCCTTTCAAAATAAAAGAATCAGGTTTGTAGTGGCGCCAAATCTTATCGAACATGATTTTGGATATAATAGGATTTCTATGAAGGTTCGATTTATATGCATAATGACTTTGTCTTTGGAAAGGAAAACTGAGAGCTAATAGCTTTGTATGAGTATTTTTTTTTTTTGCCAGCTTTATGGATCGTTAAGCATTTCTTAACAAGTATATGGTAGAGAGATTTAGGAAAATTCTAGAGAATTTGTGGTGAAATACATAAAAAAGAAAGAGAGAATGAAAGAACTTACGCCATTTTTTGACATGAGGAGTGAATGATTGTGTACTGGTCTGTATATGCATACAAAGCATTCCAACACTTCATTCAAAGTAAACCAAGATTTTGAACCAACTCCCTTTTCCCACCAATGCCAAACAAAAATCTGAAAAGGTAACTTTCTCATTTACCCTGCATATTCAAAAGTTTCTGCCTAATATTTTAGCCCCAAAACTTTCTGCAGTATCCTCTTAGTTTTGACATTAGCATCATTTCTTGGAATATCCTTTGTCTTCTGAGATCACTTTGATACTTTTAGATCACATTCTTCCAGTGATAATTAGCTATTACTCCTGTACTGTTTTGATTATGTTATGCATTTTACCTAACACGTAGTAGTGAAATGTAGACCTAAGTGTTTGAATCTTCAAAGCTGAAGAAATGATTCACAGGCAACGGAGGTTAGGAGGTTCTATTGATTCTAATGGATATGCAGGACTGTCTGATGTTGATGCTTTATTTGGTTGATTGGTGCTGAATTTCAGTGCGTTCCCCAACTGTAAATCTTAAATCTTTGTGTATCTGGTTGAATTGGGCATTTGGATTTGTGTTAGTATGATTCTGGGTTTGTGGTAATGAGGTTGAATCTGAAGCTGCAGTCACAAAATATAAAGTTTAGTGAGAAACTTGCTGTTGCTGAAGCAAAGTTTGCAGCCTTAACTACTCCTCAACTGGTAGAGGCTTGAGCTTTCATTTCATGGGTCTGTAATTGTTTTGGATGAAAAAGGAATACAAAAGCTATCACTGTCATAAAGACAAATAATTGATCTATTCTGGTAGGAAGATATGTATGAATTGAAGGAAAAATATGAAACACAATTAGTATTGCAATCAAAGGAGGAGTTGCAGTAAATATTAGTAATAATAAAAAGAGAGAAAAAGTATGGCATGCATGCTTATATATTGATATTTTCCAGTGAGTCTAGGACTACAGATGTAGGAGTGCTGCTTTAATGAATAACTTAAAATTACTGAAACCACATAAGTATCAAAAGAAAAAGAAAAAGAAAAAGAATAACAAAATTATATGCCAGATTTGAAACAGAACATACTACATCGTGTCCCTTCATATGCATTTTCCTGATGTCTTCTTTAGTTATGGGTTTTTTGATTTGGTTAGTTAATGTCAATTTCTATGCCTGTTCTTTCATAGGGTGGAAGAAAAGAAGAGTGGAGAGGCAGAAAGTAAGCAGCTGCAAATGAGATCTAACAACGTTTGATGAGTTTATGAGCTGGTTTCCATTCCATTCATTCTTGAAAGTTTTAATACCAAACTACTACACAGAACATAGAGAGCAAAAAGGCCTATGATAAGGTGACTTAGGTGAGCCTATGCACATTGCTCTGTTTGTCTTTTCCTTATGGTTTTGTAGTTGACATTTGGATTGAAGCTGTATGTTTGTGCGGTTGAAGATTGCAACAGCCTTGAAGATACCGTTTCTTAATGAAGAAGTTGCTGAGAATTCTTTCCCATGAAAGCTACTAGTAAAATTTGTTCTCTGATTGAATCTTACATTGCAAATATTCATTTGGTGGAGATATATTGGATTTTAGTTTCATTTGAATATCTGAAATTCAAATGATCTTTAGTGGTTACTGTTAGAACTGAATTTTAGTCAAAACTCTTCTAATTACCTAAAATCTATGAAGACCAATGTTGGTGCACCTCAATTTTTGGTAGGAGGCGTTTTTGGTTATTGAAATGATGGAATTGATGTGCAGGTGGGACGCATTGATGGAAACAATCCACAGAATAGTAGAGAGGAAGTAGCATTTAACCGGACAGATGTGTATGGAAATGACTCTAATTCATCTTCTATATTAGGTAAAATGTGAATCCTTGATTCTCATGGTTCATTGAACTGCTTTTGGGATTGCTTGAACGAACTTGAAGGAAAAATTAGAATGGTTTTTGGGATGTGCATGCTAGAGATGGTGACTTATGAATACCCTTATAGTGAATGTAGAAACTCAGCTAAAATATATAGGAAGGTTTCTTCTGTAAGTTGTCTCAGACTAACTTGACTTTTGTTTTATCAGGGTATCACTAAGGTTCCATTACACTTTGTAGGAGATAAAGCCCGCTACCCTTTCTAAGGTAAAAGATTCTGAAATTAAAAAATTTATTGAGAAGTGTGTGGTCCTAACATCCCAAAGATTGTCAGCAGAAGATCTTCTGTCCACGGACGGTGGAGGAGGTTTGGTTAGGCCCTCACAACCGGTATTTCTCTCCCAACATTTCCCGTCAATTTTCTGCTCCTTGCTAACCAAAAATGCATCAAGATAATTTTTGTATTAACCTAACCATTTTCATAATCATGATGGGGTCCATAATCATGATGTAAAGAGCAAGAGGGCGACGATGTAAAGGGCGATGTTAACATTATTCAGACTGATGTGACTGAAAAGGAAGAAGAAGATGAGGAGGATGATGACGAGGAAGTTGAAGTTGCTGTAAAGCTTAAAACAGGGCATGATCGATTTGAGTTGTTGGGTTGTGCGTGTTATTTGAAGGTAAATATTTTCCTTCTCTGTGATGAATTTTGGATGTGGGATGGAAATTTTAGGTTTCCTCAATGCATGTTTTATATTTTGTGGGATCAGAGAGTAGTGTCTTTTGGTGGAGTTTTTGTGTAGAAGTAGTTAAGTTTAGAGAAAATTGGATGCAAGTGTTTTAATTTTCAGTTGCAACGGGATTGGTATCGATGCTTTGAATTGTGATTTTGCAGGGAGCAGGACGATAGTGGGTCAGTTGCTTCCATCTATGTTCTTGGACGATCTGCTGAAGAATGTGAAGCAAGGTATGACTTTTTGTAATGGTACACCTCTCATGGCATTGAATTTCTAATGGAGTTGTTTATATGCATGTTTGTAAGTTGCAAACAAATGAAAAAGTAAAACTCAAAATGTTGATAACCCAATTTACTAACTGCAGCTTATTGCATGGCAATTTTTTGCTTTATGTTTCTATCTTTTGTTATTTGCTTTGATTCTTATTCTTTGCTTTATTCGTCCAAATGTATCAGTTATGTTTTGATTTGCATAAATGACTAAGTGGCAACTTTTACTACAGATTGATCAGTCTTTCCAAATTTACCGTAGTTATGGAAGCATGCTCAAGGGTGAGGCTGATGAACTCAAGGTATATCTCATTTCTTTTACTTGGGATACTTTCTTCAATTTGCATATGATAATTTTTTTTTGGGCTGTACTTTCTATGGTGCTCATATCCAATTCAATTTCGAAGAGTATGATTGAGAACTACTTTTAAAGTTTTGGGCAGTCCATAAAACAAAAATAAGATGTGATCCATACTGTATTTAATGACCTTGCAGGTTGTATATTTTTTAAAAGCAATTCAATGATCAGGGTTATGTCAAACTAACAAACGAAAATCCCATTGACATGGTTACCACCCCACTTTACTCTTTGCAGTAACTTCTGTCACCATATGCTTACCATTTTCTTAAGGTTCAGGTAATCCAATTCAGTTACTAACACATTACATTGTGAAATCTTAATCTGCAATGGGGTTTTGGAATGCGCGGTGGGAGACCATCAAGAGCAGATTGGAGGCATAGGCCATGCTAGAGATGTGTCTCTCAATTTGTATTAGATCTTTTGTAACGTCAAGAAAGTGTTGTGCAGGGTTTGTTAATTGAATTGTATAAGATTAAGGATTCTATCATTGGGTTACTTAATAATATTTTCTTCATCTTCTAAACTTATTCATTTCAAACAGTTCCTATTGTTATTAAGAGTGAGTAAATTAAATTGTTATTTATCTACATGAGCACGTTACTGACCGCACCTCACAACATAGATGAATATTTTCGTTGTAATAATTTTTCATTAGTAACAACCCACCTAGAACGTATTACTACAATTAGATCAATTGACAATAAAATCACAATGTAGATGAATATTTTCGTTACAATAATTTTTCATCAGTAACATTGTAACAACTTAGCTAGAACGTATTACTACAATTAGATCAATTGACAATAAAACCCCGCGGCATCGCGCGGGTGCTCTTTCTAGTCAGTATAAAAAGAAAGCAAAAGAAAAAAAAATCTAGAATGTATCATTTCCTCAGCCTCCCTTATGACCTATCAACACACTAGAAAAATGTTTTTTTTTTTTTTTTGAGGAGTCACTAGAAAAATGTTAACCATCAAGAGTCATAAAATTATGAGACATAGATCCCCCATTTGTAACGAGACTGTAGCTTGGAAAGTTTGGAGTGTACTATTGGACCAAAATGTGTGTGTTATTTTATATTCAATTGTTACAACTTTTGATTTGTTAAAAGTGAATTGTGATGAGATTTTTGTTTTATAGAAAAAATTGTGACTGTTCTAGAGAAACTGAAATTGAGAGGAAATCGCTGTGTATTCTCATTGATAATAGAGACCTCTTTATATAGAGGATTACAATGCTTAGAATCTTAATCATACAAGGAAAGTAATCGTACATTGAATAGGAATGTAGATCCTTCTAATTTAACCCTATTACCACTAGGTCAAGTAACCTATAGTTTGGGCCAAACACAAATTAGGGTTTTACTTGAACACTCCCCCTTGTGTTGCCCAAACGCGGTGCTTCTCTCGTTGCCTTGTTAAAAACCTTGCCGAGTAACAAAAACCTTATGGGACAAAAATAACCTTGGTCGAAGGGGAAAAACAGCACAACACACCATTCACATTTCGAGACCATACATGTAGACATCTCTCCCTGATGTCTGCACCTCTCCCTGATGACAATGGTCATGGGAGTTCGGATAACTTCCGCAAAAGATGCTACCAACTTGTTTCTCGAAAGTGGAATTTAGGCAACGACTTAGTGAGCAAGTCTGCCACACTGTCCTCAGATCGAACCTAGTTCACTCTGATCTTGAGGAGAGTCTGTTGTTGCTGGTTATGCTTGCTGTTGTTGCTGGTTATGCTTGCTGTTGTCGCTTTTTATGTAGCCTTGCTTCATTTGTTCAAAACGAACAGCATTATCCTAAATGTTTGTAGGCTCATCTTGTGGTAGACTTCAAACCACAATTGTTCGAACATGTGTAATTATGGATCCAATCCATAAACATTCACGAACATTTCATGAAGAGCAATAATCTCTGCATGGTTCAAAGATATTGCGACTACGATCTGTTCTGTAGACCTCCAAGATATCACGGTCTTTTCCCATGGTGTACACTTCACCATTTTGGGAGCGATCTTTGTGTGGGTCAGAGAGGTACCCAGCATCAGAAAAACTTTCCAAAACACTTTTATCATTTTAGGATAGGGATAGAGAACGCAGGCTAGCGTTGGAGGAGTTTCTGGTGTGTGATGGGTCCAAATCCATCTTCTCTTTGTAGGGATAGAACAAGCCCATATCAATCGTACATCTCAAGTACTGAAAGATATCTTTTAGACCAATCAAAATGGCGTCGCGTTGGCGCAGAGCTATACCTTAGCTAACAAGTTCACTGCAAACGAGATGTCCGGTCCTGTGCATTGAGCTAAGTACAATAATGCGCCTATTGTACTCAAGTAAGGCACTTCTGCCTCTAGCATATCTTCATCATCATCCTTCAGAAGAAGAGGGTACTTTTCAGGATCAAGACTACGGACGATCATGGGGTGCTTGAAGGTTTGACCTTGTCAAAATGCCTAAGCATCTATCGACACGAAGCTTAAGTTCCAAACTGAGACATAATCGTGTTCTCCCATAATCCTTCATCTCAAAATCGGATTTCAAGTGTTCAGCGGTTTCCCTTAACTCTTTAAGGGCTTCTAATGAAGATTATGTCCAACATGAACCGCGATGGAATCTGAAACTTGTTATGGAAACGCATGGGTATATCCCTTCCCAATCAAGTAGTCATTTTAGCGAGCGTTTCAACCTCTTTGTAAACGCGCTCCGTGGTTTAGAGCCACTTGACTTGGGTAAATGAAATTCACCATGAACCTTCATGTATATTCCTTATCTAGATCCCTATAGAGATACGTAGTGACCACATTTGTAAGCTGCATATTCAGTTATTCGGAAACTACCAAACTGACAGGGTAGTGGAGTGCAATGACATCCATTACTAGAGAATATGTCTCATCGTAGTCGATTTCAGGGCGTTTTACGAGAAGCCTTACTCCATAAGGCGAGATTACCATATCTTTTTCTCACTACGCTTTCTAACAAAGACTCATTAGTCAACATGTTTTATGTTAGGAGGTGTTGGCATCACTAGCTCGAATACCTTTATCTTCGTTAGAGAATCCATCTTAACCTGAATAGCATCTTTCCATTTAGGCCAAATATCTCTACGTTGGCATTCATTCATCAATGGCGCTTGGTTCGATATTATCTGACTCAACAAACTCATTCACAACGATATGCTCAACTACATCATCAATTATGATGGAGTTTCTATCCCACGTCTCAAGTACACTAGTCTAATTTTCATAGAGCTCTATATTCTCAAGAATAGGTTCTGACGTTGAGGCATCCCCTAACGATAACCCTAATACGAAAGATTCTCATGAGACGGATTTTGAGTCTTGATGATAAAAGGATTGGAATGTGCCAAAGTGTCATTCGAACCTACGGGCCTCCCACGCATCCTAGCTGGTGCGATGGCTTGTAACGCCAGAGTGCCACTCTCTTTGGCGTTGGCGCTAATCCTACCTTCGTGTAGGGTGGTGCTCCATCCTCTTGTAGGGACGTCCTTCCTTGCAGGCTTGTTTGCAGCATATTTGCGTGATCTCGTCACTTTAACAGGGATCGAGATGAGACATAGTGGGGACAGGCCACGAAAATTTCTCTCGTTCCTACTGAACATCCATGTTCTTATCTCCCCCTAACGACGGGAAGACTGTCTCATCAAAGTAACAACCCATAAATCTAGCGGTAATGAGATCACCTTGCAAGGGCATTAAGTGGCGGACGATTGTTGGAGTCTCAAATCCAACGTAGTTGCCCATTCCTCTGTAAGGACCCATCATAGAGTGCTGTGGCGGCGCAATTGGCACATAAATGGCTCACTCAAATATGAGTAAGTACGATTCTTGTACCCAGTCACTAGCTGTAACACAGAGGTACATTAAGTGGCGGTGGGTCATAGACGAATTGAGGAATTAGCATAGTTGCATGTGATATTGCATCACCCCAAGCAGATATAAGGAGATTGGTGAGCATTACCAATGTCCGGACTATCATCGTAGTCGTTTCCGCAAGACCATTTGGGTGTGTACATGGGAACATGATGTCTAACATCAGTCCCATTGCAATATCCATCGAAAGTCTTTCGATGTAAACTCTCTAGCATAGTCAAATCCAATTGACAGAATAGGATGATCTGGGGAGTGAGCCCGTTGTCATATGATATGTGCTAAGAGAGTAGCATAAGCAGTATTTATAGGTGGACAATGGCACAACACGAGACCAGCGTGTTTGCATGTCAACCAACATCATGAAATATTTAAGCGTCCGCAAGTTGGTTGAATCAATCCACAGAATCCCCATGGATTCTATGTAAGAGCAGAATGAGTATGTTCATTTCCTTTGCATAGGACGGTCTTAGTCCTAATTTCCCTAAGGAATGGGCTTTGTCAAACGAGCGAGAGGCTTTAGAAGTAACCAATGAGTATTTTGGTTAGGTCTGAGCGTCTGAAACTCTATTTGAAGCAAGTTTGTGATTGCAACATCACCTGGGGTGCCATCACCATGGTGGACGCTATCCATGGCGTTATGGATAGGGACTGCGCTAGCCCTAGGCTGGTGGTGGACGGAGGCAGTGCCTTAGGCAGCTGTGTCGGTCACACTTAGTCCAGAAATCAATTTTTGATTCATGCTTCATTTCGCTCGAAAGAAATGATGTCCATGTGAAGTCTTTAGTAGACGGATCATCATATCATGACCAGAATGATCTATCTTGTCGTGACAAAGCAAATATGTGTCTAAATCTAAGAGATCTTCTCTCGTAACTTTATTAGATTTAATAACTCGAATAGTGACATAAAATCCACTAGAGAGACACTTAAATTTCTCTAAGATGCGCCTTTATTCACAATCATTAGAGGTATTGCAAAGGAACTCATTTCCATTCTCTACATGCGTTTTCGCATGGAATCCGTTGGCTATTCATAGGTGTGATTCGCCCTAGAAGTGTAGAGAGTTTC
The DNA here is from genome assembly GCA_024704745.1 of Rosa lucieae. Taxonomy (NCBI): domain Eukaryota; kingdom Viridiplantae; phylum Streptophyta; class Magnoliopsida; order Rosales; family Rosaceae; genus Rosa; species Rosa lucieae. The sequence goes on along the minus strand of CM045494.1, from coordinate 25,471,223 downwards.
CATCACAGTAATTAAGGTGTCATTTGGCAAGTGGAACTTGGGCTATTTCATGTCCTTGAATTAATACTGATGGCCCAGCCATCATAGTCACAAAAGTCATATGCTCAGAATCAAAATCGAGTCATAAAGAACTCGAAATTTTATTCATAAGGCAACAGAGTTACATCATTGTCTCTTTGACTAAACAAAATCTAATCTAAAATGATAGCTAATGCAAAACAATGGTAGTCATTTAACTTCTTTCAGTAATTGCAAAATAAATGTGACCAGGTGAGTAGAGAGATGTCGGTGGAGCAAGGCTCGCTTAAGTACTACTAATCTCAGAACCTTCCTAGACATCACACTTACTTTGAGTGAGCCTACTTTGAAGAAAAGCTAAACCATTGGCATTTACTACAAAAAAAATATGGCAATTGCCTATTACATCTCTTGGAAAAATAAAGACTTAAACAGAATTGGCGATCTATTGATCCCAGCCAGATTTGTAGTCTTCAACCCTTCACTCTAGATCATCTTCTTGATCTTCTTGTTCCATATAATGAGCTTCTCTTGCTTTACAATATGCTTTGTAGGTGGTGACAATTTCTTCACGAGCTCACAAATGTGTGCCCAATGATCACACACTCCACATCGAGAACATACATCTCTTTGCTCAAACTCCATTGATTAAGACACTTTGAAAGCGTAATTTAGATGGCTCTTAGTGTTGGTGGCGCCACCAACATGGCTAAAGGCGTTGCCTCCCTCTCTCTTTCCAGGTTTACCTCTTTGGTTCCGTGTTCGCCTATTTTGGCGATTACCTTCCCAAGTAGAGCGATTATATGGACCAGAACGTCCAAATGTATTCCTAAGATTAGGGTTTGGCTCTTAGCACCCTCTCTTTGGGGCGCGACTACAATTAGATTCCGGAATATGCTCTGTTCCCACAGATCTCGAATTATAGTTCTTCACAAGGATGTTGTCATGCTTTTCAGCAACATTCATAGCTCCAATGAGCTCATGAAACCTTGTGATTCGTCTTGTTGTAACATTGATTCGATAGTTCTTAGCAACCATCAATGTAGAGACGGGGAAAGTAGAGAGAGTTTTCTCAATCAACATCGCATTTGTGATCTCTTTACCACAGAATTCCATTAAGGATTTAATGCGAAGTGCTTCTGAGTTGTAGTCAAGAACTGACTTGAAATCACAGAAGCGGAGGCTATGCCATCTCACTTCTAGGTCAGGAAGCAGGGAGTCACAGACGTTGCCAAATCTATCTTCGAGTGAGACCCACAGCCTTCTGGAGTATTCTTCTTTCATACACTCGTACTGGAGCGAATCATCCATATGACGAGTCATTAGGATGATGGCTTTCGCCTTATTTGCCTCTAAGGCTGCTCTATTTGCTTCCAAAGCTTGAGCTTGCTCAACAGTTAGCACGTCCTGGCTAGGCTCGAGAATCATATCCAAGATTCCATCGGCTTTGAGATGCTGGCAGATATCATGAACCCACTTGTGATATTCAGAGCCAATTGTTCCCAATGGAGAAAATTCTAATTGGTACAGTTTACTCATCCTGAAAGAGAACAAGAAATTAGGGTTAGTTTCGGAGCGAAAAAGGCTACCACGAAAACAAATAAAATTTCTGAGCGTAGTCGCTTCCAAGAAATTAGGAATTTCCGAGCGTAGTCGCTTCTAAGAAATTCGATTCCAAGAGGGGTTGGATTAGATCGAAACAATGATGTTTGCGGTCGATCGTTTTATCTCAACAAACTCTAAGTTTGGAGAACTCTACAAGCTCCAAACTTGGAGTGAGCACGAACCCCCACAGTTTGGCTTAATTTGGTCTCCCCTATTATAAAGAAAGGGGGGTAGAAGAAGGGAGGTTGCAAGTCCCCGAAAAAGAGAAGAAATTAAATTTAAAAACTCTGAAAAAATGAAACGTGTAGTAAAAAATACCTCGCCGGAAAATTTGACAGGAAAAAGTGGTCGGAAAAAGTAGCAGGAAAGTAGTTGACCGGCGTTGACTGTTGACCAGGGGCTGACCGAGCTGACGTGGCAGTGGGTCCCCTGATGATGACGTGGTAGGCTGATGTGGCTGTGCTGACGTGGCTGACTGATGTGGCTATGCTGACGTGGATGATAACGTGGTTGTGGGTTAGGTGTATCAGTGGGCCGGGTCAGGTCAGTAGGCTTCTGGGCTCTTCTTCTTTGGGCTTGACTCTTTTTTTTTTTTCTAGGCTGGGCTTCCTTTCTTCTCGTTTTCTTTTCTTCTTTTCTACAGGTTCAATATGCAGCTGCTCAAGTGGTCGGTTCATGTCTTTTTAGGCCAGTTTTTGGACTTTTTCTTCCGGTTCCTGAAACTTTTGATCAACGGGCTTCTGCTATCAAAATTTGGTGGAAATTGGAGGTCCGGAAGATGGTGAACCTGTGGAATATTTGCTGCGAGTTGTATGGAGCTTCCGGTGGCCCGTTCGATAGGTTTTTGGCCGGTTCTTGGGGTGCCACCGCCCGTTCTGGACTCCTAGAATTGAGTTCTTCAAGGGGTGATGTGGGGGCAGAAAAGGCTTCAAGGTTTTGTATTCGGATTCAAGGTTTTTAGCTTCTTGAATCAGGGTTTGGCTATTTGTTTCAGGGTTAGGGTTTCGTGCTGATAACGTGTTGTAGAGAAACTGAAATTGAGAGAAAATCGCTGTGTATTCTCATTGATAATAGAGGCCTCTTTATATAGAGGATTAGAATGCATAGAATCTCAATCATACAAGGAAGGTAATCGTATATTGAATAGGAATCTAGATCCTTATAATTTAACCCTATTACCACTAGGTCAAGTAACCTAGAGTTTGGGCCAAACACAAATTAGGGTTTTACTTGAACAGTAACGAGATTGTGTTATTACTGATAAGAAAAGACAAAAAAAAAAAAAACTTCAGAATATGTCTCTTCTCTCGCCCCACATCTCACTAGTATCTTGACCACCAAAAAGTCATAAAAATAAACGACCCAGATTCCACCATTTATACCGAAACTATTGTACAAGATTATTCTTATAGTGAACTTGAAAAACCGTTATGGCGCGCCCGGACTAGCCGATGGTCTCCCCGCCTCTAACTCCTCCTTCCCTCTCTTCTCCACAAATGACCAAACCACCGTTTTCCAGCTCCAAAAATTTCTCATCCTCCTCTCAAACCCTAATCTTACTACAATTCCCATTCTGTCCCTCTCTGTTTCCTAATCTCCCGAATGTACCACAAGCCCTGCTGCTCCAACGTACACAATCTTCGAGTTTACATGATTGATCCGAACAATTTGGTATTCATTTCATATGAATTTGGACTTTTGGGTTCCAATCTTTGGATCTGAGAAGCAATTGGGGGAGCTTTAATTGCGGTGAGGATGTCGAATATGTATGGTGATTATAACCAGAAGATTGATTATGTGTTCAAAGTGGTGTTGATCGGAGACTCGGCGGTTGGGAAAACACAGCTTCTCGCACGATTTGCAAGAAATGAATTCAATTTGGACTCTAAAGCCACAATCGGAGTCGAATTTCAGACGAAAACACTTGTTCTTGATAACAAGACCGTTAAGGCGCAGATTTGGGATACTGCTGGCCAAGAAAGGTGCGCCATTGCTCACTGATTTACATTTTCTATTTAAAATTTAAACCACTGTCAGTAAAAGAAGAAGTTCAACATATTTGCTTCTCTGTTATGGTATTATGATCCTTTTGGATTTTACATGATGAGGACTGAATTGTTTGATTTTGATGTATTATGTTTGTCTTGTTTCATAATGCATGTCTAGTAAATGGTGTTTGTTTCTATATTTGCTGTTCCATTAGAGCCTTCATCTTGGAAGAGCAAATTTCTAGATATTGGTCTCAAGTGTAAAGTGTGTCAATACTTTTTTTCTTGTTCTTTGTTTTCTTCTTCTTCTTCTTTTGAGAAGAAGTGTGTTAATACTTCTTTGTGGTGACTGGTACATGTAATCTTGAGTTTTGTTGAAAGCACAGAAATCATGCTGCAGTTACCGTTGCAAACAGAAAATTTTCAGTACACTTGGTTTGAAGACTTCGTGTGAGCTCATAAGTTTGGATGATTTGTTTCTTAGGCATAATGCATAGCTGAAAACTAAGCTGCAATGTGCGAAACCTATGTGTTTCAAGAACCCTAGTTGAATGGAAATCAGAGTGGACAGATACATGCTACCACTAATAGATCTTGTCCCGTAAAGAAAACTAACAAAATTGGTTTTCTGCCCTTGGTGAAGAATTTTCAGTACATTTTGTTTGTCCTTTTATTTCTGACAGACTCAAGCATTACTTTTGGTTTCTATTGCTTTGTGCTGGAACTAATTGCTTTCTTTTCAAGCAAGTTCTCTTTTTTCTGGAACTTAATTAGTATCAGAAATTTGGCCATATTCTGTGAATTTCATGGTTACCTCTTTAGTCTTTTTATTGCATGGTGTTGATGTCCACTGCATGCCATTAATGGATGCAATAAAACTTCCCTGACATCATTCTAGAAATGTACTCTTGCGCTGTGACGGCCTTGTTCATCTCAACAAGCTGCCTATAATTATATATAAATGGTTTTTCAGAGAAAAATCTGTCACCTTATGATGTCCATTTGCTTTTGCTTCATCACCTTCAAGTACAACCTCCAATCTCATCTGGCTTCCCTCTATTTGCATTCCCAACTTCTACTCTGGTCTTGCTGTTGATTCTGCTAGTCCATCATTCTTTCTCACTTTTCCTTCACCTGGCCACCCAATTCCTAGTGTGTGAGAATCGAATGGTTGTTTAAAAACTTGCAGGCGGAAAACAAATCTTTTGCTTTGCTATCTGTCATCCAATTTAGAATGCATGTTTTATTATACTTGCTACTTGTTACTTGTTAGGAACTCTTTAAATGCGACGGAATGAGATCTCCATTGGTTAAAAACTTGCATCTCATTTATTGATTTCTAAGAATCTATTTCTTGGTACAATCAGGTCTCAGTGGTTTTCAGTACTGTAGTACTATGAACACGTTGATTGTTTATCTTATTTGATGAAGCATCTCTAAATTGACACCAGCCTAAAAGAAAAAAAAAATCTCTAAATTAACAGCTGCAAATGGATATTATCAACATATCCTACATGATTCCATTAAAATTGAATTTGTGGATAAAAATACCTTTTTCATTAAGGCAGAAGATTTCAAATGTGCTTTTGGCTTCTTTTTGGGAATCATGCTTGGTAATTGATAAACCCCTACTCATCCTAGTTAGGATACTCTCACAGACATTCTGCAATGAGTTGTTGAATTCTGTCGAAGATGGTGTTTGTTTGTATCCTGTATATTTGTTCTTAAGTTTTACATAGTTTATGGCCTCTTGAACTCATGTCCTTCCTCCTCTGTTCAGGTATAGAGCAGTCACGAGTGCATACTACCGAGGTGCAGTCGGAGCAATGTTGGTGTATGACATGACCAAGCGTCAATCTTTTGACCACATGGCTAGGTGGTTGGAGGAATTAAGGGGGCATGCTGATAAGAACATTGTTATAATGCTCATCGGCAACAAATGTGACTTGGGAAGTCTTCGAGCAGTGCCAACTGAAGATGCACAGGAGTTCGCTCAAAGAGAGAACCTATTCTTTATGGAGACATCTGCTCTTCAGGCTACCAATGTTGAAACAGCATTTTTAATGATTTTAAGGGAGATATATCGAATAATGAGCAAGAAGACCCTTGCTGCTAATGAGGCAGATGGTGGGGATTCAGGGCTCCTTAAGGGGACTGCAATTACTGTTCCTAGTCCAGAACCGGCTGGTGCCCAGAAGGGTGGCTGCTGCTTTGCCTCTTCCTAATTTCATTAAACTTCACTTTTTATTTTCATATTTTGGAGCAACTATTCTAGCTGGATTGATTTGAAGAACGCGTATACACCTCGTAGACAAAGAAAATAGTGGATGAGGAAGGGCAAATGCATCAGTAAACCAGATGTCTAATGTTATGGAAGGGATCGATGGTTGGGAACAGAAAGAATTGATACACCTAGAAGCCTAATTTCTGGAAACCGGCCTCCGATAATATATGGAATAGGAAGCTGTTCTTTACCTAGAATATAACTGTTCGTTATTTAGAATATAAGATTTTTTGTACAAAGTTTCTCAGGATTCATATTGGATTTCAGAAACCAAAAAAAAAAAAAGGATTCATATTGGGTTTGGTAACTTTAAGCAGAGGATTCAAGTTATCTTTTTGTTCTATGGTATTTATGTTAAATTCTTAATCGGGTTTGTACTGAAGATCTGCATGCTTAAAAATAGAACACGGCTATAAGCTCGACTTCAAATAGGATTGGTGTTGGTTGTCTTCAAAGATGCAGTTTGATTGCCTGTATTGCTGAAAAAGTTGATTCTTTTATACACGAGTATATAAAAAGTTCACAAGGTGCATGCTGAAAGAAACAGTTAACAATTATTTTTTTTGTTTAAATAATCGAGTCGACCATAATGGGTTGAGAAGTAGCGTCGGAGGGAGGGGTGTTGTCAAGCTTCGGCGGGCAGCAGTTTTTTACTTCCCGCTTACAGAGGGGAAAGGCAGGCCGGGGTAGCAACACTTGCAGACCCGGACTTGATGGGTTGCTGGAAAGGCAGGCCGCCGCAAAGCATGGAGGTGGCTTGGCAGAAGCAGGCTTGGGCTTCTGCTTCCTTTGCTCAGATTTGGGCTTGAGCCTTGGGGTCTGGGCTCAAAGTTGAGGTGTTGGGCTCTAGGGTATGGGCCAGTAGAGAGGGTGCCTTAGTACCCTTAATCATCACTTAGTGGTGAGGATAGGCCTGACTTAAGTTGAGAGAAACATATGCAGGGTATAGGTTTAGTCTTTCGCCAATATTCCCTAAACGTCTTTTCCTCTCTCTCATCTCTAATTCCCTTTCTTCTATTCTTCTCTACTTCTCTTCTGTGATTCTTTTCTTAGTTTTTTCTTTCCTTGTGTATTTAGTTCTTTCCGGTTCATCTAAGATAGACTTCTTTATCATACCAAAACAAAATAAATGAATTCTCAAATTTTATCATTTTTCCAATTAAAAGTCATAAAACTAATTTGTGAATTTATTTTTTCCTCCAAGCACAGAACTTTGATTAGTAAATTTGTTTTTTCCTTCAAACACAGAACTTAGTTTGATTCAGCTAGCCCACCTTCTTTTACAATCCTGGTTCTGTCCCTGCCCTCATCACAAGTACGCCACTGCTTGCAAACTTTATCTTTCTTCACTCTCAAGAGTTAGGAGAACCCTTGATTTAAGTTTAACTTCGTCAGACAAAATTGGGTTGTTTTTGGGCATAAAGTATGGTCAAATCGAGACACTCAACAAGAATGAACTATTTTGGCAAAACAGACAATCGAGATGCATCTATAGTATGGCCGACTTCAAGAAAACATGCAAACCACTTATTTATTTTCTCCATTTCTAAACGATGAGATATTTAAATATCACAATTTCTTGCCTATTAGCTGACTTTTAATTGATTTTTTGTTAATAAGAAGTGACTATGGTTTTTTTATTGCTCACTAATTGATATTAGTTTATTGGAGTAACAATGATATATATTAAATTGATGAATGATTATCATGCGGTATCATGCACAAATACAAATGACATATGTGGCACTGCATATGTGCGAATCACAGGGACACTGTATATATATGAATCACAAGAACATCAATGCCGTTGAGTAACAATGACATACAATAAGAAAAAGGGATCTTGACCAAATGTCCAAATATAGCCTAACATGAACCCAATTACTCCACCAAGAGATTTTTGTATCCATTTACCCCATTTAAATGTAAAAAGACATTTTTAGAAACTAAAAATTACAAATTCTCTCTCCGCTGTCTCTCTTCTTACCCTCCTCACAGCGACCGCCTCGCCGGACACCGCCTCCATCTTCATCAGGGCAACCTACTCCGCCTCTACTACCGCAACTTACCCCAGCCCGTCGACACCCGAGCGCGTGGCCTCTACCGTCTCCTCCCTCGACCTCTCCTAGCTCCGCTTCAACGTCTCCGACCCCAGTATCGCCTCATCCCAATTTTATTGAAATCTTAGTGGATTTAAGCTTTTTCAAAATCACTGGCTCTTTATCAATCAAAAGTACGTCAGTTGGTGCTTGGGTATCTCCTTGACCCCGAACACGTAAGCACTCTTTTGGCTGTTGTTAAAGTCCTCTTGGCTTTGATATTTGCTGCTTGGGTTTCTCTTTGGCTTCTGAAGCCAGCTCAACTTTGGACAAGAAAATGGAAAGCAGCTGAAGATTTAGCAAGGCCTACTTTGTTTTTTTTTTTTGGGCGGTGTAGGCCTACTTTGTTTGGAAATCATGTTACAGAATTAAGATTTCATTTGAGTTTAATTTTGGGAAAGGTAAGCAATTTTAATGTAATAATGTTTTTGGTGTTTTAGGGAATCAGAAATTGAGAGAAAATTGTTGTGTATTCTCATTGATAATAGGGGCCTATTTATATAGAGGATTACAATGTATAGAGTCTGAATCATACAAGGAAAGATAATCTCTAGATTTTTCTAATTAAACCCTATTACCACTAGGTCAAGTAACTTAGAGTTTGGGCTAAACACAAATTAGAGATTTACTTGAACATTCCCCCTTGTGTTGCCCAAACGCGGTGCTTCTCTCGTTGCCTCGCTAAAAACCTTGCCGAGTAACAAAAACCCAGTGGGACAAAAATAACCTCTGTCGAAGGGGAAAAAGAGCACAATACACCCTTCACGCTTCGAGACGAACATGTAGACATCTCCCCCTGATGACTACGATCATGGAAGTTCAGATAATTTCCGCAAGCCAATCCTTGCCACATGTTTCTCGAACGTGGATTTGGGCAATGACTTGGTAAACAAGTCTGCCACATTGTCCTCAAATCGAACTTGGTTCACTTTGATCTTGAGGAGCTTCTGTTGTTGCTAATTGTAGAAGAATTTGGGCGATATATGCTTGGTGTTGTCGCCTTTGATGTAGCCTTGCTTTATTTGTTCAATGCAAGCAACATTATCCTCATAAATGTTCGTTGGCTCAGCTGTGGTAGACTTCAGACTATAATTGCTTCGAACATGCGTAACTATGGATCGAAGCCATATACATTCATGAACTGCTTCGTGAAGAGCAATAATCTCTGCATGATTCGAAGAGGTAGCAACTAAGGTCTGCTTTGTAGACCTCCAAGATATCGCGGTTCCCATAGTGAAAACATAACTAGTTTGGGAGCGACCTTTGTGGGGGTCAGAAAGGTACCCAACATCAGCAAAACCTTCCAAAACACTTATATCATTTTGGTATGAGGAGAGAGAACGATGTCCACCATGTGTGGCGTCCCTAGCACTTAATGGGTCCGAATCCATCTTTTCTCTGTAGGGATAGAACAAGCCCATATCAATCGTACCACTTAGGTATCGAAAGATATATTTAATACTAGTCCAATGGCGTCGTGTTGGCGCAGAGCTATATCTAGCTAGCAAGTTCACAGTGAATGAGATGTCCAGTCTTGTGCATTGTGCTAAGTACAATAATGCGCCTATTGCATTTAGGTAGGGCACTTCTGCCTCTAGCACTTTTTCATCATCGTCTTTTGGATGAAATGGATCTTTCTTTGGATCAAGACTATGGACTACCATTGGGGTGCTTGAAGGCTTAATCTTGTCAGTGTTGAAACACCTAAGCATCTTTTGGATGTAAGCTGATTGATGAATCAGGATACCATCTCTATGGTGCTCAAGTTCCAAACCGAGGCAAAACTGTGTTTTCTTAAGATCTTTAATCTCAAACTCGGATTTCAAGCATTCAACGGTTTCCCTTAACTCTTTAAGGGTGTCAATTACGTTCATGTCATCGACATAAACTGCTATTATTGCAAATCTGGAACTTGTCCTTTTTATGAACACACATGGACATAGTTCATTATTGACATATCCCTTCCCAATCAAGTAGTCACTTAGATGGTTATACCACATCCGTCCATATTGTTTCAATCCATATAGTGAGCGTTTCAACCTTATAGTAAACGCTCTCCGTGGTTTAGAGCCACTTGATTTGGGTAACTGAAGTCCATCTGTCTAGATCCCCATATAGATATGCTGTAACCACATCCATAAGTTAGATGTTCAGTTTTTCAGAAACTACCAAACTGACAAGGTAGCGGAACGTTATGACGTACATTACAGGAGAATTGGTCTCCTCGTAGTCAAATCCAGGGCGTTGTGAGAAGCTTTGCTCCTCAAGGCGAGCTTTGCATCTTACAATCTTGTTTCTCTCATTACGCTTTCTAACGAATACCCATTTGTGACCAACTGGTTTGCTGTTCAACGGTTTGCCAAATATCTTTCGTTTCGCTAGAGAATCAAGTTATGCCTAGATCACATCTTTCTATTTTGGCCCATCAGCTCTACGTTGGCATTCATCTACGGAGTGTGGTTCTATGTCATCAGTCTCAATAATCTCACACGCCACTGAATACGCGAATACATCATCAATGATAATGGAGCTTCTTTCCCATGTCCCATGTACACTAGTGCAATTTATTGAGATCTCTACGTTCTCAGGGATAGGTTCTGACATTGAGGCGTCCCCCAATGATGTCTCTTAGACATAACATTAATCTGGAACATTCTCATGGGACGGATTTTGAGTATCGATGATCAAAGAATTTGTTTGTACCTCATTCGCTCTCTTTCTAGGGCGAGTATCCTTCGAACCAATATGTCTACCGCACTTCCTTGCTGGACTTGCGGCCATAGATGTCACATCATTGCCATTCTGGGCAATTCTTCATCTCCTGGTGTCACAAGAGTGGCGTTATGTCCAGTATTCGGGACATCGATTCTTGCAGACACGTTTGCAGCTAGTATGTGTGATCTTGTCACTTTGGCAACATCGATATCAGAAAACGCATCAGGCAGGGTGTCTGCTACGTTCTGGAGCTCAATTATTCTTCGCACTTCAAGTTCGTACTATGTGGTATGGGGATTGAGATGAGACATAGTGGGGACAGATAACGACAATTCCTGTCATTCCTATTGAACATCTGTGTTCTTATCTCCCCCTAACGATGGGAAGACTGTCTCATCAAAGTGACAATCCTCAAATCTAGCGGTAAAGAGATCGCCTGTCAAGTGTTCAAGATAGCGGACGATAGTTGGAGATTCATAGCCAACATAGATGCCTATTTGTCGTTGTAGACCCATCTTAGTACGTTGTGGCAACGTAATAGGCACATAAATGGCACACCCAAAAATGCGTAAGTGCAAGATATCAAGCTCGTACCCAATCACTAGCTGTAACGCAGAGTAAGATTGAGTTGTAGTGGTCATAGATGAATTAGCGTAGCTACATGTAATATTGCATATCCCCAAGCAAAAACAGGGAGATTGGTGCGCTTAACCAATGTTCGTGCTATCATCTGTAGTCGTTTGATAGCGGCTTCTGCGAGACCATTTTGGGTATGAACATGGGTAACCGGATGCTCTACATCAATCCCCAGTGACATGCAATAGTCATCGAAAGTTTTCGATGTAAACTCCCCAGCATTATCAAGTCGAATTGGCTTAATATGATGGCCAGGGTGGTGAGCCCGTAGACGGATAATCTGGGCGAGGAGTTTAGCATAAGCAGCATTTCGAGTAGACAACAGTGCGACATGTGACCTGCTTGTTGACGCATCAACCAATACTATAAAATATTTAAAAGGTCGGCATGATGGTTGAATTGGTCCACAGATATCCCATTGGATTCTCTGTAAGAACGGAATGAGTATTTTTGAATCCTTCGCATAGGACAGTCTCGGTCCTAATTTCCTGAATGAACAGGCTTTGCAGAATGAGTGATGGTGCCTTGGCCATGGGGAGAGTCATCCATGGGGTCATGACCATGGGGAGGGACATCCATGGCCTCATGGCCATGGGTAGCGCCATTTATGGCACTGTCACAAGGGACTTAGGCGGCCTTTTGGGGCCCCAAGATAGCTGCAGGGCCAAATGCTGCAATTGTTGCAACCTTGCTAAGTCCAGGAATCAAGTTTTGATTCTTGCTTCTTCTCACTTTGAAGAATGGATGTTTGTGTGAAGTCTTTAGTATACAGAGCATCATATCATGACTAAGATGTCCTAGTGGATCATGCCAAAGCCAGTATGTGTCGGAATCTAAGAAATCTTCTCTCATTACAATATTGGATTCAATTGGTCAAATTGTAGTGACATAAAGTCCACTAGATTGACACATAATCTTCTCTTAGTTGCGCTTTCGTCCGCAATCATTAGAGATAATGCAAAGGAACTCTTTTCCGTTCTCAGTATGCGTTTCCGCATGGAATCCATTGGCTCTAATATCTTTGAAGCTCAATAAGGTTCGATTTGTCTTAGGAGCGTAGAAAGCTTCTGCGAATCTAATCAAGGTGCCATTAGGCAATAGGAATTGGACCATTCCATGTCCTTGAACTAAACCTAATAGCCCAGCCATCGTAGTCACAAAGGAATGTGTAGGCAACATCTCTAAGAATAATTGCCTATGGCATAGAATCTATGGTGTGCATAGTCGCACTCTCCGCAAGACATTGTAGTTCCCTAAAATCCATTCCTAAAAGAAAAGCTCTTAATTAAAAAGGAGTCATGAAGAAAAGAACTCAACTTTTATTAATAAGCCAACGAGATTATATCATTGTTTCTTTGACCAAAGAAAATCTAATCCAATAACTAGCTAATGCAAAACAATGGGAGTCTTCTAACTTCTTCGGTAATTCCAATGCAAATGTGATCAGGTGAGTAAAGAGATGTCGGTGAAGAAAGGCTCGCTTAAGTATCACTTATCTCAAAACCTTCCTAGACATCACATTTACATTGAGTATGCCTACTTTAAAGAAAGACTAATTCCATTGGCATCTACTACAAAAATAATATGGCAATTGCCTACATCTGTTGGAAAATAAAAAGACTTAATCAAAATCGCTAGTTTCTGGGTCTTGATCCTTGTAGTCTTCCACCGTTAGATCGAGATCGCCATCTTGATCTTCTTGTTCCATGTAATTTTGCCTCCCTTGCTTCACGATACATCTTGTATGCGTTTGCAACATTCTGGGATGCTTTACACGCCCTTGCCAATTGTCCCTATAGTCCACATCTAAGACAAACATCTTTATGGTCAGGTTCCCTTGATCAAGGAGCTTTAGAAGCATTATGGGGACGGTTTCTTTCCTTGGTGGCGCCACGGTTTCGTGCACGCCTATCTTGGCGGTTTCCTTCCTCTTTAGGGCGAGAACTATCCCTATCCTTAGAGTTTCGCTCCTTCCAACCTCTCTTAGAGGCGCGACTATAATTAGACTCTGGAATTGACTTAGCTCCCACGGGTCTAGTTATAGTTCTTCACAAGTATGTTATCGTGCTTTTCAGCTACGTTCATGGCACCAATGAGCTCATGAAATCTTGTGATGCGTCTAGCATTGACATCAATCCAATAGTTCTTGGCTACCATCAATGCAGAGACAGGGAAGGTAGAGAGAGTCTTCTCGATCAACATCGTATCAGTGATTTTCTGCCCACAGAATTCCATCAAAGACTTGATAAGAAGTGCTTCTGAATTGTAGTCAAGTATAGACATGAAATCACAGAAGCGACGGCTATGCCATCTCACTTCTAAGTCTGGAAGCAGGGAGTCACGGACGTTGCCAAAACTCTGCTCGAGTTCTACCCACAGTTTTCTTGGGTCTTCCTCATTGAGGTACTCATTCTGGAGTGCGTCATTCATGTGTCTTGTCATGAGAATGATGGCTTTAGCTTTATTCGCCTCTCTCGTAGATCTATTTTCCTTAAAAGCAACAACTTGTTGAGGAGTAAGCACATCCTGACTAGGCTCTTGGATAGTACTCAAGATCCCATCAGCCTTAAGATACTGGCGCACATCACGGACTCACTTGTGGTATCCTACGCTTGTTGTCTCTGGTGGAGCAAAGCTCAACTTGTTCAGGTTACACATCCTGAAAAACAACAAGAAAATATGGTTAGTTTCGGAGCGTAATGGGCTACCACGAAAACAATAAAAATTTCTGAGCGTAGTCGCTTCTAAGAAATTAGGAATTTTCGAGCGTAGTCGCTTGCAAGAAATTCGATTCCAAGAGGAGTTAGATTAGATCGAAACAATGATGTTTGTGGTCGATAGTTTTATCTCAACAAACTCTACGTTTGGAGGACTCTACAAGCTCCAAGCTTGGAGTGAGCACGAACCCCCACAGTTCGGCTTTTTGGTCTCCCTTATGAAGAAGAAAGGGGGGTAGAAGAAGGGAGGTTGCAAGTCCCCGATAAAAAGAAGAGAAATTGAATTAAAAAAATCTAAAAAACGGGAACTTTTAGAAAAAAAAAACCTCTAAATAAGTCATCGGAAAATTTGGCTGGAAAAGTGGCTGGAAAGTTGACTGGAAATGGCCTGAAAAGTCACCGGCGGTGTTAACAGAAGTTGACCGAGCTGCTGATGTGGCAGTCTGATACTGATGCTGCAGGCTGACTGGACACTGACTGGGTTAGGTTCTGGGCTGATGTCAGTGGGCTTTGGGCCTGCTTCTTTGTCTTGGGCCGAGGTCTGCTGCTGCACTTTTGGGCCAAGGGGTTGGGCTTATGACTCCAGGCTGCGCTGTGCTTCTGGGCTGGGCTTATAGGGATAGGGCAGCGAGAATTTGCAAGGCTGAAGGTCAGGCGGCGGTTCAAGGCGGAGGGACTTCAGGGGGGCGGTTCGGGTGTTTCTAGGCCGGTTTCGGGGGTGAATTTTCTGGTTCTCTGGGGACAAGGCTCTGCTGGTGGTGGAGTATGGCTACCGGAGGAGATGAGGAAACCTTTGAACCGGGCAGAGAGATTTGCGTCACTTTCGGTGGCCGGTTTGGTGTTTTTCCGGCCGGTTCTGTACTCCTGGAGTTGAGAGCTTCAAGGTGGGCGGCAGAGGTAACAGGGATATGAAGGCTACGAATTTAGGGTTTCAGGGTTAGGGCTTCGTGCTAATAACGTGTTTTAGGGAATCAGAAATTGAGAGAAAATTGCTGTGTGTTCTCATTGATAATAGAGGCCTCTTTATATAGATGATTACAATGCATAGAGTCTGAATCATATAAAGAAATATATTCTCTAGATTCTTCTAATTAAACCCTATTACACTAGGTCAAGTAACCTAGAGTTTGGGCCAAACGCAAATTAGAGATTTACTTGAACATTTGGATCTTACTTTTTCTGCAGGTCTTAATTATCTTACTTGAATTTGAAACCCAGAGAGCCAATTAGGAGGTAGTACAGTATTTTATGTTGATGTAACTAGATTATAATTATTTTAAGATATGCCAATTAAAATTTTACTAGTGTGCTTAAGTTGGATATGACAGAAAAGGGAGGAGAGTAATTGCTGGTTTCTCAAATCCGTTGGTGGTGAACAGTCTTCTAGGAATTTTGTCAAGTATTGAAATTGTTGCTGTCTTCCTCTTCATGCTCTTCTTAGCTTGGACTTTCTATGTCCAGATTTCAAGTGATTTCAAGAAATCAAAGCCTGACAAAATACTAAAACTGAATGTGTGAGTGATTTCAATTTTAATTAGTGTGTAGTGATAATAAAACAAAAGTGGTATTACATGGAGTTTGTATATATAACTTTTATTGGGGGGCAATTAAAATTGCCTCTCAATAAAACCCGATAAACTTTTGTTGCCCCCTAATAAAAAGTTTTGAATTGATGTAATCTCTTCATCTCCTTCCTCAATCAAAATTTTATTTGTTTAATTTTAGGTAGATTAGTCAATTTTCCCCCAATAAACTTTTATTGCCCCCTAATAAAAGTTTTTTTTTTTTTTTTTTGGGGGGGGGGGGGGGGGTGTAATAAAAGTTTATTGGGTTTTATTGGATGGCAATAAAAGTCTCCGGCAACCTATGAGATCTCTGACAACAACTTTAGATACCTCCAGCGAGATTTCCGGCAAAGTTTCGTGACAAGTGATTGGATTACATTGGACGGTGACCGATTACCCGACACTTGTTAATTTTCTTCATGTCTAAATGACGGGATATTTAAATATCACAATTTCTTCCCTATTTTTACTTCATCATTTTAACAATAATTTTTTTTGTTAATAAGTAGTGACTATGATTTCATCATCACTCAGTAATTGAAATTAGTCATTTGGAGTAACAATGATATATATCAAATTGATAAATGATTTTCATGAGGTGTCATGCATCGATCTGTGACACTATATGTGTAAATCACAGTGACACTATATATGTGCGAATCATAGTAACACTATTGCCTTTGAGTAACAATGACATGCGTACATTAATTGAGAAAAAAAAAATTGATTGCATATGACACTCGTAGTTAAGAGTCATCAACACACACTTATTTAAGTAGAGAGTGCGTCTGCAACATGATAGTAAGTTGGTAACTAACTTTTGAGTAGATAAAATTATTAATGTTAACATAATTTTTAATAAAAATGACTAATCAAATAAGTGATTATTAAGGTCGAGTTGATTTTTTTTTTTTTGAATAATATTGATATCATTATAATCAATATCCGATAAACAGCCAATAGCTAGAGTCTATCTGTACTTACAGCAAGAAAATACGGAACCCTATTCTAAGCAGAAACAAACTCATTACAAGTCGATGATAAGCTCGTTATAATTAGCGAACTTATAGACAAAGAAACTCAATGTCTTTTAGGGCAAAATCATTCTCAAGCCTCCCATTAGCCAATCACGCAATTGTTGTACCAACAAAAGACCACTTCCTAGCCAACAAATAGGAGCAGCTCCTTATCCATAAGCTGCTTAAAAGCCAATGTTATTCCAGATAATTACCAATTCCCGTAGAAATTATGACCTGAAACAACTAGTCCTAAACCATACAACAACCCAAAGACCGGGTTCCAGCCCTCGAAAAAAAAAAAAAAGTTTGTAGTAAACCTTGTCTAGTGGATTATATACATTATATACACACACACACACAACTTTCCTTAATTGATTCATTTTGTATCAGATCCCACCTGTAATTTTTCTATGGAAATTTCAATATCTGAATGCTAAAGTTTAGAGTGATGGATCTTTGCAATGGTTCTTGGCATGGAGCCTTTGCTATTCTCCGGCTAAACCAACAAAATGTCAAAAAATTTCTCACTACACTGTATTTGAATTTTATTACTTAAATTGCTAGACCGCTCTCTGAATCTCGAGTCAATGTGGTATGTGGGATTTTACTACACCAGAAACAATGGAGCAGAAGTTCTCTGATTTAGATGTTGTTTTTATGGCAGTGGCTTCTTGTATATGAGGAGTACTACTGTGTACTAGAGTCTTGAAGTTTAGAGTGAATTTCAATCCGTAATGCAATTCTAGTTGGAGTACCAGTAGTGCTTGCTGCAGACTTGTAAGAGTTTCCAGGTTCTGATATTGATCTTGTTGCACAGAATCAAGAATGGTTGCCTGGCTGGAGTACCAGTAGAGCTTGCTGCAGAGGCTCTTCTAGGAGCAGTCAGCAGTCCCGAAGGTGGTTGCTGTCGTTAAAGAAAAGACACACAAGTCTAGTTTACCCTTCAGAGCCTGACATTCAGTCGAATTTCTCAGACGAGGAACTAGAAACATTTCGAGGGTGCATGCATGCATTTAGGGCTCGTTCGCGAGTTAACAAAGGCTAGTAATAGTGATTAGAATTGTGCGAAGCCGCGTTTAAACGAGTATCTTTTCAACTTGGCCAGCTAAGGGAGGCTCTCTGGTTTTGCATGGTAGTAAAAAAACAACGTCCAACTTCTTGAAGTGGAGCAACTAGATCATACCAAAGAGCTCAACGTCGCTAACAAGATCAAACATAGTTTTAGAGGAAGCCTTGAAGAACGAATCAGTCGCCGAATTAAGCTACAGTAGTTTACATATGTACGTCCGTACTCTGATGACAAACTTATTTTCGTATTTTTGAATATTCCAAGAGACGTTGCTTCCAAATACTAGGTCACTGGATTGATATATTTTAGTACTTTGATAGGTAAATTACCAAGCATCTGTTAAACCACATTTCCATATATAAGAAAGTATATCTTCCCCCATATGTTGCTGTTTTAATATGACAGGGTCTGATAAATGCGATACTAGTTCACGTATATTACCTCACCATTTCTGGAGTTTTTCTGTGTGCAGATCTAAGATATGACCGGGTTCTTTTATATATTATGTCTCGAAAATTCTAGTTGAACTAGATGATACAAACGTGCACGTACAAAAAGGACCAAAACATACATGTGTGTGTGTGTGTCTATGTAAAAACAACTGTGTGAATATGATCAAACATGTATGCTTTCTTACGAAGCCATTTCTTGTCACGACTCATGACCTGGTGTAAAAGATTAATGGTCTTAGTACCTAGGTTATGACTTGACGGAAAGAAAGAAAGAAACCTAGTTTATGAACCATGCATGGTGACGAGGTTCTCGATCACCATAATCTTCAGAAGAGCTTTTCTTTCATGCCAATGTTAGAATATGTGGACTTAACATTATCTGAATCACATTAAGATTAGACCAGTTGATTTAATCCTATGTAGATAACAAGAAGTACATGAATATAACTCTATTTCTGGTTATCTATTGAGGTGTATATCTTTCAATGGAAGTAGGAAACTCATTAGTAATCAACCTGTATTACATCAAGTGTTTGTGATAAATTCTAAGTCTCCTATCAAGATAAACATGAAGCAAGTATTGGACTCCTTATGGGATGAGTCCAGCTTGGGTTTATTGGCCAATATAAATAGGGAGCAAAGTCCCTGTATTCACCACCAGTTTTTGCATATTGTTCAGCCCCATTCTGAAGCTTTTGGTGTTGACATACAGAAGACTTGCTTCTTGAGTTCTGCTACTGCTTTTCATTCTTGTTCCAGTTGCTCAAGATGTCTAACCTTGGTCAAGTTGTTTCTGCAGGGATCCAGAGCGTCAATGATCCAGGTGGAGTCCTAGTTCCACTAGGAAAGCTATTATGCAGTTTCTGTGTGGATGTTGTGCAGCTGGTTTAATTGATATTGCATATATGTGTTGTATGATATGATCTTGTTTGATGTGTTGGTTGTTGCATCATGTAGATTTAACAAATGGTATCAGAGCTTAGGAACTTCATAAAACACATATCATGCGTTTTTTGTTTTGGTTCAGAAAATTCATATTGTGAAAACTATTTTCTAAAATATATATATATATATATATTTTCTGTTTAGATTAAAAGCAGGCCTTAAGTGGTTTTAACCCGGCTTTAATATTAATCCAATTCATTAAACAAGCCCAAACCCGAGTTCAAAATTAATATATAAATTAAAGAATATTACCGTTGGAACATAACGGTCACTTTTGCTTTAGGGATCGGATTGAGTTAGGGCTCACTGAGATGAATTCTCGGTTATGGGATTCAAGACCCCTCTTTAGAATTGATTGGATCATGTGGAAGGGTTGAAATTTGTTGCTTGTTTTCTTTTTCTTCCGCTATAAAATATTTGTTGCAGCGCTGTAGCAGAGGCCAAGGTATGTTCATTGGGAATCTCAGAACTTGTATTTCAATTTCTGCATATGGAAAGGGTTGTCATATGGATTATTGTTTAGCATATGGAAAGGGTTGTCATAATCATATTTGGAATGCTTGATCATGCATATTGAAGGAATTCTACATATATGGTTGAATGACTTACTGTAATCGTGTGATATGAAGTTTTGGTTTTGAGAACTATATGATTACTGTGATGGTATGATTTGATGATTTTGATTGAGTATTGGTTGTTTTAAGTATGCTATGGTTTTTAGTTAACAATTAGAAATATGTCTCCCAACATAAAAATCTGCAGTATTGTTATTTTCATGGCATAAATTAATAAGTTCATACAGAAACTGAACATATGGTTATTAATTCTAGTTTTGATATTCTTGAAAGATTGTGTTGGTCATTTTGCACAAAGCAAGTTTTCATTATCACTCTTCAAGGATTTTAAGTTTTAACAAAACTGGAACTTGTGTTTCTGCATTTAAAATTGCACTTATATTTTGTCTTCCAAAGAAGTTGTTCACTGTGTAATTCTGAATGCAGAACAGCATCATATGTAATCACAACTATCTATTCAGATACCTTGAAGCTTTTCTTATCCAAAGATTTTGACTGGTTCAAGGAATGACTGATTTTTGTTAAATGCAGTATGGTGATTTAGAACTTTAGAATGTTGAGTTTTATGCCACAAAGGTGTTACTTGATGTTATTTCAGTTATGGGGTTTTATGGAAAACTAATCATGTATCTGCTAAAATTTTAAAGCTCATGACTGCTTTTGAATTTTATGTCTTTTGCTTGTGTTATTCAAATACATGATTTTGTTTTAAAGATTAACACACAGATAAAATCTTTTACTGCAGAAATCTTATTTTCTTTATTTTTCTGTGTTTTTAGGTCTAAATGTGGTCACTATAGGCCAAATTCAGTTGCTAAATGGATGGAATTATAAGAAGTGGAGAAACCAAGTTGAATTTTATCTGTCTATGCATCAAATTATGGATCTTTGCTTGATTGAGGAACAGCCATTAGAGCTAGACACTGAGAGCACAGAAGAAGATAGAAAATACTATAAGGAGTGGTATAGCGCCAATAGGAAAGCCAAAAATGTGATAAGAACCTCTATGTCTGACACAGTTAGGGGCTCGATCATTGAGCCAGAGCTTGCCATGGATTTCCTAGAAGCCATAGGAGACAAATATCAGGAGAGTGACAAAGCTGAGGCTGCTAGGCTATCCAAAAGATTTAATGAGCTGGAGTTTTCAGGAAAAGGAAGTGTAAGGGAGCACATTATGGAGCTTATTGACCTCAACTCGAGGCTGAGGGATTTAGACATGGGAGTTAAAGACTCTCAGGTTGTGCATGTGGCACTTCAGTCACTGCCTAGCACCTACAGTAACCTGAGAACCTCCTACCATGCCCAAGAGTCTAACTGGGACCTGAACAAATTAATTTCTATATGTGTTGTGGAGGAAGAGAGAATCAGAAAAGAAGGCAAACCAACTACTGCAGTAAACCTACACTACTAGAGAAAACCCATTTGGAGACAAATCTTTTCGGGACGGACTAATTTTTCGTCCCCCAAACACATGATTAGAGACAAAAAAAAATATTTTGTCCCTAAAAGTTTTGTTTTTCAAAACTCTCCGTTTGACCTATTTAGAGACAAATAAGCTTCAATTAGAGACAAAAAATATTTGTCCCAAAATTTAATTGGAGATGAAATTTAATTTTGTCTCTTATGCGTTTTAGATTTTACAAATAATTGTTAAAATTTAAGTGTTGCACCAAATTTCAAATTTTGGATGAAAAGAATTAGGGGAGAAAAATTTCCTCCCTTATTTCATTAGCAGATTTTTTTATTATTTTTTATTTTTTTAACTTTTCATCTAGACAAGTTACTTCTTATTATAACCGGTTCTTTATTAATGAAGTTCTTCTTGATCAAAAAAAAAAAAAAACCTTTCATCTAGGCAGGGTTTGGCGAAAATAAATAGTGTGTAGCAACTGACTGAGATTGAAACAATGTAGTTTCGATCTCACATGTATTTAGCCTATCCATTTATCTTAGTTCTTCGAACTATTCGACGATCACTGCTCTGCGACTTCCCCATATCTTAGCCTCCAAACACCAATACCTCCCAGCAGCAGTGTCTCTTGTCATGCAATCCCTCTCATCTATCTCGCCTCTCTTAGTTTCTCTTCTCCTCATTTACTACCCTAAATCTCGAATTAGGGTTTTCAATGTTGCATAATTTCAATCTTTTTTTAGTTTTTGTACTGCTAATATTTGTTTGTTGATATCGTAGTAAGGTTAGAGGCTCGACTAGAAGACAATTGCATTGCTGACTACTAGTAAGAATCTAAGAGAACTTTTTTGAAAATCCGAATTCTAGATCATCTTTTATATGAAAAGAGTTTAGTGTATTAGGATTCTTTTATTTTAATTATTTTATCTATTAAAAAATTAAATGTTTGTTAGCCAAAATATAATTTTTTACGTAAATACCCCTTATATAGATAGTAGGAAAACCACCTCAATGAAAAAGGATAAACAAGTAAAATTACAAATAAAAAAATAGATATATTTTGATCTTTAAATTTTTTTTTTGAGAAATTTTATTAAAAGTAATAAGGATAGAAGGATAGAAATCTCTTTAGGTAAAACAAACGTCAATATCTCTTTCTCTCTCGCCGTCTGTCTCTCCTCGACGACATGAACGATGACAGTAGCTCTTGTCTCTCCTCTCACCAGCACCGGCAACACTTTGCAGTCCCAATCCCAACATCTCTCTCTTCTCTCCTCCAATCTGTCCCTCTCTCTCTCCCCTTCGATCGGTGAAAACTCGGAAGTAAGTCTCTCTCTCCTTCTCTCAAACCTCTGATATGTCTACCGGAGTTTCTGTTCATTTAATCTTGAATATGGTGAATTGAATTCTGGGCCTTTTCAAATTGAATGAATATATGGTGAATTGTTGATTATTATTCCCCGTTTTTGTTGATTATCTGATTCAAATTAAATTAAATGTTATTGTTTGAATTGGTGATTGTTTGAATATCATTTTGTTTCGATTCGACAGTGTAAATAATTGAAGCATAAATATTTGAGTGTGGTAACGTTTCTCAGAGATACCAATTGAGGTTTAGGCTGTAATACTATAAATGTCTAATACACTAATATGAGTGATATCAAATATTCTTATTGGCTTCTGTCTTGTGGTGGAGTAGTCGAGTAGGTCCTGTACTTGGGATAATGGGGATAATGTTTTAGTAATGATTAATGAATCAAAGAATCAAAAATCTGTGGATGCAGAATGCTTAGTTTTCATTGTCTTCTTGAAACCATTTATACAATACTACACTAGTGAAACTGTGGATATGTGGAAAATGATTATGATTGTAAGAAACCGTGCAATGATTATAAATTGATGATTATGTTTGATATATTAGGGAAATGGCTTGCACCTCATCTTCTGAAAGGAGCTTGAGTTCGATGGAGAGCGAGACTCGAAAGGACATGGACATGGATATTAGGGAATGGCTTGCACCTCATCTTCTTAAATGTCCAGAATTCTTCCAGTCTTCATCTAGTCTATAGTACTATTCTAGACTTTAGTTTATTATAAATGTTTTGGCATTTCTAATAGTCTTCAGGAGTTCTTTTTGAAGACTATCGTGAGGCTGTTTCTCAAAACAATGAACCTTGGTCTCTTATCGGAGATTTCAATAATATTTGCGAACTGAGGAGAAAATTGGGGTAACTCCCCTTTTAATTGTTATATGCATAATATCTATTCTGGAAATTGGTCTCTTGGCATTTACTTTTATTATTTTTTCTCAGGTGGATTCTTTTCTCTCGTGTATTAACAGTATTATACATGTTTGCTTCATGCAGGATTAACAGAGTCTACAAGTTGTCTTTCTTTGATAAGGTAATAATAATGTAAAACTCTGATTATTATTGGTACAAATTAAATATACTTGTTTGACAAGCTACACTGCAGTTTGGTACTATACAAGTTATTTTTGCTGTGTCATTTAGATTTCAAAATGAATTCGCTTATAATAGTTGGTTTTCTATAATGACCATTTGACATCAGAAAAAGCTTAACTTAGCTTCCTATTTGTGGCGTTTCTGTATTTGCAGGTTATTAAAGAAAGACAAGGATGCATTCATTAAAATTTCTGCAGCGGGAATTAAATGCCGTTGAGAAGGACTTTTATAAGGTGAGTTTCTTCCTCGTTTTCTCTGGGCATTTGATATGTTATTAAAGTTCTATGCATTCATGAAATCCTGATTCTTTGCAATCAAAATATGTTAAGGAGGACTACAATGACATGGTGGATGGAAGGCAAAGATGGTTAGGACTAACTCTGGAGAGCAGAAGTGGGGCCTCTTCATTGCCAAGAATAAATGGTTATTATACGTCAAGTTTTGCATATGCAGATGCAATATTGTACTCGAGTTACATATGCATTTCAGATAAACATTGTATTCAGTTGCTGATGTGTTGTGCTTTAGACGGTCTTATCTTAAACTATGTCGATGTCCTATTAGTGTTTGAACTTTTGCCATCTATAATAATGGAATTGGGGTTTGTTTTTGCTCATTTGTATTTGAATTTGTGTCAAATTCAGTATTTGCTTGTTTTAATCGTCTCCTATTCGTCTGATAGGCACCATTAAATTTGAAAACAATTTAAAATTTGAAAATAAAATGCGACGGAATGAGTTTTGTCCCTTATTCATCGGATTGGCGCCATTTATAGCTGATTTTCCCGCCAACCTGAATGAGAATGAGGGATGAAATTTTGTTGAATAGGGGACAATTTTAATTTCTTCTCCAAATGCATTAGGAGACGGAATTTATCAGCCGTTGCCTTTAATAATTAGGGACGAGCATTAGGAGACGACTTTAGCCACAAAATGATTTTGTCTCAAATTTTTTTTTGGGATGAATTCTCAGCTTTTAGAGACAAACTGATTTTGTCCCTGAATGAGTTTTCTCTAGTAGTGCTAGTTGAGAAGCCTAAATGGAAGAAAAGGAACCAACTTAAATTCAAGAAGACTACCATCACTAAAGTCCCTGGCAAACCTGCAGAACATAAAGCTGAGAAACCTTTTAAGTTTAAGTGCTATTTTTGCAAGAAAGTAGGGCACATGAAGAGAGATTGCAGTGGTTTCAAGGCTTGGATGATTAAGAAGGGTGAGTCGATCTTTTCCAAATTCTGTCTTTTCTCTAGAAGTTAATTTTGTTAATATAGCATCTCACTCTTACTGGTTAGACTCAGGCTCACCTATACACATTACGAATTCCTTGCAGGGTTTAACAAACAGGAGGACACCAAAGAAAAGTGAGGTCCAAGTCTGTGTGGGGAATGGTTTGAGGGTAGCAGTTAAGGCCATTGGGACTCTGAAGATTGATTTAGGCTTAGGAAATTTTCTTTTTCTAGATAGTGTTTATTATATTCCTTCTTTGAAAAGGAATTTGATTTCAGTAGGTCTTTTAGTTAAGATTGGTTGCAAACTCATTATTGATTTCAGTGGAATAAAGTTGTTTCAGGATTCAAATTATCTTGGCTGTGGTGTGTTTATGCATGATTATTTGAAATTAAATTGTTCTGTTGCTCAACAGGAGATTATGTTGATTGAAAATAATCATAACACTATTAAGGATAACACTGTCACATGTACAAAAAGAACATTGTTCAATAATAAGTCTGCAAATATATGGCATAGAAGATTAGGCCATATATCTAAAGAAAGACTGAAAACACTTGAGAAAAACAAAATTTTACCTGCATTGGATTATACTGATTTAAATGACTGCATTGAGTGTTTTAAAGGTAAATTGACAAACTACAGAAAGAAAAAGGCCTTAAGAAGTCAAAACCTATTAGAACTAATACATACAGACATATGTGGTCCATTTAAACACAAAACTATCTGTGGAAACTTTTACTTCATCACATTCATAGACGATTTTTCCAGGTACTGCTATATCTATTTACTGTCAGAAAAATCACAAGCTCTAGATGCATTCAAAATTTATAAAACTGAAGTTGAATTGCAACTGGAGAAGAAAATTAAGCTAGTGAGATCTGATAGGGGAGGGGAGTTCTATGGGAAACACACTGAAGCAGGCCAGCAGAAGGGTCCTCTTGCACTATATTTACAGGAAAATGGCATTAAGTCTCAGTACACAACTCCCTATAATCCTACACAAAATGGAGTAGCAGAAAGGAAAAATAGGACTTTATTAAACATGGTGAGAAGTATGATGTGCACTACAGGCCTACCTATATTTTTATGGGGTGAAACTCTTAAGACTGCAAATTATATTTGCAATAGATCACCCAGTAAATCAGTAGACAAAACACCTTTTGAGTTATGGTGTGGAAGGCAACCTAGCTTGCATCACTGCCATGTGTGGGGATGCAAGGCTGAGGCAAAGTTGCCAAATGCACAGACACAGAAACTTGAATCCAAAACAGTCAGTTGCCATTTTATTGGCTACTGTGAGAAATCTAAAGGCTATAGGTTCTATGCAGCTCAAAATTTTACCAGAACTTTTGAAACTCATCAAGCAAAATTTCTGGATGAAGAATTTAGTAATACTAACTTTGAAGACTTGTCCTTGGAGTTAGAAGAAATTACTGAAAATCAAAATTTACAGAATATCTTACCTTTAATTCAGTCAAACAATGCAGATAATGCAGATACAGAAACTCCAAGCCAAAATCAAGCTTTAGAAGAACCAATAGGTTTAGAACCTCATATAGATGAACCTATGAATGATGTCCATTTAGAAAATAACCCTACAGAAGAACAAATTCCAACTCAGCCTAGGAGATCCCAGAGAGAAAGAAGACCAGTATATGGGGAAAATAGTGATTTTGTAGTGTACCTGCAAGAAACTGATATCCTAGGTGAAGATAATGATCCTTCAAGCTTCAAGCAAGCTATTGAGAGCCATGAAGTTGAAGAATGGCAGAAGGCTATGAAGGCTGAGATTGAGTCAATGCAGCAGAATTCAGTATGGGAATTGGTTAAACCAAACCCAAACCAAAAACCAATAGGCTGCAAGTGGGTGTTTAAGACAAAGAGAGATGCAAATGGAAATGTAGAAAGGCATAAAGCCAGGCTAGTAGCTAAGGGTTTCACACAAAAGGAAGGGATAGACTATACAGAAACATTCTCTCCAGTTTCAACTAAAGACTCATTTAGGATTATAATGGCACTAGTAGCTCATTATAATATGGAGCTGCATCAAATGGATATGAAAACAGCCTTTTTGAATGGAGAGTTAGATGAAGTCATATATATGAAACAACCTGAAGGTTTTGTGAAAACAGGAAAAGAAGATCATGTATGCAAACTGAAAAGATCAATTTATGGACTTAAGCAGGCTTCTAGACAATGGTATAAGAAGTTTGATTCAGTGATTTCATCTTTTGGCTTTTCAGAAAATATTGTAGATGAATGTGTATACATTAAGACAGTTGGGAATAATTTTATTTTTCTTATACTGTATGTGGATGATATTCTTTTAGCTAGTACTGACTTTAAATTGCTTAGAGATACCAAAGCTTTTCTTTCTAATAATTTCGACATGAAAGATTTGGGTGAGGCATCCTATGTTTTAGGAATTGAAATTAAGAGAGACAGGTCACAAGGCTTATTAGGCCTATCTCAACACAATTACATCACAAAAGTGTTGAAAAGATTTGGTATGGAATCTTGTGCTTCAGGTGATGCACCTATGACAAAGGGTGATAAACTGTCCAAAACCAAAAATTCTAAAAATGGGGGGAAGATGTCTGATATGGAAAGCAAGCCTTATGCTAGGTTAATTGGTAGCCTAATGTATGCACAGGTCTACACCAGACCTGATTTGTCATTTGCAGTTGGAATTTTATCTAGGTTTCAGTCTAATCCTACCCATGAACACTGGGTTGCAGGAAAGAAAGTGCTTAGGTATCTGCAGAAAACCAAATCTCACATGTTAGTTTACAGACAAGTAAAGAAGCTTGAACTAGTTGGCTATACTGATTCAGACTTTGCAGGCCATTATCCGGATTCTAAAAAGTCCACATCTGGTTATGTCTTCATGCTTGTAGAAGGGGCTGTTGCATGGAAAACCATGAAACAATCATTGGTTTCAACCTCCACTATGCAGGCTGAGTTCATAGCCATTTATGAAGGAGTCTGTGAAGGCTTGTGGATCAAAAATTTTCTATTGCATACTAAAGTATTAAGTTCAATTGTTTCAGATGCATTGAAGATATTTTGTGATAATGAGGCTGCAGTATTTTTTGGTAAAAACAGTAAGAGGTCCAACAACTCTAAACACATAGATTTAAAATACTATAGTGTTAGAGAAAGAGTGAAGCATGGTGAGATAAATTTTTTGAACATAAATACAGAGTCACAGCTAGCAGATCCCTTCACTAAAGCATTATCAGTTACAAGTTTTCAGAAGCATACCAAGAACATGGGAATTCTATCTGAATTGGAGGCTTGAGT
Source organism: Rosa lucieae (assembly GCA_024704745.1). NCBI lineage: Eukaryota > Viridiplantae > Streptophyta > Magnoliopsida > Rosales > Rosaceae > Rosa > Rosa lucieae. Next base: position 25,443,128 of record CM045494.1, on the reverse strand, counting down.
TCAGTGGGAGCCAATTTTAATTTTTTAGAATTTTATTTTGTGTAATAGGATTCTTGCTCCAGTTATTGTCGTTTTTGTTTTTGCTTGTAATTTTGATACTGCAGTTTCTGAATAAAATGAGGTATTTCATATATGTGTTCTTTTCGTTTTGGCATTATTTTAATTTCTACAGTCTTGAAAATTACAGTTCTTGAACTTTAAAATATCAGTGTGTGTTGTCAAGTGAACTTTTCAGCATTGAGGAATTTTGCAGCTTCAGTTTCAGTTTTCAGTTAAGCAAATATCAGTTCACTAGTGTTTTCAGTTTTGCTGTTAAGATTTTGAGTTGTCAAAATCATTCTGTTGGACTATGAGCATTGGATTTTTGTAGGTAGATATACTTATCCAAATTTTGCTCTTATTATCACTTTGAGCTTATGTGATTGCAGTATTTGATGTTGTGATCTTTAATCAATCTGGTTATTTAATCAAAATTGGTTTGAGGTTCTGCATTATTTTCTGTAAATTGACCAAGCTGAATGAGCTATGAGTTTTTGTGTATTTCAGTGCACACTTCAGTTTGTTGTCTATATGGGGTTATTGGTTCAGTTGTGTTGTGCGCAGACAATGTCAGTCCAAGTGGGAGAATGTTAGAATATGTGGACTTAACATTATCTGAATCACATTAAGATTAGACCAGTTGATTTAATCCTATGTAGATAACAAGAAGTACATGAATATAACTCTATTTCTGGTTATCTATTGAGGTGTATATCTTTCAATGGAAGTAGGAAACTCATTAGTAATCAACCTGTATTACATCAAGTGTTTGTGATAAATTCTAAGTCTCCTATCAAGATAAACATGAAGCAAGTATTGGACTCCTTATGGGATGAGTCCAGCTTGGGTTTATTGGCCAATATAAATAGGGAGCAAAGTCCCTGTATTCACCACCAGTTTTTGCATATTGTTCAGCCCCATTCTGAAGCTTTTGGTGTTGACATACAGAAGACTTGCTTCTTGAGTTCTGCTACTGCTTTTCATTCTTGTTCCAGTTGCTCAAGATGTCTAACCTTGGTCAAGTTGTTTCTGCAGGGATCCAGAGCGTCAATGATCCAGGTGGAGTCCTAGTTCCACTAGGAAAGCTATTATGCAGTTTCTGTGTGGATGTTGTGCAGCTGGTTTAATTGATATTGCATATATGTGTTGTATGATATGATCTTGTTTGATGTGTTGGTTGTTGCATCATGTAGATTTAACAGCCAAACCCTAGCCTTTTAGATTAATTGCCTTCTAGTGCACTTTAACAATCAAAAGTGTCCATCTTTTTTTTTTTTTTTCAGAAGTTTTCATCTTTAAGATTTTCCAAAATCATTCTTGAAATATTTCCCAGAAAAGTAGTTGTCATTTCATCCATTGTCTCAATTTTGAAACCATTATAAACTTGACTTCAACTCCGGTTTAATCTTCCTCTCAAAATATTAGTTATTGAAGTCCACATTACCAAAAAAAAAAATTAGTTATTGAAGTCTTCCTTGCACTATCAATGTTGTCTTTTCAAAGGAAAAAAAATGCCACGCTTTATTTCTCTAGATTTTTTGTCAGTTCATAAAAGTCCAATATTAGAATTTTTTGGTCAGCGAATGAGGCGTGCGCTCAATGCATTTTGACCATAGAATTGATTATTTCATTCTTATTCAGTTATTTGTTTAGACGATGAATCTGCTTGGTTTATGGACTTTTTTTTACATAATTTTTGTACTCTCTAATCCATGCAGCTTAGGCTAAATATTCACACCAGGCGGGATTTCTGGGAGGTAGTTAACGTGCTTAATAAAGGAACTGTCGGAGGTTTACAGTCAAATCAGCGACTTGAATATAGATGTAATAACCACAATCTCTAATTTCCCAAAATTCTACATTGCATCAGATGTATTTAATGCTCCAATGTTACATCCTGTAGGGCGTGTTCGTGAGTTACCGAAGGCTAGATAGAAATAGTGATTAGTGAGGATAACTTCCGTAAACCTCCTGGTTACACAAGTATCTTATTGAACTGGCCATCTATATATGAATATATAATGCTTTGGTTTTGCTACGTGAAAACAACGTCCAACGTAAACTGGAGCAACTGTATCACCAAGCTCAACGTACGGTGCTGACAGATCATACATATCGATTAGCTTTAGTGGAATGCCGTTGAAGATTTCAGCACAATGCATGCAAACATTAAAACAATTTAGGAGTTTCGCTGTGTTGATGCTAAGCAGTAATAGTAGGGTTTGTACGTGGTTCGGTTAGCATACATGCATGCATATTTGTGACGTTTGCTGCTCTACCACGTTTTGCTTTTGCATGCGAAGATGTTTGAACGCCAGACATCAGAAGAAACTGATTGCTCCCACCATTTTATATTTTTCTCTTGGCGCATTTGTTGACTTCTAATTTTTTTGCACCCCTTATTTCAAATATAAGGTCCCTCGTATGGATTTTTGTTGCTTGGATATGCAAGCTTGACTTGAACAATTCGGACAAGCTTTTCATATTTTGAATATTCTAGGAGACATAGCTTACTAATACTAGGTCACTTGACTGAAAGATATAACACATTGGAAGGTAATTACCAAGCATTTGTTATTACTTATCTATTCCCCTAGTTTCTTACCCTCTGAATATATATGACAGGGTGCACAACGTACTAATCGAAATGGGATGCTAATTAAATTACTTCACCATTTCTAGGGTTCTTTTTTCTAGTAGGCGTATAGTTCCCTCTTTAAGAACCAGTCTTTTGTTCATATTCTTTATCGAAAATTCTCAATTAATTGTTTAACAAAAAGTTAAATACAAATGTGTGTCTATGTTCAAATGTTTATGCTTTCTTACGGAGTCAATAAAATATTAATTGTTGAAGAATGTTGACATTTAGTGTGCCTTGTCAAACTAGGATTAGTTCTATAGTTGTAATAGGAGAGATTTCTTACTCTGAGTTAGAATGAGAATCTTTGTACTTCAAGATTATGTACTTTGTAATCCCTATATATAGGGCTCCTATTATCAATGAATATACAACAATTCTCTCCTCAATCTCTCTTGAATCTCATATCCTAAAACATGTTATCAGCACGAGCCCTAATCTTGAATCAGAAGCCAAAACTTTTTTCTTTTCTCTTCTTGCTGTACGTGAAGAGTTGGGGAAGGGAGTTTAGTAAGAGTAACGCTAGTGTTTTGAATGGAGTGTTCAAACCTTCACCATTGCCGATGGTCACTATGTCGGGTCCATTGTATGGAGTGTGGATGCTGAGATTGTTAAGATCCACATTGACATGGTTGGTGGTACCGCTGTTAAGATACCATAGAGAGCTTGATGCATCATGCAGATCTTCAAGAGTGTAGGAGGTCATAGGCATAACACTAGAACGTGGAGGTTGTGCTCAGTAGGTGGGTGCCAGCATTGCAGCAAGTCGGGGTGGTGGGAGACGGCCTTGGTAGGCGTGGTTGTAGCGGTGGAAGCATTTAGAGGCATGATGGTTGTGGAGACCACAGAGCTGGCAACGAGGAGGATGGAGATTAGGGCGAGAGTTGAGAGGAGGACCAAATTGGTGCTCAGGATAAGGTGGGAGGGGATTTGGAGGAGTGGGAAGTAGAGGGGCTTGATTTTGTGGACGATTCTGGAGGGTGGTAAAGCGAAGATCATTGTTGGGGTAGCGAATTCTGTAGCTGGTGGAACGAGAGTTTTGATTTATGGTTTGTGTTTCTAGGCCTTGATGAAGTAGAGGCAGTAAAGGATTGAGAGTTGGTGTTGTTGGGCTGGAAAAGTGAGGTGGGGTTGGCCTGATGTTCAATTTCAATCTCCCGACTGAAAAGTAAGCCATGGAGCTCATCTGTTATCACAGGATCAGAGCATACGCGGATAGAGGTAGTGAAGGCCTCATAGTCATCAGTGAGACCGTGAAGAGTGTGGGCGACAAGGTCGTTGTCATCAAAAGGTACTCCAGCGGTGGCAAGAGCGTCAGCAACCGTCTTGATTTGCTGCAAATTATCCATGATGGAGAGGCTACCCTTTTGAAGGGTCTGAATCTGTCGCTTCAATTGGAGAACATGGGATCTGGTCAAGGCAGCAAGTCGGCGTTCAAGAGTGAGCCAAAGAGAGCTTGCAGAGGTAGAGCCAACTGTGAAAGGGAGAACAGACTTAGAGAGAGAAGCAATCAGCCAAATTCGACAGGTACGATCTTTCTTGACCCATTTTGTGTAGGCTGGATTAAGATTGTTGTTGATGAACTGGGGTGGGCAGGGTTCAAATCCGTCCACCATGCCGTACATCTCGTAGTTCTGGAACACAATGGTAGTGATATCTTTCCAAAGAAGATAGTTTTCTTTGGTGAGCTTGAGTGGGATGAAGTTACTGACATGATTGGGTGTGGAGGAAGTGAAGAGAAGTTGAGATGTAATTTCTAGTGAGAGAATGAGTTGGGTGGGAAGAGGGGGATTTGGAGAGATAGGTGCATTGGTAGGAGCCATTGAAATTGGATTAAAGGGAGAGGAAAAAGAGTTGGATTGAGAGAGATAGATCAGATGCCTTTTGGCTGAAGCTTTGATACCATAAAGAGAATTAAAGAGCTTTGAAAAAGATGAAGGCTGAAAACGTGTTTGTATTGCCTTGAATTGCTTTGTACAGTAGATAACTATTTATACAACAATAGTAGAAACTAAGAGACAAATAATCGCATGTGAAGCTGCTGATGTACAATTGAGGATGTAGTTAGGATTGGTCTTGCTCTACTGATGTATAATTGAGGATGTGGTTAGGATTGGTCTTGCTCTACTGATGTACAATTAAGGATGTGGTTAGGATTGCTCTTGCTCTGTAATGTGGTTTCAAGACTTGTCTGATATACTTTGAGAACAGGGCACGCCTTGTCTCTTGGTGGTGTGCTCTTGGGCTTCTGACATGGTGTCATCTTCTGCATTCTCAATGCAGGTGAGATGGTGACTTTGTTGTGGTGAAGAGTTACTGTTATTACCTAGCACGAAGAGGACCCCTCCGCACCCCGGCCTGTACCCTCAGCCGCCTCAGCCGAAACCACCGCGAATCGGAGCCCGTATCGCCTCAACCTTTCCCGTCTAGCAATCATTCTGAAACAATGCTGTCGATGAACCAAGAAGACTGCATCGCCTCTCCGTACCTTTACAGACGTTGTTTCCTCACTTCTTGGTTTGGGGATTGTGAGATTGCTGCCGCCAGTACACGAAACCGTAGGTTTCACCTAATGAGGTTGCTCCGAATTCCCTGAGGCCTCCTCCGTTGTATTTCACTTACAGTTTAATCATACTAATTTTCTATTTATATCCTCATATATTAAAATATATAGTAATAGAAATCTCATAAATTATTTAAATAAAATTGTCAATATTAATTTTTAACAAGGATATAAATGTATTTTATATAATGTAATTAATGCACAATTTATGTAGAGAAAGTGGAAGGAAAAATGAATCATTTGGAGGATGAGAAGATTCACTTTTCCCCATATTTTTCCTTCTTAAAAGAAAGTTGTTCCTTATTGTGCATACCATACATAAGAAAGGATCTAAGCCATCAATTTCGCAAACCAAATAAGGCCGAAGTTCTTAATTTTTAAAAGAGGTTTAATAGAATAACCTAGTTGAATTGTGATGATCATACATCTGTAGTAACACATTGTATGTTACCTAGTAAGTTCCATTCTTCTACTCTCTATCAAGAGTCAATAAACATTCTTAGTTATTAGTTTGACACAAAAGAAGAATCGACTCAATACTTTATGTTTGTCCTAGTTGGTCTTAATATTGTTTTTTGCGAATAACCGTAACTCCTTAAGTGTGTAGATTTGAAGAACCCTACAACTAGACAAGAATAAACAAAGTTATAAAAATCACTTTCTTATTAAAAACCACTGAGATGAGCCATAGGAGAAAGTGAGACATGGCCTACAACTCAAATAGAAATTGACTTCAATTGGGAGAATTAAACCACGGATTAGTGGATTGTCATACGGCATTGTTTTCCTAATAAAAAAAAATAATAAATTCTTCCTCGTGTACAAAAATCGAACCCTAGAGTTCGAGACTAGTGATGGCGGAAGTCTCTCTCCACCTCGAGTAGAGTAGGCCTCGCTGTTGGCTTTTGGTAGCTCGCGTTTCAGTGGGCGAAGGAGTCTGCGTTCGTGGCTGGGTTTTTGGCGACGGTTTTGGGTTGTGGGTGGACCAGATCTCAGAGGACTTTGAGTGATGTTGGCGGTCCGATTTTGATGCTGCTCTCCCTGATTCCAGCAGGCTGCGTACGAAGTGAGCTGCTGTAAGGGATTGCTCTATCCTTTGGATGTCTCTGCTCGGATTTTTTGCAGGATCTGATGTTGCGGTAGACCGGTTGGCCGTTGGATGGAAGGTCAGTTACAGCAACAGGTTGGCTAGTGCGGGCTAGGGCTATTGCTCAGGTTTGGGCTTGGGCTTTTGGGCCTGGGTTGAACCTTGGGCTAATGGGCCCTATGTCTTAGTGATGAGGGTTTTCTTTTAAGCCTGTGTGAGTTTGGTGAAGCTTCTATATATAAGTCTTCTATGATGTTTAGTTTCTTGTTTGTACTACAATTGCATGCCTGGCAAGCGAGGATTAGTTGAATGATTTCTTTTCCATAGAAGGCAAGGCTTGATCATTCTTGTATAGGCTTGCTAAATAGTGAGCATTCCAGAGATTGTAATAGTTTGCTATAGCTTAGATAGGGCAGTCTGTTGCTTTGACTTTCTTATGTAAGCTTTGTAGACTAACCTTTTAGCTGTTGATGTAATGAATTTCAATTTTTATTCAAAAAAAATAAAGTCTTCCTTGCACCATAAAGGTGCTTTGAAAAAAAAAAAAAAATTCAATATCAACTTCTATTTCTTTAATTTTTGATCAATTCAATTATAATACATTAACACTTTGGTAATAAGTTCTTTTTACAGAGAATGAAGATGCGTGCGCGAAAGTTTCAAATTTAAGCCGAGAGTGAAAATAGTTGTCGGAAATTGCCCGAATAGACTTTTAATTTATTGGGAGGATAAGCTGATTCATGGAAAACATTGCCGTCCATATCATCTAATCCAGATGATTCACCACCCTATTATTCTATTGAAGTGGCAAATATCATTGTGAACTTCGCAACTTAAATAAATAATTAAATAAAAAAATAATCTCTAATAGTACTTATCCCATAGACCCAGAATTATCGTTTCTTTTTCATATTTTTGGGCCAGATCATTTTCTGTCAATTTTCGTACCACAGAATTAGGATTAGGAATAAAGAATCCATATACAATACGGGCCGGTCGTATCGTGACCAATAACGTTGAAGGTGAAGATTGGACCTAATAAACGAGCCTATAAGGTCCCAATTCTTGACGCCACCTTGCTAATTTTCGTGGCATGCTCAAGGAGCTTGGGGGCTACTTTTCTCTTACTAATAAAGTAATAATACATCATTACGCGTTCCTCTCGCAGCATCTATAAGAATGGTAGTACGTGCACAGTTGGAGATTTCAAAACAACAACTCTCTTTGCTCATATTGTGCAAGAAACAATCCTTTATTCACACGTCTACTTTGATCTCGCATTATCGATCTCAGCAAGTAAGAGCAAACTTTGAGTTTTTGCATTGTCTGGTTTCTTATACTTTTGGTAATAGTAATGTTTGCTTTTTTCTTGGTAAATTTGAAGTTTTTTTGATTTTGGTGTCTATTGGGTGGTGTTGTATGATGACAGTGGTGATAATCTGCGGAGCTGGTTTAGCGGTGACATTTTGGGCGCTGTATGATTCTGTTAAGCAAGTGAAGGACCAGATACTGATGTTCAAACCCCAACTCGGGGATATCAAGTCCACTCTGGACTCTTTGCAGCCACTGATCAAGGAGATGGCACAGTGTGAGAAGGAAATGGACGGTCCAGAGGAGGAACTAGAGAATCTTAGAGTGGAAATGGAGGAAGGAGTGGAGCTTATTCGCAAGTGTCGGAAGCGAGCAGATTCAAGAAGTATAAGTATGGCAGCAGACTTGTTGAATTGAGCAAGTCACTTCAGAGGCTGTTGGAGATATTGAAAGTGCAGGGCATAAGGGATGTGAAGAAGGCATTGGTTTCGGTGAGGAACATTGAAAATGTGGTGCACAGAATTGAAGGGAATTGTGTGATACAGAACAATCAGTCCGAAAAAATTGAAGGGTGGTGTGCTGTGCCTGAGCCTCCAACAATTACGGTTGGATTGGATTTGCCTTTAAGGGAATTGAAGATGAAGCTCTTTAAGGACGGAATGTCGATGGTGATACTTACTGCTCCAGGAGGATGTGGGAAAACTACACTAGCAACAAAATTGTGTCATGATGCAGAAGTCAAAGGTATTGCATATAAATGATGTTATTATCTTTTCTTGCTTGCTTTAAACTAGGAAGCTTTGATTCCCTAATTGAAGAATGCTATATCCTAGTCTAATCCAGCTGTAGCTGTAGCCTGTAGCTAGCTAGAAATATTTGATGAAAATTACTGTCAAGCTGTTTATTCAATATGGCGAAGGCACACTGATTACAAATAATCAAATATTCTGTGGAAAATAATCAAATATTTCATAACATCATGACTAGGACATGCCTTCATAAGCAAATGGCTTCACTCATTTCTTACTATTCAATATGTTAAGCCTCCAGTTGAGTTAAGCAACTCATTTTTATGACCTCACCATCTGCATGCATACGTGAATGTTTTATTCTTTTCACAACTGCAGACAACTTTAAAGTACCTCCTAGTAACTACTTTCTTCTCTTTTATTTGCATAGATAAATTCAAGAGCAATGTCTTCTTTGTTACTGTTTCAAAGAAGCCCAACTTATACCTAATTGTAAAAGAGCTATATCATCGAACGGGTGCCCAGGTCCCCGATTTCCAAAGTGAAGTAACTGCAGTTAGCTGGCTGCAGCAATTTCTGAAGCAAACAGGACAAAATCCTATGTTGTTGATCCTGGATGATGTTTGGGCTGGATCAGAATTCATTCTTGAGAAGTTCGATGAATTAAAATTGACAAATTACAAGATATTGGTGACATCAAGGTCTGCTTTTCCAAGATTTGGTTCTCCATATTATTTAGAATGTTTGAACCGCAAAGATGCAATGGCACTTTTTCACCATGCAGCATCCTTAGGAGACAGGAGCTCTTATATTTCAGAAGATCTTTCAACAAAGGTGATATTAGTCTGCAATGCAAAATATATATGCTTATTAGTGCAGGAAAGGATGAAGAGATTCTACATGCACTTTCTATGCAAAGCATTCATGCACATATGGAGTAAATAATGATTACCTGAAACAGTAATTGACAAGATGATTTTTGCTTTGCAGATAGTAGAATGTTGTATGGGATTTCCACTTGCAATTACAGTTGTCGGAAGATCACTTTGCGGGCAGCCAATAGAGATTTGGCAAAAAAGAGTAATAGAATGGTCTAGAGGTTCTTCTGTTCTTGAGTCTGAAGATGATTTGCTTGATTGCCTCCAAAGTAGTTTAGATGTTTTGTATGCAGAGAAGCATCTTATGAGGGAATGCTTTATAGACCTTGGTTTATTTCCCGAAGATCAAAGAATCCCTACCACTATCCTGATTGATATGTGGGCAGAGTTATATGGCATACATGAAGACATTTCATCCATTGCGAACCTCTATGAACTTGCCTCTCGAAGTTTGGCTAAGATGGTAGTCACAAGGTATGCAGGATTTGGTTTTACTTGTCTGTTCTTGTCACTCCAGGAGTCCAGGTTATCCTTTATGTCAATGGCTATCTGCTTCTCATAATTCTCTACCGAAATATGTATGTTGAAGAAATTCTTAAGCAAATCGGTTTTGATTATAACCAGGAAGGACAACAAGGATAGTGATGGCTATTACACTGAACACTTCGTTACACAGCATGACATGCTCAGGGAGTTGGCTATCCAGCAGATGAGTCAGGAACCACTACAACATAGAATGAGGCTGATGATTGACATATGTGGAGACAACCTTCCTATGTGGTGGAAAGAACAAAAGTATCAATCCCTCATTGCTCGCCTTGTATCGATCTCAACAGGTTGTTACATCTCTTCTTTAGCAAATAATTCACATGAACACATATGCACATGCAAATAGGCTCATACACACTAAGATCTCAATAGTACTTCGCACATATAATTTCTCTCCCAGCTGACATCATATACCATAATATATGCAGATGAAGAGTTCTCATCTAAATGGCAAAACTTGCAACTACCAGAAGCAGAGGTTTTGATTTTGAACTTTCAGACCAAGTATTATGCCTTACCTGAGTTTGTGGAGAAAATGAATAAATTGAAGACTCTAGTACTCACAAGTTACTGTATCAGTCCTGCTGAGTTGAATAACTTTCAACTAGTTGATTCAAAACCGAATCTGAAGAGAATCAGATTAGAACGAGTTTCAATTCCTTCCATAAGCAGGTATCCTATACAGTTGAAAAGTTTGAAAAAGATTTCTCTATTCATGTGTAGTATCGGCCAAGGTTTTGGTAATGGTTCCATCCATATATCAGAGGCGTTTCCAAATCTTGTTGAAATGAATATTGATTACTGCAATGATTTGGTGGAGTTGCCTCCCCAATTGTGTGACCTTATTCAATTGAAGAAACTCAGTGTCACCAATGCTCATAAACTCTCTGCCTTACCTGAAGAAATTGGAAATCTAGTAAATTTAGAGCTGTTGAGGCTCAGGTGTTGTACAGACTTGTCAGAGTTACCCAGCTCGATTAGGAACCTCAAGAAGTTAAATTTGCTTGACATATCTGATTGCTTTAGCATTAAGGAATTGCCTGAAGACATTGGAGAATTGTGCAATTTAGATAGGCTCAACATGAGACAGTGCTCGAGATTGAATGAGTTGCCTTCTTCAGTTTTGAATCTTGAACAGTTGAAGGAAGTGACATGTGATGAAGAGACTGAAATTTTATGGGAACCCTTTTTACCCTTTCTCAAGAACATGCACATGAAGGTTGTGAAAGAAGATATGAACCTGAATTGGCTCCACAAGGCACATTGCTGAGACCTATCTTCTCAAATAAATGTTGGGGCAACGTCTGGTGTGATTTGTGAAGGTTGTCAGAGGGCTGGTTTTCAAGGCACATCACAACAGCTATACTCCTTGCATTGGATGATTCTCTCCAAGAAAATACTGCAAGCACAGCAAGCAAGGGACGTGAAGGTTATGTTGGTAAGGGGAAAGAATATGGAGCAACGATCAAACGAATTGAACAAGGTATGCTACTTGATCAAAATGAACTTCATGGTTGGGCTGTAGCTCTTAATCCGCCATCCTTCAGAGTTGGATTGGAGGCGCCTTTAAGACGAAGTGATATGGGTGGTCAAAGAAGAGTACAACCAAGAATGGATCTGCAGTCATCAATATTGAGACCTGCATGTATCAATTCGTCAATAAATTTTTTACGGGTTAATGTCTGCCACATTTATGTTTCATTTTCTTTCTTAGATTTTAGTGTTAAGATTTTTCTTTCCAATAAACTGTTGAGCAATGTCTGTGATGTATTTCTTTTTTCTGTTTTGATGTTCTTGTTTGGTAACCAATGCTCTTGTATCTTCTATTTTCTTATCTCTCTTACACATATAGCAGCACAGTCAAATTCTCTATTTTCTACAACCATCCATTCTCGATGTATGATGTATCATATACTATAAAACTTGATACTCATTTTGTCACTTGACATCCTTAAAGAAAGATAATTTTTTAAGTCAAAAGAAGAAGGAAGAAAAATGAGGGTGGATTCCAATCCCCTAAACAAAAAGCATGAACAAAGCCCCTTCTTCCTTCAAACCAGAGGGCAGCAAAACAACCTGAGGCCAATCGAGAGAATAACACAACAAAATGGGACAAGCATGCAGCAGTACAACCACAACGACCTATGTCTTTGTCCTCACGTATGTGATGGTGGTTGTTGTGGTGGATTGAGGACATCTTTAGAGCCTGTGCAAAGAAACCGAAAGGAAAATATTTATATAGAGAGAAAAAAAATGTAATTTTCGGTAACAAAAGCATTTGCAGTTGAAGACTATACCTAACCTGAGTTGATTAATTAGCCTCGCCGGCCGGCCGTTGTTAACAATGAACACATAAGTGACATAACCATAGTGGTACGTGACAACCAACATAGCTCATTTACGCTTCAAATCAGTTCCAGTTGAGCATATGAGGCACAACCTTTAGGCCCCATTTGGTTGGCAAGAAAAATGATTTATTTTCCTTTCCAAACTGATATGGAATGGAATAGGTTTTGGTATTTCCATGTGGGTGTTTGGAACATTACTGAAAATTAAATTATGAAATTTATTTTTCATTCCTATTGTAGTGGTTTTTTTTTTTTTTGAAAAAACAGCTGCAAACTTTCATTGAAATAATTAAGCAATATGAGCATTACATCAAGAATACACTCAGGGGGTCTATCTAACAGACCTTATTACAAAGATTAGAATCAAAAGCTGAAGCAGCTAGCCTATGCGCAACACCGTTGCAGGTTCTCTTTCCATGTTGAAGTCGAACATGTGGGATACACCTCATGGTAGTCAGTATACACTACAAGAAAAAGGCTTATTTGCGACACTTATTTGCGACACGAGACGCGGCCGTCGCAAAAGTCTTTAATTTTAGGCGGAATTAAGCGCCCAAAGTTGGCGCCAATATATTTGCGTCCTTCATTAAATGCCGTCGCATACACTGTCGTAAATAGGTAGAAAGTAAGGAGGGTTTTGCAACATAACTCAAAACCCGTCGTAATAAACAAAAAAAAAAAAAAAAAAACTGAACATCGATCTAAATCTCCTATAGCTAGACGCGCGTCAAGACTCGATCTCTAAATCAGTTCCTATCCCGTCTCCTATAGCTAGACGGCGGAACTCTGTCTCTCTCTTTCTCTCTCTCTTTCTCTCGCTCGATCTCTCGCTCAAAGCTAGTTCTTAACAATTCGGCCTCAATTGCTATCACGACTACAGAATCAAGCAAGGTTTTTTATTGCGTTTTTGGAGGTTTAAATTGATTGTAGGATTATTGCTCGTTATACCCTAATTTCCCCCTTTTCTTTCAGGTCTCTCTATCACTGCCCTAAATTAGTGATTTCTGTTCGCCTCAGTCAGGTACTGTAATTCAATATATATATCGCTTTTTTTGTTTTCTATGGTGAGTCTTCTTTTTGTGATTCCTCTATTGTGAATTGATGAGGGTTTAGTTAGTGAGTCGTCTATGAAAGGGGAAGGTTGTGATTCATCTTTGTTGAAGACATTCAGTTTTGTGTTTGTGTAATTATGCGAAGAAATTTTAGTGCCAAGAGCTTTGGCTCAGCTGTAATTGAGATTGCTACCTAAAGGTTATAGCTTCTGAGTCTCCATGTATAGAAAATCAAGTCCTATATCTTTGATTTCGGAAAATTTAAGTTATTTCTCGATTTGAAGGGGATTGCTGAATGTGTTTATGTTACACTGCATGTTGGTTTTAGTGTTCTGGTGTCTTGACAATATTTATAGCTTTGTTCCCTCGGATTTGAGGCCAGCTTGAGTTTGTTCTTGTAGGTTTTTGCATAATCTTTTGTGTCAATGTTGAGAAAAATTTAACATATACTTTCCTGTGTGCTAGTATTTTCTAGTACTTAATACCATCATCTATGAGCTACAAGAAGACCTAATTTGAGAGCTTTGTTATTGTTTTTGCTCTTTTCTTTCTTATTATTAGTTATGCTTCATTATCTGGTTTTAGGGTGTTTAGGTTTGAGAGAGAGAGAAAGAGAGAGAGTTTTATTTTCCTATAAGAGGGAGAACCTTGATCGTATCAAAACCTAATAAAATCACAACTCATAAGGTAATTTAACCTTTATTATAAGTTTATAAGAGCATACTATTCTTTTGTTTTTGAGGGTCATATACGTACGTATCATTTTCAGTTTATGATAGGCAAATGCTCTGTTATATATATAGACGATACTATGGATGATGACGGATATGAGCTTTTTTTAATCAAACTTGTTCTCATGAGCTCTTCAATTAATCAAAAAAATATTTTCTATTCTCATAAAATCTATATAGAATAATCAGTAAGATTGAATGATACCCCAACACAACCAAGTCTTCCTGAAGGAGTAATTTTTTTAGTATAAGCAGAGAAGTTCAACGTAGCCAAGTTCCCCTACAGTTGAAATTTCTGTACATTCTGATATTGGTTCAGTCCAAGTTCCCCTACGTAGTTATGTTTCCCCTGTTCTTCTTTTTTTGTTTTTTTTTTTGTTTTTGCTATGTTCTGTCTTCTTGTATAGTTGTTTTGTTAATAACCATTGATAAGTTGTTGCATTAATCTAGCTGATCTATGTTGTATATATGAAGAACAATTGCAGCTAGTTTTCTATATAATGGTCATCATCTGGTATCTCACAGTATGTTGTATTCATCTAGCTCTTTTTTTTTTGTTTTGGTCTTTTAGGTGAAGAAGAAAAGTTACAACTTTGATGCACTATTATCATCGCTAATTATTCCTGGGATTGGTCTTGGATAGGTATTCTTAATAGTTTTTTTTTTTTTCCTAATGATATGATAACATTGTTTGTTGTTTTTTTAATATGATATGCTGCTCTGCTTTGGTGGTCAAAAAAATATACATATATATATAAACATAACATAGACGTTCTTTATCTGATCTCTGTTTTTTTTTTTTTCCACTTCTTTCAAATTGTTCTTTGTCTTGTTTGGCTTAGATGCTTCCTTATTCTTAATCAAGCAAAGCTTCAGTATTACCATATAACACTTCCAAATAAGTCAGTAGTTTAGTTTAAGAACAGGTGATCAGGAACTTGACCATTGCTTGCTTATAATAAACTGATATGGGATCTAAAGTCCATTGACAATAACATTAAAATTGAACCACAGAGCAATTCTTGAAAGAAAAAAAAAATGAAAAAAGGTCAGTAGTTTAGTTGTTCCATATGCTTGTTGTTTCTACATTTTGCTGCATTTTATTTTCATGCTACACATTGTAATTGTTTGTGTATTTTACTTTGCGTATACTAATATAATTACATGTCTAGGATTCATATTGTACTTGGAACATTTGCAAGACTAACAAGGAAGGTGTAGCATTCTCTTTGGAGAAAATCGTAAGTATATTTTCTATTTCATGTACAAAATTCTCTGTTTTTCCAATGCAATTTAAACATAATTTAGTTCCTACAGTAAGAATTTTCTTAGGGTTGTGTGCAGTAAATTACAATGCTTATATCTCTATGTGTGTGTGTGTATAAAGCATGTTACATAAATTATTAATGAGTATTAGTCGGCCTTATTGATTACAAGAGATAAAATTAACTTATATGCCCAGTTTGATAGATAGTTTTTTAAATCTACATAATGTAGATTATGTAGATTTAAAAAACTATGTAGAGTCAATTAAGCTTTGGTTTTAGTGATTATATTTTTTTATGAAATTATATTTTGTAGAGTCAATTCAATGAATATTTGGAAGAGAGGCCAGAAGATGAACAAGATGATACTTTTCGTGAAGAGGTATTCACTAAAGTGATGGGAGAAGATGCACATGGACGTGTTCGCATGTATGGAACAGGTGTAACTCCATCTCAAGTGTCTGGTAATTCCAAAGCTTATGAGACTAATGAGAAAAGGACAATTGAGGAAATGGAAAGAAAATATGAGGAAATGGAAAAAAACTATCAAACAAAGCTAGATGATCTTAAATTGAGCCATGAATCTCAATTGGGAGACATGAAATTAAAGTACGATGATGTATCGAATCGTCTCAATCTTTTGATGGCTCATGTTGGTATCCAAGTAAACCCAAGTGGAAGTACAAGTGAGCAGGTATGTTTTTATTTTAATTTTTTGTTTTTGTTTAGCTTTGTCATTTATTTATTTTTACTTATAGCTTTCATCTCTGTTGACTTTCATAGATTCATGATTCCTCAAGTTCACAACAACTTAGGCGTAATATAGATACCGATGGACATCGTCAATTGAATTTGGAAGGGCAGCGACAATTATCTTCGTCTACAAACACAACTACATGATAAACTATAAGGTTGAAAATAAACGAATTCATCATTATAACAAAAATAATTTTATTATTTGGCTGCGTATATTGATCAATGGGTTTTCTTCTCTTTTTTTCTAGGTTGGAGAAATATCTAGGTGTTGATGCTGGAAGTACAAGATGTCAATAAATTTAACAATTAGCATGCTACTCTAAACTCGATTATTTAGTTTAATATTTTGACTACTACTGTATTCGCAGCGACATTTTAGTTTGTATGACTCAAGGCATTTGTTATACAATTATTATATATATTACTCTTTCGTATCATTTCAACTGCGATGAATCTTAAAGTTTATTTTGGTTACAAAAAATCAATTAAAATTTTCGACGGGAAAATTATAATAACCAGTGTCGCAAAGACTATTTACGACATTTATATTTGTCGGTAATAAGTATCGCCCAAACTATTTGCAACATGAAAACATTCGTGACAAAAAGTCGTCGCCAAAAATTAGATTTTTAACGACATTTATATGGCGTCGCAAAAAGTTTTTTTGCGACAGATCTTCATGTGGCAAAAAAGCGTTGCAAATATCTTTTGCGACAGACTTTCACGTAGCAAAAGACCGTAGCAAATATCTTTTGTGATGCACCGTAGCGTGCCAAAAACATGTCGCATATATATTTTGCGACAGACAATCGCGTAGCAAAAAGGTGTCGCAAAAAAAAAAAGTAAATTCGACGAGATTTTTACCGACGTAGAGTCAATCGTCGCAATTCCGTCGCAAATAATTATTAGTGACGCGAGTTACATGTCGCAAAAAGTGCTGGATTATTTGCGACGCGTTTTTTAACGACGTTTCTTTCCCCGTCGCAAGTCCGTCGCAAATAACCTTTTGCGACGCTTTTGGCCTCTTTTACGACGTGTTCTTAACGTCGCAAAAAAACGACTTTTTTTAGTGATATCATCAACCACTGCACCTAGCTCGTCCAATTCATGATCCTTGTTGAGAATCAGCTGCACAGCTTCAAGACAGTCACTTTCAATTGTGACATGCTGTAGGTCTAATTCTTTTACAAGGTCCAATCCTCATCTGATTGCTAGGAGTTCAGCATGTTTTGCCGAACTTGTATATGGCATAGCATCAGCAAATGCTGCTATGAAGTGTCCCTGTGAGCTGCGAAGAACACCCCATGTTCCCCTCTTGTCATGTGAGGCACAAAAGCTCCATCAACATTTAACTTGGGTGTATCGTTCTTCTCAGGTTGCCAGCACTGCCTTTGCATTACCGTTGCAGTCCCTTGAGTACCATGAGCCAATTTAAACTCTTCCAACCACGTCAAAGCCGGCAAATGTAGACTTGTAGGTGTCTAGGATTGATTGTTCCATAGCAGGTCGTTTATATTCTTCCATAAGGCCCATAGGAGCATCATCACTTTCTCAAAGACTTCCATACACAGATGTAAAGTACACTCTAGAAGCCAATCCTTAAAGTTATCAGATGGCTAAAGTGTATGATGTATTTGTAGAGTTGGGTCAGAGAGTAGTTCAAAAGCAACGAGGCACTTACAAAAAAGGTGAGAGGAGTCCTCCAACCTATGCATACATAACAGACAATGCTCCTCACCCATATACCCTTTAGTACATAGACGATATGTTGTAGGAAAAAGATTATTAGCAGCTCGCCACGCACAGATTTGAACTTTCCCTGGGACTCTAGCACCCCAGATTTGCTACCATAGAGATTGGTATGGGTCTCCCCTTGAAGAGGACGCTAAAGTGTTACCTAGGATAGTTTGCCATGCAATCTAGTACGCCGACTTCACTGTGAATTTGCCCCTCTTCTCCGGCCTCCATGATAACTTGTCAGAGAGACGACATTTTACTAATTAAAGTACAAATATGACATTAACTTATAAGGAATGTTTGCGAGAGAAGATAAATTTTTTAGAGGGATAATTTATGTAATTTTGCCTTTGATGGTAGGAATGGAATTAGAATACAACCCCTTACTAAGTAATTCAATTCAGGCTTTATGAAGGACTCAATTTCCAGTAAATTTTATTTTC
The DNA here is from genome assembly GCA_024704745.1 of Rosa lucieae. Classification (NCBI taxonomy): domain Eukaryota; kingdom Viridiplantae; phylum Streptophyta; class Magnoliopsida; order Rosales; family Rosaceae; genus Rosa; species Rosa lucieae. The sequence continues at coordinate 25,424,982 of CM045494.1, read as the reverse complement.
TTTCCAATCTCTAATTACAAACAAACGACACCTCTACATGGAAAATGAAATTAATTCTCATTCCATACCATGATTTCCTGCCATCCAAATGGGGCCTTAAGGTTTAAACTTTAATTCCACTTGTTTCAGTTGGGTTGTCAGTGAGGTTATACTATTTCCTTTTCAAAAAGGTAGGCCCGGCCTTGAGTATAGGCAGAGTAGACACAGGCCTATGGCCTCCAAACATATGGGCCTCAATATTCGTAAAACTAATTTATCATACTATGAGAAATTGAGAATTTATTATTATTATTTTTTTTTTGGTGAATGAAATTGAGAATTTAATGTTACACCCAAATGTACAAAAAAAAATGTTACACTCAAAGGTATTAATTACTAAATTTTATGCCATTATGATTGCTTTCTATTTTTAATGTACTTTTTTTTTGTTGTTGAATCAAGCCCATGGGGAGAAATAGTATACTCATCACAAGCCAGAATAGGCCGTTACATACTCTTCCGTTGTCATTTAAGGACATAGATAAACAAGAAGATAATGGTAGTACCCACTATCCACAAGTGATACATAGAAATAAACTTACTCATTATACATTTAAGTACGTAGAGGTAGCGGAGACCCTCATTTGGTACCACTCTAGAGGCGCTAGAGATACATAGAGTGCACATTGGTGCTTAGCTTCCTAAATACAAGGAATTTATTGTAATTAGACAAAACTAAAAACATAGGGATAGGTCTAGGGCAAAAACCCTACTCCAAATACTAAGGTCCAAAAGCAGCCCTAAGAGGAGGGGCCACTCCAAATCCATCAGGTCGGCCCAAGCCAAGCCTCAGCCCAACCATACTAGGACAGCAATCCCACCTTGAGTCAGCGTCGCCGCCACAGATCTCCTGTGCCGTCAACGAAGCAATTCTGACCCCCAAGGTGCCCCAAAATCGGAAAGCCAAGCAAACCCGAAGCACACTAGCTTGGGTTCACCCGAATACCCGACCGAAACATCCACCAGAAGCCAGCGCCGCGTCTTTGAAGCAAAAGGGCAGAGATCCAACCCCAGAGATTGATTAAAGCTGATCACCATACATCACATCTATTCCACCAAAAACCGCCGAACCTTCCACCAAGACCTCGAGTACTGCCGTCCCAAGAGAATGCTTTGGAACCATTGCATCACCTGTCTGGCAGCAGTCACACAACATCAGGGAGACACAGGCGCGTCGTTGGACGAGAGGGGGATTGGAGAAGTCGGCACTTCTTTTAAGGTTTTAGTCGAAGACGAGAGTTACTGACTTCGTTTTTTTTTTTAATTATTTTTTATGTACTTAATTTATTTTTTGACTTTTTTAATTAGCTTGTCTAACTTAGAATTAGATTTCATTAATTTTTGACTTTTCTCACAATTTAGTTTTACTCCAATTAATTGAAGGGTAGTGTTATTCACACCTTTGTTCTCTATTCAAGCACCCTCTCTATTTTTTTATTACTTTAATTCAATTTTTTTTTTTTTACAAATTACTCGAACTACTCTCTCTTGCAAGTTGCAAATATGTTTCTTTTTCTTTTTTATTTTTTCTTTGGCAAGTCAATCATCCCCAAATCCTAAACCCTTATTTTCCGCGCGTAGACACATAGGACTTCAAAACTCTTTTCAATTCCCACTTTTCTTTTCCATAAAAAACTTCTCTATTATAGTCATTCTATCTCTCTAATGTGATGTTTTAAAGTTCAATTATGGCAGAACAAGCAATTTTAGACCCATTTTTGGAGAAAATTGTACACTTAATTTGCAATGGAGACATGGAAGAAAAGTATGAGTTAAGTGATCATTCGAGACCCTTTAAATCCATCATTCCTTGTAAGATTTTAACTGAAATTATTTGGTGTATTTGAATCGATTGAGCGACTATAGAACTTTACAACAACCTAATAATCATAGTCTTATGATTATAGACCTGGTTGTTTGCTGGGGGAGGGGTTCAGCAAGGGTTGTGCTTTTTTATTGCGGGTTGATTGGTTTTTATGCTTCTAGTTGCTCTTGTTTATTAGTTTTTATTTTTATGATGCAATGTTGTGGATTGGTAAATTGGTTTTTGTTATTTTCTGCCAAATTATTTGGGTAATTCATGCTCTAATATACATAATTGAAGTATTTGTGTTGGCCATTTTTATCATTGCTTCTAGTTAAAAGGAATTAAATGTGTTGAAATAGGGATAGCTTGCTCTTTGCCACTGTAAGATCATGTGCAAACTTTTACTCTCTAGTTTTGTAGCCTCAACTATGGTTTATGCATTTCATTTTTATATGCATATATACCAACCTTTTTACTACCTATACATTTCAGTTCGATAACTGTAACTACTACCCTAAATAACCAACTAGCCATTGTATTGGCATTACCTTCACATTGTTGAATTAGGTCCGGTACCTTTTTACCTAACAATTAGAATGTGGAGAGCAAAATCACCTTTACTGTTGAAATTTAGTATTACTTGGAAGATCTTCATATCCTCATAGCATAATATCTGGCCTCATAATATCTTGGATTAAATTCAGTTTACTCCCCTGAACTTTAGGCTAAAATCAAATTGGTCCCTCTTTCTGAAAATCGATTACGATGGTCCTATACTCTCAAATGACATCACCCGAGTCCAAAATTTGAATTTGGCTAGAAACATGACGTCAACTGCTGAGTTGGAGCCGACATGGGGGCCCACTTTTCATTTTTTTCAACCCACAAGAAGGGAAAAACAGACATTTTCACAATAAAATGATTTAAAAAAAAAAAAAAATGTCTTCGTTTTCTTCTGAACCTCCAATTCCCTTTCCTCCTCTTCCTCCTCCTTCTTCCGAACCCATCAGAAGCCAACCATCGTCAAAGAAGTCTTATCAATTCCCATAATTGTATCACTCAATTTCCATATCTAAACACAACATTGATATCATATTACAAAGAAAAGCAAATGGCACAGAGTGATCACCTTCCTAGTAGCATTACAAACCCATAATCACAATCCATATAAGCTCAAATGCACATCTTCAAACACAAATTGAAGTTCGAAACCCATAATCACAATTCACAAAACCTTCCACTGTACCCCAACCAGCAAGTCGAGGATCATATGCTGCTTTCACAAAATTCTCACAAATTTGAGGCAGCGATAATCCACTAGAGAATCGGCTTTTTAACTTATCAGCTATCTGGAAAACCAAAAACCACAGCTCTTTCAAATTCAGCACTGAACACTGTAAATACACAAAATCAAAAGCAAAATGTGAGAATGGATCAAAAGCTCACCGCGCAATGTCATGGTCAAGACACTTCCTTTCTTGACCCTTTCCTAAGGATAAGCAATGAGCATCTGAAGCTTGACGACGAAGCTCTTCGCTCACCTCTTGAAATTGAAACTCGCCGCTCGGATAGTTCTTGTCCGTAGTAGCTTTGCACTTTCGGAATCAATTTTAGCCTCGGGGGCCGAAATGCCGCCATTTTCAGTCGATTCGTCTGGTTTGGTCGCAGACGATGAGTCGTCGAAGGAATGGACAGAGAGGCTGTGGCGGAGAAAGAAAGGAGGAGGAGAGTGAGAGAAGACAGGGGAATTGCTTAAGGGGTTCTTGGAAGATGGAGGTGTTGGGGGAGACGACATCGTTGCCGTCAGAAGAATTGATGGGTCTGGGTCTCTTCTGGTCAGACTCAAAGCTAGTGAGGAAGTTGTTGATGACCCAATTAGAAAAATTTGAAATGTTCATTTTGCCCTTATTGTGGGCCCCTATGTCGGCTCCAACTCAGCAGCTGACGTCATGTTTCGAACCAAATTCAAATTTTGGACTCTGGTGATGTCATTTAAGAGTATAGGGACCATCGTAATTGATTTTCAGAAAGAGGGACCAATTTGATTTTAGGCCTAAAGTTCAGGCGAGTAAACTGAATTTAATCATAATATCTTAATAGCAAAAAAATTGATTTATTGTATAGTGATATTTGATTCATGATTGACTTGTCAAATAGAAAAATGAAAAATGAAAAAATAGAAAGAAAGATTGGAAGGTAGTTAGGATAATTTATATATAAAAAAAAAATTTGAATTAAAGCAATAGAAAAATAGAGGAGGTGTGTGAATATAGCACCACCCTTAATTGAATAATGAATCGATATTTGTTTGTTGTGTCTTTCATTGGTAATAGAGGCCTCTTTATATAGAGAATTGCAAGCATGGAATTAGAGTTGTACATGGAAACATAATCGTACAATGATTGGATATCTACGAAGATATCTCCGAGAATATCTCTAATATTAAACCTATTACAATTTTAACGAGTAACCTAGAGTTTGGGCCAAACACATCTTCTGGATATACTTGAACACTCCCTCTTGTGTTACCCAAACATGGTGCTCCTCTTGTTGCCTCATTAAAGACCTTGCCGAGTAACAAAAACCCTATGGGCCAAAAATAAGCTCAGTCGAAGGGAAAAAAGATCATAACACACACTTCACGTTTTGAGATCAACATGTAGACATCTCCCCCTGATGTCTGAGTCTCCCCTTGATGACTACGATCATGGGAGTTCGGATAACTCCCACAAACCGAGGCTTGCAACATGTTTCTCGAACGTGGATTTAAGCAATGACTTAGTAAACCAATCTGCCACATTGTCCTTAGATCGAACCTGGTTCACTTTGATCTTGAGGAACTTCTGTTGTTGCTAATTGTAGAATAATTTGGGTGATATTTGCTTGGTGTTGTAGCCTTTAATGTAGTCTTACTTCATTTGTTCAATGCAAGCAGTATTATCCTCATAAATGCTGGTAGGCTCATCTGTGGTAGATTTCAAACCAGAATTACTTTGAATATGCTTAATTATGGATCGGATCTCAGCCATATACATTCATGAACCACTTCATGAAGAGCAATAATCTCATAGTTCGAAGAAGTAGCGACTAGGGTATGTTTTGTAGACCTCTAAGATATCGCGGTCTTACCCATGGTAAACACATAACCAGTTTGGTATCGACCTTTGTGTGGGTCAGAGAGGTACCTAGCACCAGTAAAACCTTCCAAAACTCTTATGTCATATTGGGATGGGGAGAGGAAACACATACCATTGTTGGTGGCATTTCTGACATGTGATGGGTCCGAATCCATCGTCTCTTTGTAGGGATAGAACAAGCTCATATCAATTGTACCACTTACGTATCGAAAGATATTTTTAACACCAGTCCAATGGCATCGTATTGGAGCAGAGCTATATCCAGCTAACAAGTTCACGGTGAAAGAGATGTCCAGTCTTGTGCATTGAGCTAAGTACAATAATGAGCCTATTGCACTTAAGTAGGGCACTTATGCCTCTAGCACATCTTTGTCATCATCTTTTGGACGGAATGGATTCTTTTTTGGATCAAGACTACGGACGACCATTGGGGTGCATGAAGGATTAACTTTGTCAGTATTGAAATGCCTAAGCATTTTTTGGGTATAAGTTGATTGATGAATCAGGATACCATCTTCACGGTTCTCAAGTTCCAAACCAAGGCAAAACCATGTTCTCTCAAGGTCTTTCATCTCAAACTTGGATTTCAAGTGTTCAGCGGTTTCCCTTAACTCTTTAAGGGTGCCAATTATGTTCATGTCATCAACATAAAACGTTACTATTGCAAATCCGGAACTTGTTCTCTTTATGAACACACATGGGCATAGTTCATTATTAACATATCTCTTCCCAGTCAAATATTCACTTAGATGGTTATACCACATCAGACCTGATTGCTTCAATCCATATAGTGAGCGTTTCAATCTTATTACAAACGCGCTCCGTGGTTTAGAGCCACTTGACTTGGGTAACTGAAGTCCATCCGAGACCTTCATGTATATCTCCGCATCTAGACCCCTATATAGATACGCAGTAACCATATCCATAAGCTGCATGTTCATTTTTTTTGGAAACTACCAAACTGACAAAGTAGCAGAATGTAATGACGTCCACCACGGGAGAATAGGTCTCCTCGTAGTCGATTTCAGGGTTTTGTGAGAAGGTGAGCTTTGTACCTTACATTCTTGTTTCTCTCATTACACTTTCTAACGAATACCCATCTATGACCAACCATTTTGGTGTTAGGCGGTATTGGCACAACTTGCCCAAATACCTTTCTTTTCGCTAGAGAATCAAGTTCTGTCTGGTTTGCTTATTTCTATTTGGCCAATCAGCTCTACATTGTCATTCATGGAGCGTGGTTCGATGTCATCGGTCTCAATAATCTCACGGGCTACTGAATACGTGAATACATCAACCATGATAATAGAGCTTCTTTCCCACGTCCCATGTGCACTAGTGTAATTCACAGAGATCTCTACGTTCTCGGGGATAGGTTCTAACATTGAGGCATCCCCCAATGATGTCTCTTAGACATAACCATAATCCGGAACATTCTCATAGGACTAATTTTGAGTATTGATGATCAAAAGATTTGTTTGTGCCTCATTCGCTCTCTTTCTAGGGCGAGTATCCTTCGAACCAACAAATCTACCGCTCTTCCTTGTGAGACCTATGACCATAGACATCACATCACTGCCAATATGGGTAGTGGCGCCATCTCCTAGTACCTCAGGAGCGGCGTTACGTCCAGTATTTGAGACGTCAATCCTTGCAGACACATTTACAGCAGGTATATGTGATCTCGACTGTGTGGTATGGGGATTGAGATGAGACATAGTGGGGACAGACCGCGACAATTCATATCGTTCCTACTAAACATCTGTGTTCTTATCTCCCCTAATGATGGGAAAACTGTCTCATCAAAGTGACAATCAGCAAATCTAGCGGTAAAGAGATCGCCTGTTAAGTGTTCCAGGTAGCGGATGATAGTTGGAGCCTCATATCCAACATATATGCATATTCATCTCTGTGGACTCATCTTAGTACGTTGTGGCGGCATAATAGGCACACATAAATGGCACACTTAAAAATGCATAAGTGTGAGATATCAGACTCGTACCCAGTCACCAGCTATAATGCAGAATAAGCTTGGGTGGTAATGGGTTGTAGATGACTTAGTGTGGCTGCATGCAGTATTGCATATCCCCAAGCGGAAACAGGAAGATTGGTGCGCATAATCAATATCTGAGCTATCATTTGTAGTCGCTTAATGGCGGCTTCCGAGAGACTATTTTGGGTATGAACATAAGGAACTGGATGCTCTACATCAATCCCCAGTGACATGCAATAGTCATTGAATGTTTTCGATGTAAACTCCCCAACATTATCAAGTTGAATTAACTTAATAGGGTGGTCTGGGTAGTGAGCTCGTAGACGGATAATCTGGGCTAGAAGTTTAGCATAAGCAGCATTTCGAGTAGACAACAGCGCGACATGTGACTAGCGTGTTGACGCATCAACCAATACCATAAAGTATTTAAAAGGTCCGCATGATGGTTGAATTGGTCCACAGATATCCCCTTGGATTCTCTGTAAGAACGGAATAAGTAGTTTGGGATTCTTTGTGTAGGATGGTCTCGGTCCTAATTTCTCGAAGGAATAGGCTTTACAGAATGAGTGAGGGGCCTTAGAAGCAACCAATGAGGATTTTGGATGGGCCTGAGCGTCTGTAGCGCTATTAGAAGCAAAATGTGTGACTTCATCACCCATCATGGCGGCATGGCCATGGGAATGTGCATCCATAGTGTCATGAGGAGGGATGGATGCTTCCCTAGGGCGGTGATGGACGGTGGTGGCTCCAGAGGTGGCAGTGGCGGTGGTCAAACTTAGTCTCAGAATCAATCTTTGATTCTTTCTTTATTTCGCTCGAAAGAATTGATGTCCGTGTGAATTCTTTAGTATACGGATCATCATATCATGACCAGGATGTCCTAGTCGGTCATGCCAATGCCAATATGTGTTAGAATCTAAAAGATCTTTTCTTATCACATTATTGGATTCAATAGGTCGAATTGTAGTAACATAAAGTCCACTAGATTGACACATAAGCTTATCTAAGATGCACTTTCATCCACAATCATTAGAGGTAATGCAAAGGAACTCTTTTCCATTCTCAGTATGCATTTCTGCATGGAATCCGTTGACTCTGATATATTAAAGATCAATAAGGTTTGATTTGCCTTAGGAGCGTAGAGAGCTTTTGTGACATTTATCAAGGTGCCATTTGGCAAGATGAATTGGGTCATTCCATGTCCTTGAACTAATCCTGATGGCCCAGCCATCGTAGTCACAGAGGAATATGTAGGCAACATCGATCTCCAAGAATAATTGCCTATGGCGGAGAATGGTGTGCGTTGTCGCACTATCCGCAAGACATTGCAGTTCTCCAGAATCCATTCCTAAAGGAAAAAGCTCATAATTAGAAAGGAGTCATAATGAAAAGAACTCAACTTTTATTAATAAGCCAACGGAATTACATCATTATCTCTTTAACCAAAGAAAATCTAATCCAATGAACTAGCTAATGCAAAGCAATGGTAGTTGTCTAACTTCTTTTGGTAACTCTAAAATAAATGTGACCAGGTGAGTAGAGAGATGTTGGTAGAGCAAGGCTTCCTTAAGTACCACTTATCTCAAAACCTTCCTAGACGTCACACTTACTTTGGATGAGCCTAGTTTGAAGAAAGACTAAACCATTAGCATTTACTACAAAAATAATATGACAATTTCCACATCTCTTTGAAAATATAAAAGACTTAAACAAAATCACCAGTTTCTTGATCTTGACCTTTGAAGTCTTCCACCCTCAGATCGAGATCGCCATCTTAATCTTCTTGCTCCATGTAATTTGCTTCACGATACATCTTGTACGCTTTTGCAACATTCTGGGATGATTTACAAGCTTTGGCCCAATGTCCGGACGCTCCACACCGAAGACAAACATCTTTACGATCAGGCTCCCTTGATCAAGGTGCTTTTAGGGTGCGATTAGGACAGCTATTAACCTTGGTGGTGTCACGACCATAGCAAGAGGCTCGGTCTCCCTCGATCTCTTTTCATATGTTGAGCTCCATGGTTTCGTGCACACCTATCTTGGTGATTTCCTTCCTCTTTGGTGCAAGAATATGGAACAGAACGTCCAAAATTATCCTTTTCCGTAGGGTTTCGCTCCTTGCACCCTCCTTCAAGGGCGCGACTATAATTACACTCCTGAATAGACTTGGCTCCCACGGGTCTAGAGTTATAGTTCCTCACAAGGATATTGTCGTGTTTTTAATCTACATTCATGGCTCCAATAAGCTCATGAAACTTTGTGATGCGTCCGATATTGACATCAATCCAATAATTCTTAGCAATCATCAATGCAGAGACGAGGAAGGTAGAGAGAGTCTTCTCGATCAACATTGTATCAGTGATGTTCTTTCCTCATAACTCCATCAAAGACTTGATACGAAGGACTTCCGAGTTGTAGTCAAGTACATATTTGAAATCACATAAGCGAAGGCTGTGTCATCTCACTTCTAAATCAAGAAGCAGGGAGTCACAAACGTTGCCAAATATCTCTTCGAGTTCTATCCATAGCTTTCTAGGGTCTTCTTCATTAAGGTACTCATTTTAGAGTGCGTCATTCATGTGATGTGTCATGAGAATGATGGCATTTGCTTGGGTTGCCTCCAAATTAGCTCTATTCACTTCCAAAGCGGCAACTTGTTGAGGAGTAAGTAAGTTCTGACTTGGCTGAAGGATCGTAATAGGAATCCCTTTAGCCTTAAGATGCTGGCGCACATCATGAACCCATTTGTGATATCCTGCACCTGTTGTCTCCAGTGGAGCAAAGTCCAACTTGTTCGAGTTACTCATCCTGGAAAAAAAAAAAAAAAAAAAAACAAGAAAAGAAGGTTAGTTTCGGAGTGAAAAAGGTTACCATGAAAACAAGAAAAATTTCTAATCGTAGTCGCTTCCAAGAAATTCAATTCCAAGAGGGGTTGGATTAGATCAAAACAATGATGTTTGTGGTCGATCGTTTATTCTAAACAAACCCTAAGTTTTGAGGACTCTATAAGCTCCAAGGTTGGAGTGAGCACGAACCCCCACAGTTCGGCTTAATTAGGTCTCCCCTATGAAGAAGAAAGAAGAAGGGAGGTTGCAAGTCCATGAGAAAAAGAAGAGAAAAAATAAAAATAAAAACTTCAAAAACAGGAGCTTTTAAAACATACTTCGAAAAGTGTAGAAAAAGTCACCGAAAAAATGTTGCCAGAAACTGGTGGTTCCGGTGGTGGTGGGTTGACGGTGTTGGCAGAGGCGCATGGGGGCTGCTCAAGGCTAGCACGAGGTGCTGTTGAGGAGCCTGCGAGGGTTGGCGCTGGGATGTTGAGAGAGGCTTGCGCTAGTGTCGGCAGGTGTTGGCAGGGGCTTACGGAGGCTGTCAAAGGGTGCGCGCGGCCGCGTGCTGGTGTAGACAGGTCTCGGTAGGAGCTTGAGCGAGACTGTCGACAGATATTGACAGCTAGTGAGGCTAACTAGTGGTGCTGTGTGTGAGGGCTATGCGCAGGAGTCGGCGCTGATGAGTGATCTGTCAACAGGGCTTGCGGAGGATGTTGACAGGCACACGGAGGTGAGGGGTTTTAGAGGGGCGCAGGGGGCGCGCTGGGGCTGTCTGCTGGCAAGCCTAACTCAAGTGTCTAGAGACTTCTGGTGGCCGGTTCTAGGGTCTCATCACTGGTTCTGGGTTCCTGGGATTGGGGGCTTCAAGATGTGCGGCGGTGGTTGCTAGGGTTTAAAGTCTACGAAATTAGGGTTTCAGGGTTAGGATTTTGTGCTGATAACGTGTTTTAGGGAATTGATATTTATGAGAGAATTTGATGTGTCTTTCATTGATAATAAAGGCCTCTTTATATAGAGGATTACAAGCATAGAATTAGAGTTGTACATAGAAACATAATCGTACAATGATTGGATATCTACGAAGATATCTCCGAGAATATCTCTGATATTTCCTTCCAGAAAGTGATACTTGGAGGGCCGAACAACTAGACAGTTACAAATTTTTTTCTGTTAACCCAGATCATAGGTTTTCTGTTTGTTTTGCAATATGGATGGTTCCAGAAAAGTTTTGGTTCTTAAATACATATCGATTAAATCTAATTAAAAAGAGCTTACCTTGGATCTTAAACAGCAATAACTATACCAAACTATTGAATAAATCAGATTGTTTAAAGAAATTTCAAATCAGATTGTTTTGAATTTACTTTTGTATTAAGTGATGAGACCATGTATAGAAATTAATTATTTTTACTTAATTTTTTAGGTAAATTATAAAGTAAATAGGTATGTAATATAAGGAAATTCCCAAAAAAAAAATCGGGGAGGTAAGAAGAGTATTTGTTTTTCTCCTCTCTCTTTGTCCTTATTTGTCTTTTCATATCAGTTGACAAACTCTATTGATAATTGAAAAAAGATGGAGATCCAAATATGAAATTTAGATATCCAACTAGAACCACCAGTAAATGAACAATCTCTTCTACAAAAAAAAAAAAAGGTACCATTTCAAAAAAGATACACATCCATATTGATAAAAAAAAAAATACGAGCCTCCCATTTTTAGTTCGCCTCGAGCACTGAAAATATCAAATCTGGCCTTGCAAAAAGGTTGCCATCAACCAACTTCTAATATACTTCTATGGCTCTACCTAAAACTTCAGCAGGTTCTAAAAATTCGTCGATGTACAGGCAGTGCAGGTGACCCAGCACCTATTAGGTGATCTCAACCCTTCATATTTGTAGTCAATTTTTTTCTTAATAACCAAATAGTACACTTGATGTTATTCTATTTTCTATTGGTGCAAGTGTACATTGGTGCTCTGGATCTCTGATAATTAACACACAGTCTTAAAGTTGGAAACTTGAAGTCTGATGGTCTTAACAAACTTACGTACCCATCTCAAGTTGGACATAAGTTGCAAGTAGATATTGTTTTCTATATGAGAGAAAAGCATTAAGTACGGCAGTCAGCTTCTTGCAATATTGGATAAATCTCTTCAGAAACTGTTGAACATACTGTGTTGGAACTTGTGGGACTCTAGTCCCACATGGAAGAAATTTTGAAAGATCATGACCTTTTTAAGGACACTCCCATGTATAGAATTAAATGGGCAACAAGTCAAAGTGTGGGCTTCGGTGGGCTTTCCTATTGGGTTTCCATAGGAATATGGAGATATATATATATATATATATATATATATATTAAGTCAAAGATGGGCCTTGGGGCTCTTGGGCTCGGTTTGACTAAATATGATATTCTTTTTTTGCTTTACTGTTTTGAATTTCGGATATAATTGAACAGTTGCAACGGATTGAATCGAACAACGTCAAACAACTGCCGACGTAACTCCTCGTCTTCGGTTCTATATGAGGACGACCTTCGGTCGTCATTGAAAAAATCAATCTTCTTCTTCCTCCTCCAAAAAGTTATTCTGTGAAACATAAAGTAGAATTCGTCAGGGTCAAGTTCTTGTGCAAGAACTTGTACCAGATAGTTGTATCCTCTAGATAGACGTCCGGAACTACAGCACAAGTAGGGGCAAATTTCTGTCTTAGGTCACTGCACTGTAGGCCTCTATCTGATCAAGTTAGTTAATTCAATTTCGAATTAAAGTTATTTAATTTCAATTGATTACTTGTTCTTATATATATATATATATATTCAATTTGTGTTCTATATTTAGATTATATATACTGTTACTGTTCGTATATACTGATTGGTTCTAACAATCTAAGACAGAAATTTCTTTCTTCGAAATGGATCAATCTGTATCTACCATGAAGAATCATGTGGAGAAACCTGAGAAATTCAAGGGCTCTGACTTCAAACGCTGGCAACAGAAGATGTTGTTTTACTTGACAACTCTTCATGTGGCAAATGTTCTCACAACCGAGGCTCCCAAGGCTTTACCGGAAGGAGAAGGAGATGATGTTCCAACTGATGCTCAAAAGGCCGAAAATCAAAGGGCTATAGAGTCCTAGGCAAGTAATGAGTTTCTGTGCAGGAATTACATCCTCAATGCCTTAGACGATTCCTTGTATGATATTTATTCGTCATTCAAAACAGCAAAGGAATTATGGGAGTCATTGGACAATAAGTATAAAACTGAAGTTGCTTGTTCAAAGAAGTTTGTCATTGGCAAGTTTCTGAATTACAAGATGGTTGATGCCAAATCTGTTGTCAAGCAAGTGGAGGAACTCCAAGTCATTGTTCATGAGTTAGATGAAGAAGGTATGGGACTGAACTCGAATTTTCTTGTTGGTTCTGTTATTGAAAAATTACCTCCTTCATGGAAAGATTTCAAGGTTTATCTGAAACATCTAACTGAGGACATGAATTTTGAGCAATTGGTTCTGAAACTTCGTGTTGAAGAGGATCACCGGAAGAATGAAAGGGCTGATGCTATGGAGCCAAACGCAAACATGATTGGAGGAAGCCCATCAAAGGCCAAGTTTCAGAAAAACAAAGGCAAGAATGCTGCTACCAAACCAACTCTTGCTGCTGCAAAGAAGCCACTCGCCCCACAAAAGACCAAAGCCTTCAAAAAGCCACAAACTGGTAGATGTTGGGTGTGTGGCAAACCAGGGCATAGAGCAAAAGAGTGTCACTTCAAGAAAGATCAAGGAGGTGGTGGTTCTGGAAATTCCAACAAGCAAGCAAACCTTGCTGAAACTGAAAATCAATTCATTGGAGTGGTTTCTGCAGCAAATCTGGTAACTAATTCAACTGATTGGTGGATTGATACCGGTGCTTCAATGCACGTATGCTCTGCAAGGGAGATATTCACTTCATACCAGCCAATCAAGGAAGGCGAACCTTTGTTCATGGGGAACGTCACAACTGCCAAAGTTGAAGGAAAAGGGAAGGTGATTCTGAAATTCACTTCTGGAAAAGAACTTGTACTTACTAATGTACTTCATGTGCCTGAAATATGTAAGAACCTAGTGTCTGGTCCTGTTCTAAGCAACAAGGGATTCAAACTAGTGTTCGAATCTAACAAATTTGTACTCACCAAGGGTGGGGTGTATGTAGGAAAGGGTTACCTTAGTGAAGGGCTCTTTAAACTAAATGCTATACCTACTATGGTTGCTGCTATTAATAATAATAATGCAGGCACTAGCGCTGCTTCTATGTACATGGTTGAGTCCTCTTCCTTATGGCATTCTAGATTAGGCCATGTTAATTTTCGTTCTTTACAAAGAATGGTAAATTTAGGCATGCTGCCAAAGTGTTCAATGAATAATATGAGTAAGTGTGAAATCTGTATTGAATCAAAATATGCAGGTCACTCTCACAAATCTGTAGAAAAATCCAATGAAGTACTTGATTTAATCCATAGTGATTTGTGTGATTTTAAATCAACTCCAACTCGTGGAGGAAAGAGCTATTATATATCATTCATAGATGATTGCAGTAAATATTGTTATGTATATTTGATACATAGCAAGGATGAGGCTTTAAATATGTTCAAAACATATAAAGCTGAAGTTGAGAATCAACTTGAGAAAAGAATAAAAATTCTAAGGTCTAATAGAGGTGGAGAATATGAATCCAAAGACTTTGCAGAATTTTGTTCCTCTCATGGCATTGTGCATCAAACTACAGCTCCATATACTCCACAACAAAAAATAGAACCTTGAAGAATATGATAAATTCAATGTTAATTAGTTCGGGAGCACCACATAATCTGTGGGGAGAGGCTTTGCTTACTGCAAATATGATATTAAATAGGATTCCTCATAAACTAAGTGATCAATCTCCTTATGAACTATGGAAAGGAAGATTGCCTACTTATAAAACTTTGAAAGTGTGGGGTTGTCTTGCTAAAGTTCAAGTTCCGTTTCCAAAGAGAACTAAACTTGGACCAAAAACAATAGATTGTATATATATTGGCCCTGCCAATAATAGTGCTGCCTATAGATTTTTGGTTTACAAATCCGATATTTCTGATATAAGCACAAACACAATCATAGAATCTGCTGAAGCAGAATTCTTTGAGGATAATTTTCCCTACAAGGATAAGTCTAATCCAAGGAAAAGAACGTATGAAGATACGTTGCCTCAAAGTGAGTTAAACAAAAGTACTGAAATTGGGGAAAATAATACTTCTACTGTTCAAGAAGAAATTCTAGAACCAAGGAGAAGTAAACGTGGAAAGATTGCTAAAGAGTTTGGACCCGAATTTATGACCTTTAATCTTGAAGGAGAACCTCAAACATATAAGGCTGCCATGGAATCCTCGGAAGCACCTTATTGGAAAGAGGCTATTCAAAATGAAGTGGAATCCATTATACAAAATAATACTTGGACATTGGTTGATTTGCCTCCTGGACATAAACCAATAGGCCATAAATGGATTTTTAAAAGAAAGATGAGACCTGATGGTACCATAGAAAAATATAAAGCTCGTATAGTAGCTAAAGGGTATCGTCAAAAAGAAGGTGTAGATTTTTTCGACACTTATTCGCCGGTGACAAGAATAACGTCAATACGAACTTTACTTGCTATAGCGGCTGTACACAATTTTGAAATACACCAAATGGATGTGAAAACCGCATTTCTAAATGGCGAACTAGATGAAGAAATCTACATGGAACAACCCGAAGGGTTTATCATTAAAGGTCAAGAAAATAAAGTTTGTAAATTAGTTAAGTCACTTTACGGACTTAAACAAGCTCCCAAGCAATGGCATGAGAAATTTGATAATACACTATTATCAAATGGATTCAAAATTAATGAATGTGACAAATGTGTCTATGTCAAAGAATGTAGAAACGCATTTGTCATTGTATGCTTATATGTGGACGACATGCTCATTATGGGAACAAGTAAGGATGTAATTAATCAAACAAAGAAAATGTTGCATTCCTCCTTTGATATGAAAGATATGGGAATAGCGGATGTGATTCTTGGTATTCGAATTAAAAGGCATTCGGATGGTTACATACTTACTCAATCTCATTATATAGAAAAGGTCCTTAGAAAATTTGGACACTATGATGATAAGCCGGTTGTTACTCCATTTGATCCCTCTAGTCATCTTAAGAAAAATCAAGGTGATAGTGTGTCTCAATTGGAGTATACACAAGTTCTTGGAAGTTTAATGTACATAATGAATTGTACAAGACCGGATTTGGCATATAGTGTAAGTCGACTTAGTAGGTACTCAAGCAATCCGGGAAAAGATCATTGGATTGCCTTAGTAAGAGTCTTACGATATCTAAAGCATACAATAGACTATGGGTTACACTATACCAAATATCCTCCCGTATTAGAAGGATATTGTGATGCAAATTGGATTTCCAATAATTCGGAAAGTAAGTCCACAAGTGGATATGTATTTACACTAGGAGGCGCTGCCGTATCTTGGAAATCATCAAAACAAACTGTGAATACACGCTCAACTATGGAAGCAGAATTTGTAGCCTTAGACAAAGCCGCCGAAGAAGCGGAATGGCTCAAAAATTTCCTAGAAGGTATTCCATTGTGGCCAAAGCTTGTTCCAGCCATTTGCATACATTGTGATAGTATGGCTGCTCTTACCAGAGCGCAGAACCAAATCTACAATGGCAAATCGAGGCATATAAGGCGACGTCACAAAACAATTAGAGACTTGCTCAAGAATGGAATTATTTCCATTGACTACGTAAAATCAAAGGAGAATATAGCGGATCCTTTGACTAAAGGCCTTAATAGAGAGCAAGTCCTCTTTACATCGAGGGGAGTGGGCTTAAAGCCAATACAATGAGTCAATACTTGGCGGAAACCTAACCTAGCAACATTGGAGATCCCATGGTCTAGGTTCAATAGGAAAACTAGTTGGGGAAGACTCAAGATGTTAAACACACACATGTATGCTCATTCCTAAGATGAAACAAAGTGTGTTTTCCGTTGACGATTGAGGGATGAATATTAATATATATTCTTAATAATGCTAATATCTTTTAAGTGGGATAGTACGGACTATTCTTAATTGGCATTACCTATATGAGACTGATGTGGGGTCGCATCTATGAGAACCGACATGGCTAAGTTCTCTAAAACTTTCATGAAGTAAGGAGTTGTTCAGGACCAAAATGAACACAACCGTAAGAATTTGAACTATGTCTAGATATGATATGTGTGATACTTATTGTCTCGGTTTACTACAAAACGTGAATAGTTCAAGACTTGAGTTCACTACTTCACAAAGTAAATCCGATAAGTGTTCACTACGAAAGGTTCAAGTCCAAAAGACACCTTTTCCGATGCATTTCCTATCTAAGTTCTCCGAACTAACGATGAGTTCCCAATTCAATCTCTTATTTTCTATTCAAATGTGGGGTATTGTTAGGGTTTGAATAGAAAATGTGGGGTATTGTTGGAACTTGTGGGACTTTAGTCCCACATGGAAGAAATTTTGAAAGATCATGACCTTTTTAAGGACACTCCCATGTATAGAATTAAATGGGCAACAAGTCAAAGTGTGGGCTTTCCTATTGGGTTTCCATAGGAATATGGAGATATATATATATATATATATATATTGTTAAAGTAAAAATGACAATTGGAATGGTCTACTCATTTCATTTCATAGTCCCTTTATATAGGGATATAGTTACAACGGAAATATTAATTACATTAAATACATTGAATGCTGATTGATCTATAATTGTGCTGATTGATGGTAATCACTGATTCCTTGATTCCCTCTTCGTCAGTTGCTTTGACGAAGGCACACAATATGTTTTTCCTTTAACACTCCCCCTTGTGCCAAGTCAAATACGAAATGGTGCATGAGTTGTTGCCTCACTAAAAACCTTGCCAAGTAACAATAAAAACCCTGTGGGACAAAAATAAAACTTGGTCGAAGGAAAAGAGCACAACACACCTTCTACATTTGAGAATGACATGTGTGTGTTAGACTCCCCCTGACGTCTACACCTCTCCCTGATCATTACATTAATCAAGTGAGCTTGGAAAGTCTTCACATTCCTATGTTTTTCACATGTTTCTCAACTGTGGCCTTAGGCAGTGATTTGGTGAACAAATCTGCCACATTCTCCTCAGACCTTACTTGATTCACTTGAATCTTGAGGAGGGTCTGTTGTTGCTGATTGTAGGAAAACTTTGGCGATATGTGCTTTGTATTATCCCCTTGATATATCTTAGCTTTATCTGTTCGATTCAAGCTGCATTATCTTCATAAATGCAAGTAGGCTCTTTAGTGGTAGAACTCAAACCACTAGTCCCTCGAATATGTGTAATGATAGCTCTTAACCATATACACTCACGAACCATCTCAAGTAGAGCAACGATCTCTGAATGGTTCGAGGAGGTAGCCACAAGGGTTTTCTTGGTTGATCTCCAAGGTATCGACGTGTTCCCAATGGTGAATACATAACCATTATGGGAACGACCTTTATGTGGGTCATAGAGGTACCCAGTATCAGCAAAACCAACCAAAATGTCATTTGGTGTTTCAGTGTAGTGAGTGGCGCTTTCGCCATAAACATTTCCTTTAGGGATTGCAGTTCCATATGCGGTCCCTCTTGTCTCTTGTAGGGAAAGAACAGTCCCAAGTCAATGGTTCCTTTTAGGTATCGAAGATGTTCTTGATACCATTCCAGTGACGCTGCGTTGGCGCTGAGCTAAATCTAGCTAACAAGTTCATTGAGAATGCAATGTCTGGTCGAGTACATGCCTAAGTACAATAATGCGCCTATTGCACTTAGATAGGGAATTTCAGCTCCCAACACCTGTTCGTCATCTTCCTTTGGACGAAATGGATCTTTCTTTGTATCCAAGCTTCGACCGATCATGGGAGTGCTAGCAGGATGTGCTTTGTCCATGTTATATCGCCTGACTTTTGGACATATGCAGATTGGTGGATTAGTATTTCACAAGATCCTTCATCTCAAATTCAGATTTCAAGTAGCTCGCGGTTTCTCTTATTTCATCAAGAGTACCTGTTATGTTCATATCATCGACATATACTGCTACAATTGCAAATCCAGAACTTGTTTTCTTTATGAATACGCAGGGGCATAATTCATCGTTCTTGTATCCCTTCCCAATCAAGTAGTCACTTAGACGGGTATACCACATCCGCCTGGATTGTTTTAATCCGTAAAGTGAGCGTTTCAACCTAGTTGTAAACGCACTCCGTGGTTTAGAGTCACTTGGCTTGGATAATGTAAGGCCATCAGGCACTTTCATATATATCTCTGAATCTAGATCCCCATAGAGATATGCAGTAACCACATCCATGAGCTGCATTTCCAGTCCTTCGGAAATTACTAAGCTAACTAAGTAGCGGAACGTTATAACGTCTATTACGGGAGAGTATGTCTCCTCGTAGTCAATTCCAGGGCGTTGTGAGAAACCTTGCGCCACAAGGCGAGCCCTGTACCTCAGGACTTCATTCTTCTCATTACGCTTTCTGACAAAGACTCATTTATGTCCTACAGGCTTTACAATTGGTGGGGTTAGCACTACCTGACCAAATACCTGTCTGTTTGTCAGAGAATCTAATTCTACCTGGATTGATTCTTTCCATTTAGGCCAATCTGCTCTTTGTTGACATTTTTCAACAGAGCATGGTTCGATATCATCGTGCTCTATGATTCCTTGAGCAACAGTATATATCATCAATGTGTATGGAAGATCTTTCTTTCAACTCATACGCACTCTCGTAATCCTTTGAGATTTCTTTATTCTCTGGAATCATTTCAAACATCGGAGCGTCCTCCAGTATTGATTCATGGACATAACTATAATCGGAGACAATCTCATGAGAGTAATTCTATACATTGATGATTGTTTTGTGCCTTACCCACCCTCTTCTTCCTTGGGTGAGTGTCAATCGAACCAAGTGACCTCCCCCTCTTCCTTGGGGAGCCACGGCCTCAACCACACCTCCACTAAGTGCGGTTGTAGTGCCTCTATCTGCGGCACCGTGCCCCTTGTTGGGGACTTTTAACCTTGCAGGCACATTTGCAGCCGGTATATGTGATCTCGTCACTTTTACGATATCAGTAAACGTATCAGGCATCGAATCTGCTACGTTCTGAAGATCGATTATTCTTTTCACTTCACTTTCACTTTATGAAGTGCGGGGATCAAGATGAGACAGAGTGGGGACAAACCACGACAATTCCTGTCGTTCCCTTGGAAAATCCTTTTTCCTATCTCCCCCTAACGACGGGAAGACTGTCTCATCAAAGTGACAATCCGCAAATCTAGCGGTAGAGAGATCTCCTGTCAAGGGTTCCAAATAGCGGATAATTGTTGGGGATTCATATCCAACATAAATACTTAATCGTCTCTGAGGACCCATTTTGGTGCGCTGTGGGGGCGCAATAGGCACATATACTGCTCAACCAAATATGCGTAAGTTTGAAGTGTCAGGCTCATATCCAGTTACCAACTGGTACGCAGAAAATGGTTGGCTAGCTGTGGGTCTTAAACGAATAAGTAAAGCTGCGTGCAATATTGCATAACCCCATGCAGATATAGGCAGGTTGGTGCGCATAACCAATGCCCTAGCCACCATCTGTAGCCTTTTGGATGGTGGCTTCTGCGAGACCATTTTGTGTATGCACATGGGGTACAGGATGCTCTACATCGATCCAAATAGATATGCAATAATCATTAAATGCTTTTGATGTAAACTCTCCAGCATTATCAAGCCTTATAGACTTGATAGGGTGATCAGGGTGGTGAGCCCTTAAATGTATAATCTGTGCTAGGAGTATTGCAGCATTTCTTGTGGACAATAAAACGACATGTGACCAGATTGTCAAAGTATCCACCAGAATCATAAAGTACTTGAATGGTCCGCATTCTGAATGGATAGGTCCACAAACATCTCTTTGTATCCTTTGTAAGAATGGAATGTTTTGTTTTGTATCTTTAGCATAGGAAGGTCTCGATCCTGTTTTTGCTAAAGAGCAGGCTTTGCAATACGAGTGATGTGCCTTTGAAATAGTCAATGAGGCATAATGGGAGGGAGGTAGTGATTCTCGTACTACAGAAGGCAATGACTGCATTTGAGCAATACTAGAACCGACACCTTGCAGTGTGGCGGATTTTTCTCCCATTTTTCACTCGAAAGAAGGGAT
The DNA here is from genome assembly GCA_024704745.1 of Rosa lucieae. Classification (NCBI taxonomy): domain Eukaryota; kingdom Viridiplantae; phylum Streptophyta; class Magnoliopsida; order Rosales; family Rosaceae; genus Rosa; species Rosa lucieae. Next base: position 25,403,913 of record CM045494.1, on the reverse strand, counting down.
GTCCGTGTGAGTTCTTGAAAAATACGGATCATCATGTCACGACCTCGGTGCCATAGGCAGTCATGCAAAAGCCTGTATGAGTCAGTGTCCCACATTTCATTGTTGGTGACAATATAGGATTCAATGATCCGAATCGTAGTGAGGTATAGTCCACTAGATTGACTCATAAGTTTCTCTAAGATGTGTTTCCTTCCACAGTCATTAGATATAATATCAAGATATTCAGTTCCATTCTCACGGTGTGTTTTTACATGATAACCGTTGGCACAAATTGCTTTGAAACATTAACAAGGTTCGATTAGCTCTTGGTGCATATAGAGCGTCTGTGACTTGAATTGTTGCGCCATTAGGCAACAAAAATTTGCCAGTTCCTCGCCATTTTATTAGTTTTGATAATCCAATCATCGTAGTCACAGAGGAATTATAGGCTATTGGTTCAATGAATAATTGCCTATTTCTTAATATTGTGTGGGTAGTCCCACTATCATTTAAGCACTCAAGTTCTCCTCCATTCATTCATACAAATAAATGGGAGGTATTTAGAAAATATAACTCATATTCTTTAGAGTATTTCTATTTGCGTAGAATGGTATTCTTTTCATTCTAATAATTTTTCTCTAGATGTATTGCTTTACATCTTTATAGTGCTATGTTGAACCATGTAAATATGTGTATAGAAAATAAATTTGAATAAATTCAGTGCTTCAGAATAAAATTCGAAATTTATTAATAAGCCAACGATAATCAAATCAAGGTCTTGTTCAGAAATCTTATTCATCAATCCATGATTGAAAATAAACTTTAAGACCAAATAATAGTCTAATTAAAAATGAGGCATTATGCCTTCACAACTGTCTTTGGAAAATAAAATGAATAAAGCAGATCAGTCAAGATTGAGAGCATCCATTGACTTAGCAAGTTCCTCTTTGCCATTGGAGTCTGCAACTGTAAGGTTGACGTCTAGGTCATGACCTCCTTCTTCCATATAGTGAGCCACTTGTTCTTTAGACTCTCTATACTTCTTGTAATTGGCTGCTACTCTGTTGTTTGTTTGGCAGTTCTTGTATCAATGCCCAATGAATCCACACCGATAGTATGGTTCATTGTCAACTCTTTCCTTTGGCATCTTGTTTCCATGATCCCCATGCCCTTTCCACGTGGTGCATTGTTGCCACGTGGGTAGGGATCAACACGTCTAAACCCCTTTGCATTGGAGTTATTTTCACCTTTCATTTTTCCATAATTAGCCTCGGGAATTTTCTTTGTCCCAGTGGGCCTGGCATTGTTATTCAAGAGGATCTTATTTTGTCTCTCAGCCACTTGCAGTAGGCTTATCAACTTATTGAAGGTTGTGATTCTGTTGTTGTCATAATCCAACTGATACTGGTTCGCTAGTATAAAAGCTGAATTAGGAAAGGTGGTAAGAGTCTTGTAGATCATATCATCTTCTGTGATTTCCCTTCCACAGAAATTGAGACGTGCCTTTAAGCGCAACATGTCCTTGTTGAAGTCATTGACTTTTTTATAGTTAAGCAAGCGGATTCCATTTCACTGAACAGCCAGTCCTGGGAGCAAAGTATCGTGAATGTTTCCAAAACGTCCTTTAAGGGCATCCCACAATGCTTTGGGTGTCTTCAACTGAAGGTACTCCCAGCGTAGGCTAGGATCAATATGTCGCCTCAGAAAAATTAAGGCATCTGCTTTGACCTTATTAGATAGTTCATCATCTTTGGGATCAGTAATGGTGGCAGTGTATTCTTTTGCCACAAAGGCAGTTTCCATATCGGAAACCCAACGATGGTACTCAAGTCCTTCTGAGTCCAAAATGTCAAACTCAGGTCGAGTTGGATCAGCCATCTACATAAAACAAGAAAGAAGATATAAATTACGCAGTCATAAAGACATTCACGTAAATTATTTTCCATATGAATTAGATTTCAAGACCAAGATTCGTAATGGTCACACATTTTTTTCCGATGCTATGTGAAAATACTTTATCACAGTAAGTGTGTGTATAATGCGCATGAATTTTCATTATCATGGTAAAATGAAATTTTATATGCTGTATTACAAAAATAACTATAACACATGTAATAATAAATAAAACATAGCATATATAAAATAAACTACATGGCATGCTCAAATTTCACACATATACAACAAATTATATATTACACATAATAATGAGCAATAATATATCATGCGTAAAAAAAATATAAACAATATAAAGGCATGCTTAGGAATAATTATATAGGCGAAAATAAAATTCACAAAACATGCTCATAATTGCATAAATAATATATAACAAAAATATATATATATATATATATATATATATAAGACATGTTCAAAATAAAGTATAAACCATAGCATAATTAAAAACATGCTTAATCATAATTATAAATCATGCTTAGATATAATCATATAAAACATAAATAATAAGGCATGCTTAAAATAATCAAAATTATCTAATTAAACATGCTTAATAACAAAATATAATAAAAGCATAAAGTATAAAGCATATAACCTAACTAAACATGCTCGAGGATTTTATAATAAAAGCATATATAATAAAATCTAAAGCATGCTTAAAAATAAAAAACATAAATATAATTCACATGCTTGGTTAAAATAGTAAAATAAAAATAAAGAAAACATACTTGATTTTGAAAACATAAAACAATCCTAGCGCACAGGCGTGTTGATGCAGGCGTACGTAGCGATGTTTTTGGGTTCATTTCCTCTCTCTTTTCAGCAGTGGGCCTTGTTCTTGTTTTTTTTTTCTTTGTTTTCTGTTTTTTTTTTCTTTTCTTTGGGCCTTTTTTTTCACTTTTTTTTTCTATGGGCCTCAAGGCCTTGTTTTTTTTTTTTTTTTTTATTTGCTTCTGTTTTTTTTTTTTTTTTTTTTATCTGGGCGGCAGGCCTATTTCCCCTCTTTTTTTTTTTGACAATTGTGGGCCCAAGGCCTGTTTCTTTGTTTTTCTGTTGGGCCGGGTTACCTTTTTTTTTTTTTTTTTTTTTTGGTCGGGACGAAAATTTTTTGTTTATTTAAGGTGGCGGCAGAAAAAGAAGAAAATATTTTTCTCTTCTAGGGTTTTTATTTTTTTTCAATAGAAAGAAACTAGGAAAATTAGGATTTTTTTTTTCTTGGCTATTGACTCTGAGCGTGTTGATAACGTGTTAAAGTAAAAATGACAATTGGAATGGTCTACTCATTTCATTTCATAGTCCCTTTATATAGGGATATAGTTACAACGGAAATATTAATTACATTAAATACATTGAATGCTGATTGATCTATAATTGTGCTGATTGATGGTAATCACTGATTCCTTAATTCCCTCTTCGTCAGTTGCTTTGACGATTGACGAAGGCACACAATATGTTTTTCCTTTGACATATATATATATATATATATATTAAGTCAAAGATGGGCCTTGGGCCTTGGGGCTCTTGGGCTCGGTTTGACTAAATATGATATTCTTTTTTTTGCTTTACTGTTTTGAATTTCGGATATAATTGAACAGTTGCAACGGATTGAATCGAACAACGTCAAACAACTGCCGACGTAACTCCTCGTCTTCGGTTCTATATGAGGACGACCTTCGGTCGTCATTGAAAAAATCAATCTTCTTCTTCCTCCTCCAAAAAGTTATTCTGAGAAACATAAAGTAGAATTCGTCAGGGTCAAGTTCTTGTGCAAGAACTTGTACCAGATAGTTGTATTCTCTAGATAGACGTCCGGAACTTCAGCACAAGTAGGGGTGAATTTCTGTCTTAGGTCACTGCACTGCAGGCCTCTATCTGATCAAGTTAGTTAATTCAATTTCGAAATTAAAGTTATTTAATTTCAATTGATTACTTGTTCTTATATATATATATATATTCAATTTGTGTTCTATATTTAGATTATATATACTGTTACTGTTCGTATATACTGATTGGTTCTAACATACTGAACGTGCAGGAAATAAGTAAACCAACGAGGCGACTGTGGCTTCGGTCAGGGATTTAGAGACTGTAGTACGTGGTCCAAAGATTGATAATGTATAAAGCCTAAAAGAAAATGCAGGAGTGAAACTAGCTGGTGGCTTTATAAAGATTTCTACGTTGGTGATCCAATATCAAGAAAGCTGACTTTAGAAGTTTAGAGGAAGCTGACTTAAAAGTAGAGCACACTGCAAACATTGAAACAACGAATTCGATGCTAAGATTGACATAGCAGGGCACGTAAGTACTTACTCTGATTAGCTACCATGCATATATGCATATTGGCGTAGCTTGCTACTTGCTCTCTACCACCTTTTCTTTTTCTTTTTCTTTAATGAAACAAGGTACCATTTCAAATGAATTCCATCATACTATAACAACTACAAATTAGGTCTCCAGGATCAAATCCATGTTCTTAAAACCAAAAACATAAAGCACAAAAGCATAACTGGACGATCAAGAAAGCATAATTAACCTGTCCGGCTTTCCCTTTCCAAATGTCCTAATTAATCAACGGCAAGACTTCTGGAACCTACGCCCACCTTAATTTGCTTGAGTACTTAGTTCTTCCCATGACCACTAGCTAGGATAAGAAGAAAGTGATGGATACCATATTATATTTCAATTAATGGTTGATTAATCTTGGCAATTCTCTTGACTTCTAATTAATCTGCACACCGATTATTACAATATAAGGTTCGCTCGTATGATTTTTTGTTGCTTGGATATGCACTATTGACTTGAACAATTCGGATATGCATGTTTTTGAAGTTGCTTCCAAATACTAGGTCAGTGGAATGAAGTATCTAATACTTTGGAAGGTAAATTACTAAACATTAATTTGTTTTTTCGACTATGACGTTTTCATAGGAAAATCTCTTGCCCCGTGTGCGGACGACAGGTTATACACAACTGAAATGCGATACTAATTCACCAATATTACCTCACCATTTCAAGAGTTCTACATTTGCAGACTGGCTAGTAGACTTGGCTATATCTGCTTGGAAGATTCATAGTCGCACAAGATCATAGATACCAACGTGCACGTACGAACTAATTACAAGGACGAAATAAAATTTGAAGAAACACTTCATGGAAAGGATCCATTCATAAATATTTGTGTGTGAATTTGAGAAAACTCGTATGCTCTCTTACGCAACCATTTCTTGTCATGATCACTCATGACTAGCTTGGCGTAAAAGATGAGGGTTTTGATAATCAGTTTATCAACCATGGTGACAAGGTCCTCGATCGCCATCATCTTCTATTCTCTCATGCCAATTTTTTTTTATATTCTTTTTTATTTTATATTTTAGGTGAAGCAAATAAGGGGCATTCTCCTTATTTGAATTTATTAAAAAAGTAAGAAGAAAAGTAGCAACTTAAGAGGGGGAACAAACCAAACCTCCCTACAAAAGCAAAGAAAAAAAAACAAGCTATCGTAACTGAAATTGAGGAATACCTAATTGGTCACTCTGACAATGCAATAAAATAAAAGATGGAGGAGCATCCCACCACACCATATTAGGAGAAGTCGTACCATAATTCACCAAAGCATCAGCTACCTTATTACCTTCACGAAAAATATGTGATACATGAATAGTCATTTGAGAAATCTGGTACAAGCAATTGAGCCATCTAATATGAAGTTGCCAGAGACTAACAAAGGAGACTTAATAAATTACAGAATAAGAGAAGAGTCAACTTCTAGCCATATGTGTTTCCAATCACGAACCCATGCCAGCTCAATTGCCTTAATCACAGCCATCACTTCTACGGCAATGGAACTAGAAATCTCAAAATTAAAAGCAAAAGCTCCAAGAAAATGTCCCATGCCATATGATCCCTAATGTCCATAACCTCCAACCCCATCATCATGCTTCCAAGTTCCATCAGAATTAATCTTAACCCAACCAATCAATGGGGAATGCCAATTCGCCTCTATCACTCTGGGGGCACGACACAATCTGCATTGGGCCCTAAAAGTGAGAATGTGAAAATTATATATATATGACATCATCTTAAATATTGGTGTCATACTAAGTTCTAATTATCTATAATTACTTAAACTTGGATTAGTAATTTATAATATTAGATAAACAATTTTGTATTCTCAAGGTGAAAAAAGAAAATAACTTTTAAAAAAAAAAACTATTCATCCAATGACTTTCTCAATATATATATATATATATATATATATTGTTTCATACCATGATTTTCACAAAAAAATTGTGAATTATAGCACGTGATTTTTGGCTAAAGACGCATGTTCTTAATTTCACACCAAATTTTTTCCACCTTCTAATAATTATTTTTTAATACTTTTTCAAACTAAAGAAACTAAAAAATCAAGACACTATTTTTTTTAATTTTTTTTTTACTATTTTTGAAAATTAGAAAACAACAAAATTCATATAAATGAAGTGAGTTCAAGGTACGTTTCGATAATATGTGTCCAGTATCATTTGGTCTAGTGGCATAAGTCTCCATTTTATAAGTGGGAGGTCATGAATTTGACTCACAATAGACTAGTTGTTATATATGAGTTGTTTATTTTATATAAAAAAAAAAGTTTCAATAATATGTTAATTGAAAACATTCTAAAAATCATGCTTTAGGAATGATGAATTTCAAGAAAATAATGTTAACAAGGTTAACATGTATCGGCATGCAATTAGCCCAATTACATTCCATGAATGCTCCCATGACACTTCTAATGTACCAATCCATGTAAAACCGTATTCTATTCGTAATCTCACCATTGATTAAAAAAAAAAAAAATCTTCAAACATATCATGCAAATTGTATCCCTCCATATATATACAAATTAATGTGTTGATATGATTAAACATTTTTGCTTTCTTGCCGGGTCATTTCTTATCATGATTTGGCGTAACAGAGTGTTGGTTTTGATATCTAGTTTGCAACCATGGTGACGAGGTCCTAAATCGCCATCATCTTCTTACAATAAAAGTGAGAGCGTCCTCACTACAGTGCAAATTTACGATCCAAATTGTACATCTTTTAGGTTGATTTTGCAACATCATTCTTATAAAATTCATCTAAAGATTTAAAATAACCTTAAAAGTGTTAAGCTTTTGGCCAATTAGATAATCTAAATTATATAAGAATGAGGAAAAGTATTTGTTATTCCATCCTAGTCCCAAGTTTGAAACTTATTTTGGTCTACAACTCAAAAATACAAATTTACTTCAATCGGGAGAATTAATCCACAGAATAATGGAGTCTCATACATGGTGCTCCTGGTGTAATTTTCCTTGCACCATAAGGTTCTCTTAAATAAAATATCTGTAAAGGCCAAATTTTATTTATTTAATGAATTAATAATCAATAATTGTAGTGCCCAGAGTTGGCAATGAAAGAGCAATGCTGTTTTCCATAGAAATATTGGTTGTTTTATTGTTCATAAAGCAACAGACTATTTTTTTGTTAGAAGAACATAATTAATTGGCTCATGAACTCTATTACACAAAATTGTCTATATCTTTCTCCGGATATAAGCATCAGTCTCTCCATTCTATAATGCTACTCAAGCAGGACTATGAGCACTTGATTGCATCGCGACTCTCATTTCAGAACAAAGAAAAAGAAAAAAAAAGAGTATAAACATTGGGCTAGACTTTTTATTCCAATAATTGGCCCAAATAACGCGGCTCAAATATTAGGTTCCAAGTTCTAACGTATACGCGGCCCTAGTACTCACAAAGAATATACCAGGAGCCCGATCGGTTATTTCCTCTCCTGTACTTTCATTTTTCACGAAACGAACGATACTCTGTTGGACTCTATTCAACAACCGCGTCAAACTGAAGAAGCTCTATTTAAACAAATCGACTGCTAGAGAGGGAGATTTCAAACAACGCAGCACTCTTTTGCTCATTGTGCAAGAAATAATATTCGTTGTTATCTACGAAAGCATTTGATTGTGACGATACCAACAAGTAAGAATGAAGCGACAATCTTATTGTTTCTCTGGTTCCAAATGCGAATATGCGATCAACTCTTTTAAATTTTCTTCTGTAAATTTTTGCTGATTTTGGCATGTGTTGTGTAATGGCAGTGGCATTGATAGGAGGAGCGGGTTTGTCAGTAACATTTTGGACGCTGTGTGATTCTGTTAAGCAAGTGAAGGAGCAGTTCAAACCCCAACTCGGGGATATCAAATCCACTCTGGACTCTTTGGAACCGCTGATCAAAGAGATGGCAGAGTGTGAGAAGGAATTGGGTGGTCAAGGGGAGGAACTAGAGAATCTTAGAGTGGAAATGGGGGAAGGAGTGGAGCTTATTCGCAAGTGCTCGAAAGCGAGCAGGCTCAAGCAGTATAAGTATGGCAGCCGGCTTGTTAAATTGAGCAAGTCACTTCAAAGATTGTTGGGGATACTCAAAGTGCAGGGAATAAGGGATGTGAAGAAGGCATTGGTTTCAGTGAGGAACATTGAGAATGTCGTGCAGAGAATCGAAGGGAATTGTGTGATACAGAACAGTCAGTCTGAAAAAATTCAAGGGTGGTGTGCTGTGCCTGAGCCTCCAACAATTACGGTTGGATTGGATGTGCCTTTGTGGGAATTAAAGAAGAAGCTCTTTACTGACGGAGTTTCGATGGTGATAATTACTGCTCCTGGAGGATGTGGAAAAACTACACTGGCAACAAAGTTGTGCCAAGATGCAGAGGTCAAAGGTATTGTATATGATGATATATATATATATATATATATATATATATTGGCTTTCAATTGGTAAACTTTCAGTTCCTAATTGAAGACTTACTGTGACATGAAACGAAATTTTATTTTTATAAGTGACATGCTAGATACAATATCTATTTCAGCTATAGATTGAGCTAGAATGTTATGCCTTGTATTAGAAATTTCTGTCAGGCTTTTTATTTCAAAATGGCTCAAGTCTTACTCTGCATAGTTCTATGTAAAGCCTTCCTCATTGCTGATACAATAGCCATGTAGGAAAAGTAACATATTTTTCAATATCTGATTGGTAGGAATTTTTATTATTGACAGTAACCAAGCATTTTTTTTACTTCAAGATAGGATGTGCCTTTTTAAGAAAACTGACTTCCTATTTGCATATATTAGGCCTCCATTTGAGTTTAGACATTCATTTTCAAGACTTCACCATCTGTGTATGTATTTATTCATTTTACAACTGCAGACAGATTTCAATTAACTCCTAGTGATACTTCCTTATCTTTTGTTTGGATAGATAAATTCAAGAGCAATGTCTTCTTTGTTACTGTTTCAAAGAAGCCCAACTTATACCTAATTGTACAAGAGCTGTATCATGGAACGGGTGGCCAGGTCCCCGATTTCCAAAATGAAGCAACTGCAGTTAGCTGGCTGCAGCAATTTCTGAAGCAAACAGGACAAAATCCTATGTTGTTGGTCCTAGATGATGTCTGGGCAGGATCGGAATTCATTCTTGAGAAGTTTGATGAATTAAAGATGTCAGATTGCAAGATATTGGTAACATCATGGTCTGCTTTTCCAAGATTTGGTTCTCCATATTATCTAGAATGTTTGAACGATGAAGATGCAATGGCACTTTTTCACCATGCAGCATCCTTAGGAGACAGGAGCTCTTATATTTCAGAAGATCTTTCAAGAAAGGTGATTTTCTTAGTCTGCAATACAAAAAATATATGCATATTGATGCAGGAAAGGATGATGAGAAACAAAATTCACAGGATGAATAATGACTGACTCAAATAGTAATTGACTAGATGAATTCTGCTTTGCAGATAGTAGAACGTTGTATGGGATTTCCACTTGCAATTACAGTTGTTGGAAGATCACTATGCGGGCAGCCAATAGAGATTTGGCAAAAAAGAGTATTGGAATGGTCTAGAGGTTCTTCTGTTCTTGAGTCTGAACATGATTTGCTTGATTACCTCCAGAGTAGCTTAGATGCTTTGGATGGAGAGAAGTCTCTTATCAGGGAATGCTTCATAGACCTTGGTTTATTTCCCAAAGATCAAAGAATCTCTGCTACTGTCCTCATCGATATGTGGGCAGAGTTATATGGCATAGAAGACATTTCGTCCATTGTGAATCTCTATGAACTCGCCTCTCGGAGTTTGGCTAATCTGGTAGACACAAGGTATGCACTATGCAGGCTTTACTTTCACTTGTGTGATTTTGTCACTCCAGTTTTTCCTTTATGTCAATGGGTATCTGCTTCTAATAATTTTCTACCGCAATATGTTGAAGGAATTTCTTAAGGAATTTAGTTTTGATTATAACCAGGAACGACAACAAGGATGGCGATGGCTATTACACTGAACACTTTGTTACACAGCTTGACATGCTTAGGGAGTTGGCTATCCAACAGATTAGTCGGGAACCACTACAACAGAGAATGAGACTTATGATTGACATAAGTGGAGACAACTTTCCTATGTGGTGGAAAGAACAAAAGTATCAATACCTCATCACTCGCGTTGTATCTATCTCGACAGGTTGTTACATGCATCTCTTCCTCAACAAATAATTCACATTAACACATGCACATGCAAGGCTCATAGACTTAAATTTCAACAGTATTTTGCACATATAATTTCTTTCCCATCTCACATCATATACCAAAATAATTGCAGACGAAGAGTTTTCATCTAAATGGCAAAACTTGCAACTACCAGAAGCAGAGGTTTTGATTTTGGACTTTCAGACCAAGTATTATGCCTTACCTGGGTTTGTGGAGAAAATGAATAAACTGAAGACTCTAGCACTCACAAGTTCGGGTATCAGTCCTGCTGAGTTGAATAACTTTCAACTAGTTGATTCGAAACCAAATTTAAAGAGAATCAGATTAGAACGAATTTCATTTCCTTCGATAAGCAGGTATCCTATACAGTTGAAAAGTTTGAAAAAGATTTCTCTATTCATGTGTAGCATCGGCCAAGGTTTTGGTAACGGTTACATACATATATCAGAGGCGTTTCCAAATCTTGTTGAAATGAATATTGATTACTGCAATGATTTGGTGGAGCTGCCTGCCGATCTCTGTGACCTTATTCAATTGAAGAAACTCAGTGTCACCAATTCTCATAAGCTCTCCGTCTTACCTGAAGACATTGGAAATCTAGTAAATTTAGAGATGCTGAGGCTTAGGTGTTGTACAGACTTGTCAGAGTTACCCGGCTCCATTAGGAACCTCAAGAACTTAAACTTGCTTGACATATTGAATTGCTTTAGCCTTAAGGAATTGCCTGAAGACATTGGAGAAATGTGCAGTTTAGAGAAGCTCAACATGAGACAGTGCTCGAGATTGAATGAGTTGCCTTCATCAGTTGTGGATCTTGAAAAGCTAATGGAAGTGACATGTGATGAAGAGACAGAAATCTTATGGGAGCCCTTCTTACCGTATCTCAGGAACATACACATAAAGGTTGTGAAAGAAGATATGAACCTGAATTGGCTCCACTAGTCTCATTTCTGAGACCTTTCTTTCCTCAAATTAATAAATGTTGCAGCAATGCTGGGGAGAGGATGACGAGAGGAAGATGGATTTGGGAATCAAGGACGGGTGTTTGAGCGAGCATTGGTAAAACGAATCTGATTTCTGGGTCTGTTGGTGGTGGCTGCAAAGGCTTGGGCCTGTGGCAGGGGTTGAACAAGAGGTTGTTGGGCCGCCTGGTGTTCCAACTCGATTTCCTGACTTAGTAAGAGTCCGTGAAGCTCATCAGGAGTGACTAGCTCGGATATGACGCGAATAGAGGTTGTGAATGACTAATAATCAGGTGTGAGTCTGTGAAGGATAAGAGCAACGAGATCAGTATCCTCCAAGGGTTCGCCAGTAGCAGCATGAGCGTCAGAAACAGCTTTGATTTGTTGAAGAAATTCGGAGATGGATAGAGAGCCCTTGCAAATAGTTTGGATCTGGCGCTTGAGTTGAAGCACAGCACATGAGAGCACGTTACAGCAGCAAAACGGCGTTCAAGAATCAGCCAGAGAGAGCGGGCGGTGGTGGCACCAACCGTGAAAGGAAGGATGGGTTCGAGAGGGAAGCTGTAAGCCAAAGTCTGCAGGTACGATCCTTTTTCAACCAAATAGGGTAGGCTGGATTGGCTTGAGTGCCAATGAAAACTGGAGGAGAAGCTTCAGATCCATCCACAAGGCTATACATGCCGTAGTTTTGAAGAACCAAAGTGGTGATATCCTTCCAAAGAAGATAATTGTCTTTGGTGAGTTTGAGAGGGATGAGGCTAGCAACATGATTGGGAGCAATTTCTGGAGAATGAAGAGAAGGCCCAGTGGAAGAAGGTGGAACAGAAGAGTTGGTGGGAGGAGTAGAAGAATTGGTTTCGAGAGGATTAACCATGATGAGGAGCTTTTAATTAAGCTTGAAGCTCTGATACCAAGAAGAAATTTGACAAGACAGAGACTTTGAAAACAGAGAAGATGAAGGTAATAACTCTTGTATATTTGCTTGATGTGTTCATCTACAGCAGGATGCTATTTATACAACAATTGATGAAGACTTAGATACTAGTAGACAATAGATCACATGTGCTATTTGAAGGAGTTGTCTTTTGTACAATTGAAGTGTGGTTTGGGTGAAGTCTGGACCTGACATGTTTCTTGTACTATTGAGTTGGTGCACGAGTTGTCTCCTAGGGAAGAATTCCAATGGTTTCTTTGGGTAAGGATTGCCTATGTGCGTCCTCATTACTGATGCTACTGCCATGGTCATTATAGTGTTATTAACACCTAAAATAGGCATGTAAATAAATCCCTGCAATCTCAATGGTTATGGATGGTAGTATAGGAAAGAGGGTGTCTCCTGCAAAGGATTGTGGCTCAACAATTGCAAAACAGACTCTGAAAACTTGAAACAGACACTAAACAAAGACGAAAATAAAAACTATACCTAGACTCAACCAAAAATTATAAAATTAAATACACACTAACTAGACACACAGACAAAGATACACACAAAATTTGGGGGTAATAGGAGTTGAAATACTATACTAAATAAAATGAAGAAAACGAAGGACAGAAGACTAACGAAAACTAAAGTAATTAGGGGATTTTGGTTTTGATCAAATATGAGAAAACTAGCTAGGTACTACTTCTCACCACTAGACGATGATTACACTTATGATGTATTTACTAACATGTTCAATTCATTCGGATATCTTTACTCAAGCTAAGCCAATGATGTGTTGTACTTAACCTATCAATCTTTCTTACTTGGTATGTTAAGAGAATGATGTTTTCAACTTAACTTAGCTTCTAGAATGGAACCTAGAGTGATGTTTTCATATAACCCTCACCTAGAAGTCATTAAGGTCTAAAAGATTATGAATTGGCTAGGCAATTTCGGTACTGATGTTGTCCTAATCTACCTAGACGTTGGTTTATATGAATAGGGCTCAAGTCATTCACTCACTACTCTAGAATGCAAGTAGACATGATGATCATACAAGACACTCATAGCTTTACAACCTAGCATGCATACTAATATTGCGCACCATCAATAAACATACAAAGTTGATCAATGAACAAACAATAAACCAATGAATATCCGAAATCCAAAGAACTTATTAAATAAACACCAACATCATAGTTACACCATGTCTAGGGCTGAAAGCAGCCCTAACTAAAAGAAAATTAGCTACTCATCATCTTGGAAAACACACAAAAGAAATACATGAGTTTTGGAAAGAAGAAAGAATAAAAACGATGGAAAACAGGGTAAACGATCGATCTCCAGATTCCAACGATCGATCGTTTCTGGGCTCTGAACTTTACTTCTTCTCCTTGAGTTGCTTGAATGGTTTCTTGCTTCTCTTGTGCGTTGTCCCCCTTGATTGTGACTTCTAAAAACCTTTTACTCTGTCTTAAAACTCTTTTACTTTGTTTTCTTGTGGGCCTCTAACTCTTTGCTTCAAAGAAAAGTCATAATCCATCTAAAATCCTTATTGAATCAGAATTCCACGCACTTTCCTTCTCTAAACATTCTTTTCCTAATTTGCTTCAGAAAACCTAATAAACACAAAAACAAATAAATCATCTAAAAATAATATAAACTAACAAAGAAAAGCATAGGGTTAAATAATAATAATGTATCATAAATATGCTCTATCAGCTGGTATGATTCATCTCAAAGGAACCTTAATAAGCTGAACTTTTTGGACATATCTAGTGATTAAGGAACTACCGATGACATGGAGATATGTGCATCCAGCGAAGCTCAATATCAAACGGTGCACCTGTTGTGAATCTTGGATAGTTAAAAGGAACTGATATGTGGTGATGAAGAGAAGAAAATTTGTGGGAACCTTTTGTTAGTATAAATTAATTATTACAATATATATTGGCATTCCTTATTTTAAGAAAACTCTGCCCACTAAGTTCAAGAGTTTGAAACCCAAGTATGAAGCCTAAATCTGAAGACCATTTTGTTTTGTCTTCTCCATTGTGTTGTGTTGTGTTGTGTTGTCTTGCTGTCTTGTCAAAGACCATCTCTGAAGACGAAAACTCCTCATGGCTCAGGTAAGCTCATGTATCATTGCATAAATTTCACAAAAGATTGATGGTCCTTGATTTGCTGCAAAGATATGGGTTTTTCAATGCTTCCATTTTGTTCTTCTGCAATAGGTAGTGTGTCAAAATGGAGATTTGCATATTTAATGAAACTCTTGTGTCAGCTGTGATTAAGGGGTATGGTTGTCAGTTTCTAGAATTGGCTTTTACAATATAAAATTAGGGGGTATGGCTTTACCTACTCCAATTGAGTTTAACTTGCTCTTATGTGAACTGATTTTCTCCTACTTCTATATATATGGAAAGTATGTTTCCTCTTTGGTGCATTGAAAATAGTTTGGTTTTCAATCCCTTTGTTATTCAAGAGTTTTCTCTTTAGTTTCTTATTTTTTAAAGTGTCTTGTTCCATGTTGAAAACAGTTTGAAAAATACAAACTTTGCATTCATATTCATCACTTGCATTCCATAAGGTCATTTGAGTACTGCAAGCTTCAAAGGTGAAATCTCCAAGAATTTGCTGCATTCATAGCTTGTGTCTATGCTGAAATTTCAAAGTGTTCACTTGTGTAAACAGTTAACAAGGAGTGATCAAGGATTAAAATATCAGTTTTTACATATCTATCGGAACTTTGAAAAATGAGATATCGGAAATATCCGGCCGGTCTTTTTTTTAAAGAGTCAATTTATTGAAATTACATATAATACATATGAATGTCAACTTTATCTATATCAAAAAAGAGACTCTAGGTGGTTGAAAGTCACTCACCAGTCTACAAACAAACTGCATAGACTACATAGAGTCATAGACAACACAGTACCAAATGATTCATATAATTGCATCACATTTTTTACACTCTTGCGCAGATTATAACCCAATAGTATGTTCTCTTTGTCTAAAACTTTAACATAATTGAGGCCAATTCCATATAATTAAAAAGATGAAGCGAATAAGTTACTTTTTGAAACATGGCTCCATCAAGTTTGTTTTCTTTTACTGAAATTGCTTCATCATATTCTGAAAAAAAGAAGAAGAATTGGCTTAAGTGAATTTCATTGATGTCAATCGATGTACATATACAGCAAGCAGACTTTGGCTACAAGTTAATTTCTCCTATGATCAAGCTTTCAGCTATCAATGCTAACTACAATCTAGGAATACAAAGGGAAACTGTTATATACAGAATATATATACTTTAAATAGAAGATTTGCTAGATTAATTTCCTAACACTGCCCCTCAAGTTGGGGAGTGGATGTCCTACACTCCCAACTTGCTAAACATAGGAGTAAAGACTTCTTTTCCCAAAGCATTAGTCAAGACATCTGCCAATTGGTGTGCTGAACCCACGAACCTTTAGCAACGGATCCATCTTGAATCTTATCTCGGATGTAATGACAATCCATTTCAATATATCTGGTCCGCTCATGAAAGACTGGATTTGCTGCAATATGCAACACAACTTTGTTGTCATAGTATAACAATGCAAGTTCTCGATGTAATACTCCCAAGTCTCTAAGAAGATGTCTCAGCCAAGTCAACTCACAACAAGTGCCTGCCATGGCACGATATTCTGCTTCAACTGAAGAAAATGACATTGTTTTCTGACGCTTTGATCTCCATGAGATCAATGAGGGGCTAAGAAAGATACAGTAACCTGTGGTAGACCTTCTAGTGAGTGGACAACCTACCCAATCCGAGTAACAATAGGCTCGCAACCTGAAATCATTATTTGAGGAGAAGAACAATCCTTGGCCAGGTGTGTTCTTAAGATAATGCACAACACGGAGTGCTGTCTCCAAATGGAGCTTATGAGGCTGATGCATAAATCTGCTTAGTACGTGCACAGAATATGTAATATCCGGCCTTGAAACAGTAAGATATATCAATCTACCAACCAACCTCCTATAACGACCTGGATCTTTGAGTAAATCACTTTTATCAGACAACTTCAAACCTCGCTCTATAGGAGTATCAATGGGTGTCGCACCTAACAATCTCGCATCCTCAGTGATTTCTAAAACATACTTTCATTGGGAAATAAAAATCACATTCTTAGAAGAAGATACCTTAATGCAAAGGAAATATTTCAAATCACCAAGATCCTTAAGATGAAAATGACTATGCAGGAATTTCTTAATTGAAGCAATACTCACAACATCATTTCCAGTAATCAAAATATCATCGACATATATCAAGAGGGCAGTGAAAGACTTGCCTTGTGTTCTGGTGAATAAAGAGTAATCCGCTAGAGATTGAATATATCTTGCAACTCGAATAGCTTCTGAGAATTTTGATAACCACTGCCAAGATGCTTGCTTCAAACAATATAGTGATTTATGTAATTGACACACCAAGTTTTCCTCCCCTTATCTCCGAAGCCCTAGCGGCACTGACATGTAAATCTCTTCATTAAGATCACCGTGAAGGAAGACATTATTTGTAATACCCCAAAAAATCCAAATTAAATTCCGTGGATTTTTAGAATTGATTTCGCGGTATTAGGAGCGAGTACGAAGCTTAGAGAAGTTGTGGAAGTAGTTCGAACGATTTTATTTTTGAAATCGAACGTTATTTAGGGGGCATCAAAAAGTGACTTTTTATACGTATGGAATTTGGGAAAATTTCCTTCATGAAAGTTGTAGAGCTCGTCGATAAGATCGCGTGCATATGTGGAACGTAATATTCGGAGTTCGTATGAATAAGTTATGAATATTTGAAATTTGGGAATTTTCTATAAATATGAAGTTTTCGGATTTTTTTTCATTAAGGACGAAAATCTTTCCTTTTTGCTGAACAGTCCCTCCCCCCACTCTCTCTCTCTCTCTCGCTCGAAACCCTTCCCAGCCGACCGACCCGCCGACCCGACCTGGCCGAAAACGGCCCCGAACCCGGGCTCCCCTGGGATCGCCGCCCCACGCCGAGACTCCCATATATTTGGCCCGCCGCTGCCCCGAAAGCCGGATCGAAGACACCCCATCCTTCATCGATCCGACCCGGCCGGAGAACCTATTTTCCGGCGTCCCCTCGGCCGATCCTTCCCATTTTTGTGATCTCCTCCTCCCCCTGATCATCCTCATATCCTCCTTGCACGACGATTTTGAGTGTGGAGTGAAAGATCACGAGTTAAAGATTTCGACGTCCCTGATTCGATCTGGAATCTGATCAGACGCACCAGATTAATCCAACTTTCAAAGCTTGATCTAGGACGATCTAGGCTGAACCAGACTTCGCTCCAGGTATGAAAGTTGATCACCCTTTTATTTTGAAGAAGTTTGTAGTTGATGACTTTTGCATTGGAGGTGGTTGACCGTCGCGTTGACTGCCGTGTTGACCACCCACTGACCACCGCTTGTGGCGGTGCGTCGGACCATATTTTGAGTTTATATTATCTGGACGATAATCTGCGCATCCATACGAGCGTTTTGATATATCACAATGTTGTTTTAGAAAAAGTTGATAAATAGTGGATTTACGTTTTGACGTTACTATTTAACATTTTTACGTTTTATCTTCGGTTTACGATCTGTGAAGATCAGACCATCGGTTTTACTTCAAATTTTAATATGTTGATCGTATGACTGTCCCGATGACTTTGTGAGGTCACGGGCGAAGATCCGACCGTTGGATCTTCATATAATTGTGAAATAGTGATTCAGACGGCGATTCGTGAGAATCTGACCGTCGGATTTTCGTATAATTTTGAGGAGATTCTTTTTAGAGTGATTCAAGAAGATCTGACCGTTGGATCATCATATAATTTCGATCCGACCGTTGGATCATCTTTATTTTAGAATCTGATCGTTGGATCGTCTTTATTTTAGAATATGACTGTTGGATCGTCTTTATTTTAGAATCTGACCGTTAGATAGTCTTTATTTTAGAATCCGACCGTTGGATCGTCTTTATTTAGAATTCGATCGTTGGATCGTCTTTATTTTAGAATCTGACCCTTGGATCGTCGTTTAAGTTTATTTCGTGTTTCGTTTACTAAGCAAAGACCGTACTTGATTTGGTACTTGACGGTTTGAGTTGACGAGCGTTTGGAATATTGTTATATTTGAATTTTTAGAAGACGCAGCTGGATTAGAGGTGAGTAAACCTCATGTGGATCATATTACGAACCGAATAAATTTAATTACTTTATTTTTGTCGTAATTGTGTGAAAATATTTGTGGAATAAATATTTGTTTTAAATCATATGGACTTGATCAACTACGGTCCATAGGTAAGTAAAATGATTTTATTATACAAATGAATTTCACGGTTTTTTATGCTTGAACTATAGTTGGTATTAGTAGTCATTCCTGAGCAGATGATTACGTATATATATATTTACGTGGAATATATATTTTGGTTGACGTGTGATTGGTATGATGAAATGATTGAGAATGGATTGGATATTATTCAAGCTATTAATCTCCCATTTAATTGTTGAATAATGAAATGTTGATCATGTGGTGTGAAAGCTATTTTATATGCCCAATTGTGAATATGTGGAAATTATTATAAGAAGTAAAGATTTGTCTTGAAATAATATGTCTCTTTATGTGGGTGTGCATATACATATATACGATCTATAATTTATAAAGATTGTATGTTGTGAATTTGATTATGTCTGAAAAGTACAATTGTGAAACCGGGTGATTACAACAACCCCGTGCTTACGTGAATTACTGGTAAATGTGTTTTGGTGCTTCGTGGAAATTAAGCTGTGGGCTCTAGTCCCTTCAGATAGTGCACTATTATACTCTTAGGAAGGGTGCTTACTTTGAGTATACATGCCTTGGTTGTGTCCTTGGTATGCTGCGGCTTACCCGTACTTTGGGTATAGTACGTCGGACCCTAGTACGTGGATTTATGAATTGATACCAGTCAACCTGGTTTTCCCGTGTTTTTGGTATATTACGTCGGACCCTAACACGTGGATTTGTGATTTGTTACCAGTTAATCTGAAAATTCACTAAAAAGAGAAGTGTACTTATGTTATTTTGATCAAATATCTATCTATGATATATTTTGAATATGTGAAGGTGTTAGTAAAAAGAAAATCAAGCATGTGTTGCTTTAATGTTATTTCACATATTAATGTTGCAATATTTGTTGATTGTTTACTTAAGTTATAAGAATTGTAATTTAATCAATCAACAGTTCTTTCTTGTTTACTCATACGGGCTGTCAAAAGCTTACCGGGTTTTGTGTTGTTGCAATTCCCGATACACTATTCAAATTGTGTAGCGGGTAATCTCACATGTTAGGAGAATCAGGGCAGTGATCGTGCAGTTTAGAGTATTAGTATTGGATTTACAGCATTTGTTTTGTGAGGAGAATTATACTCATTTTAGCTTTATAATTTGATTTGGTGAGAGTGTGCTGTAATAAGTAACTTGAGGATTTGGTTTATGTAATATTAAGAGGTGTAAGGTGTGGTTGTTTCTGAGAGAAAAATTCAGAATGTTATTTGTATTGTTATTAGTCATGTTCCGGATTTGAATCCTTATTTCAAAATTCGGGGCGTGACATTATTGACATCTAACTGGTGAAGGGACCACCCTCGAGCAGCGGCCATGGCAAGGAGACAACGGACTCTGATGATCTTGGCAGTGGAGGAAAAGGTATCCTGATAATCAATGCCTACTAATTGAGTGAATCCCTTATCTACCAATCGGGCTTTGTACCTCTCGATGGAACCATCAGAACGGTGCTTATTCTTATACACCCATCGACATCCTATCGGTGCTTACCTGATGGAAGAGAGGTAAGAGTCCAAGTGTCATTGGCTTGGAGAGCCTACAATTCGGAATGCATTGCCTCTTGCCACTCAGGATAAGCGGCGGCTTTCAAATAAGACTTGGGTTCTGTGAAATTACTGATTTGAGCAATCAAAGAATGATGTGCAGGCTTATATTTGTGATAGAAAATATAATTGGCCAGAGGATAGCGTGTACCTTTGGTCGTACCTGGAAGTAAGGAAGTCGATTGGTTGGAGCAAGCGTGCGTGACGTGGGAGCAGACATAATCCTTGAGTTTCACTGGTGGATTATGGGGACTGCTAGAACAACGAAGAGGCTCGACTTGAGGTGTGGGTGGAGGCTTGGGTGAAGCAGGATGAGACTCGGGTGGGGCTGGCGAGAGTGGATGGGTCGGTGATGATGAAGGCGCGTGGAGACTGATCTGGTTTGGTAGGGTTGGAGTTTTGGGAAGGCGGGCATAGGTCCGAAGTGTCGGACGAGGAGAGGATGGTGGTGCGGGGTCGAAATTATGAGTAGGAGAGAGGCACTAGTGCGGGGTTGAAATGGTGGCTGTGAGTTCTGGTGCAGTATCTTTTGGTGCGATTGATTTGGAAGGAGATGAAGACGCAATTATGAGAAGGGAGAAGATGAGGGTCAGACAGGATGAAAGTCAAAAGATGATGTTGGGTCAGATGTGAGAAGAGGGATTGAGCAGTGAGAATGGGCCAGAGGAGAGACAAAAGAGATGGGCTGAGCAGATATATATGGAAAAACATTTTCATGAAAGAGCACATCCAGACTAGTGAAAACCTTTTTGGTTAAGAGATTGTATAATTTGTAAGCTTTTTGGCCAACGGGATAACCAATAAAAATGCAAGCCATAGCACGATAATAAAATTTGTGCGAATGGTGGACATTGGTAGCATAAGCTAGACAAACCAAACACATGAAGATGATGATAAGGAGGTGGTTTCGAGTAAAGATGCTTGAATGGAGTTTTGAAGGAAAGAAGAGGTGTAGGCAATCGATTGATGATGTGAACGGCATGAAGTGAACAATCTCTCCAAAATTGGGTAGGGAGTTGAGCATGAAATTTCAAAGCTCAGGCGACTTGTAAAATGTGACGATATTTGCATTCCACAACCCCATTTTGTTGGGGCATGTAAATGCAAGAATGTTGAAAAATTACACCATTGTCATTGAAAAAGGATCGAAGTGAAAGGAACTCACTACCATTGTCACTACAAAAAGCTTTTATACAAGATGTGAATTGAGTGAAAACATAGCTGAAAAATAGCTTCAAAATCGATTGTGCTTCATCCTTGTGTCTCATCAAAAAAAATCTAAGTGAATCTTGCGTAATCATCAATGATAGTGAGGAAATAATGGGCACCAGAAAGATAATGATGTTTATAACGACCCTAAATATCACAATGAATTAAATCAAACGGGTTTTCAGATGAGATGGAACTAACACCAAAAGGCATGCGATGTTGCTTAGCCAAAGGACAAATAGGTCAAGCATCAATAGGCTGAATTGAAGGATTTAAGAACTTCTTAGCAATGAATTTTAAAGGGCAACGGGAAACATGACCTAAACGACTATGTCAGAGATTGGTAGATGAGACTATGAGGTTGCAGGCTGGTCGATGGTTTGGTGATGAATGAGAATTGGTCAAGGTTTTCTTCATTGGTGATGAATAGGAATTGGTCATGGTTTTCTTCGTTGCCAATGCCATCAAGTAGTATAATCCATCACGCTGCTTACCCAAACCAATCATCCTCCTCGTAGCCAGATCCTGCAAAACACACCAATATGGGAAAAATGTCACTAAACAATTTAAGCCCCTTGTCAGACGACTGACCGATAACAGATCAACTTTGAATGTAGCCACACACAATACATCATGCAGGTAATACACAGAATTCAAAGGCAATGATCATTTTGCAACAATATTAGCCTTTCCTCCTCTAGGTAATAACACATGAGGCAATGAACAATTTTTACTCTTATGCAAGAATAATTTAGGAGACGAAGAGATGTGATCCGTCGCCCCGCTGTCAATGATCCAGCTGCAGGAAGCGATCTTAGATAGACTTGGTTTAGTTACAGAAGCATTGGCATGTGAATTAGAGCACCGTGGTCGACTCAGATTGAATTCTATCACCAAGACCGGATGATCAGAATGATCAATTAAAAATGATTTCAAATTTTAATTTCCTATGGAGATGAGATCAAGGATTGTTGTATGAGATATAAAGCCCAACAGAATGAGAAGAAATTTTTTTGCACGAGAGACAAGGTGCAGTGGCTATGGAGTCAGGATTTTAGTCCTGCTCTGAGATCATGAAAAATAAGAAGAATTGGCTAAGTGAATTTCATTGATGTCAATCGATGTACATATACAACATGCAGACTTTGGCTACAAGTTAGTTTCTCCTATGATCAAGCTTTCATCTATCAATGTTAACTACAATCTAGGAATACAAAGGAACTGTTATTTACAGAATATATATACTTTAAATAGAAGATTTGCTAGATTAATTTCCTAACATATTCTCCTCGCCCAAATTCGTCTTTAGGGAATTTCTCCTTACCTGGATTCCACTGCTCACTCGGATTTTCCTCGAAGGGAATACTCCTAACCCAGATTCGCTTTGAGAGGATTTCTCCTCATTCAAATTCGCCTTTTGCATTGTGAGAATTACTTCTCACCCAGAATCACCTTGAGCGGATTTCTCCTCACCTAGATTCCCCTTGAAGGAATTTCGCTTCACCCAAATTAATCTACCTTCAGAGGTTTCACTTCGAGGTATTTTTCCCAAACAGGTTAATTTACCTCTTTATTAGGCCATATCATGACTGGAAACCATTGTTAAAATTTTACATCTTGATATAACCTCCATATTCCATAATGTATGTTTCACTGTGAACAACTGAGTTTTTTTATTTTTTATTTTTTTATCAGATTTTACAGATATTTATTCCTTTTATTGGGGATATATTCCAAATATCTAACATATCGGGGATATTTAACGATTTCGGAGAAATTTCGCAGAAACGGTGGAAAATAAGATAATTTCCCCCATGATATATCGGTCCCTCCAAAAAGGGACATATCGGGGGATATATCCCTGGAAGTGATTACAAACAGTCTAGTGAGTCAGTCTAGATAAGATTGTCGCAGTTAGTGCAATCCCTGTGTTGTAAACTTCCAATTTTTTTTTCATTTGTGGTTTGGGTTTTGGCCACGTAAATGTTTTCCCTTAATAGGGTTTTTACTGCGTCAACAAAAACTAGTGTTCTTTACTATGAGACAGTGCTCGAGATTAAATGAGTTGCCTTCATCAGTTGTGGATCTTGAAAAGTTAATATTAGTGACATGTGATGAAGAGATAGAAATCTTATGGGAGCCCTTCTTACCCTGTATCAGGAACATACACATAAAGGTTGTGAAAGAAGATATCAACCTGAATTGGCTCCACTAGTCTCAGTTCTGAGACCTTTTCTTTCTCAAATTCATAAATGTTAGAGCAATGCTGGTATGGTTTGTGCAAAGGAACCTTAATAAGCGGAACTTTCCGGACATGTCCGACGATTTATAAGGACCTGCCGATGACATTGGAGATATGTGCATCTAGGGAAGCTCAATATCAAACAGTGAAGCTCTTGTGGATCTTGAACGGTTGAAAGGAACTGATACGTGGTGATGAAGAGAAGAAAGTTTATGGGAACCTTTTCTGAAAAACATACGCATATCAGTTGGTGAAAGAAGATATCAAACTTTCCGACGTAAAAACAAAAAGATACGACCTGATTTTCTCCCTTAAGGTTCACTCTTGAGAATAGTTTTTTCGTCAAATGCTCGAACATATTTCTGGTTTGTGATTTTTTTTTTTTCCGGTTATAAATACACGAACCATGAAGTCTCTTAGGACTCATCAAACAGACAGATTTTCAAATTATTCAAGAAACAATTGTTGGTGCCAATTTCGGCATCAACGAGTCAACGGAGGTTCCGTTGAAATCCAAGTGTAAAGTGGTGGGGTTGTTTTCTTCAAGTGGGCCTATCTTTTCCTTCGATTAGTTTGGCTACGTGAGTAGCCCTGGTCATCCACTTATGACTGAAGGTATGCCCTGGTAGTTCTGTGCCTAGCCTTGGTCGTTCACCTCTTATGACTGAAGGTATGGCCTCGGGCTTCCTTCACCTGATCCTGGGCCTCCAAGCTACCTTGTTTGGTGAGACTGATTGTCTCGTCTCGGACTTCCTTCACCGGTGTTGGGCTTCATCCACCTAATGTTGGGGTTCCAAGCTCCTTTCTTGGGTGGAACTGATGGTCTCATCTCGGACTCCTTTCACCTCTTGTTGGGCTTCCTCCACCTCGTGTTGGGCTTCCGAGCTCCTTTCTAAGGTGGAACAGATGGGCTCAAGTCGGGCTTCCTCCACCTCCTGTTGGGCTTCCAAGCTCCTTGTTGGGTGAAGCTAGTAGTCTCGTCTCGGACCTCCTTCACCTGATGTTGGGCTTCCTCCACCTCGTGTTAGGCTTCCGAGCTCCTTTCTTGGTTGGAACTGATGGGCCCAAGTCGGGCTTCCTCCACCTCCTGTTGGGCTTCCAAGCTCCTTGTTGGGTGAAGCTAATAGTCTCGTCTCGGGCCTCCTTCACCTGATGTTGGGCTTCCTCCACCTCGTGTTGGGCTTCCGAGCTCCTTGTTGGGTGAAGCTAATAGTCTCGTCTCGGGCCTCCTTCACCTGATGTTGGGCTTCCTCCACCTCGTGTTGGGCTTCCGAGCTCCTTTCTTGGGTGGAACAGATGGGCTCAAGTCGGGCTTCCTCCACCTCCTGTTGGGCTTCCAAGCTCCTTGTTAGGTGAAGCTAGTAGTCTCGTCTCGGACCTCCTTCACCTGATGTTAGGCTTCCTCTACCTCGTGTTAGGCTTCCGAGCTCCTTTCTTGAGTGGAACTGATGGGCCCAAGTCGGGCTTCCTCCACCTCCTGTTGGGCTTCCGAGCTCCTTGTTGGGTGAAGCTAATAGTCTCGTCTCGGGCCTCCTTCACCTGATGTTGGGCTTCCTCCGCCTCGTGTTAGGCTTCCGAGCTCCTTTCTTGGGTGGAACTGATGGGCTCAAGTCGGGCTTCCTCCACCTCGTGTTGGGCTTCCAAGCTCCTTGTTGGGTGAAGCTAATAGTCTCGTCTCGGGCCTCCTTCACCTGATGTTGGGCTTCCTCCACCTCGTGTTGGGCTTCCGAGCTCCTTTCTTGGGTGGAACTGATGGGCTCAAGTCGGGCTTCCTCCACCTCGTGTTGGGCTTCCAAGCTCCTTGTTGGGTGAAGTTAATAGTCTCGTCTCAGACTTCATTCACCTGATGTTGGGCTTCCTCCACCTCGTGTTGGGCTTCCAAGCTCCCTTCTTGGGTGGAACTGATGGCCTCACGTCGGGCTTACTCCACCTCGTGTTGGGCTTCCACCACCTCGAGTTGGCGGAGCTCTATGGAAAAGGCTATGCATTTTGGCAGAGCTTTTAAAGAGAAGAGAAAGTTGAAGTCCCCCTCAGCCTTGTGAAGGCTGGGTATTTATAGGAGAAGAGGGTTGAGGTGGAAAGGGAAAGGCATGGGCTCAATCCCATAAAATCGGGGTGTCAGCACCCACTCTCTGCTTACTGACGCTCCAGGATGGATTTGACAGAGTTGGTGACAAGTGTCGTCACGTAAACCACCCTTTGTCCTCGAATCATTGTTGACATGACAAGGGAGCCATACTAGGTGTCGGAGCTTGACACGTGGAAAAGTTGGTGAGAGTTGGTCCTTGATGTGTACTACCATGTCTCCTTGACTGCGTCCAAGTGTGAGCCTGAAGGTTGAGGCTTTAGGCTTGGAAGTCGTGGTCATGATCCTTAGACGTTGAGGCTTCTAAGCCTTGGGAGTCGAATTCTTGGCCTTGGGGGTTGAGGCTCCTGATTCCTTCGGACTATGCTATTCTAACAGCTAGGTCACGATATGCTTTGACCTCGCCGTCCAAGGTGACAAGTCAATAACATGGTGACTGTCCAAGACCTAAGAGGTGGAGGCCCAAGGTTAAAGACTCGGCATACCATGGTTAGGCATCTTACTAGTCATGGTTATTTTCATCTTAGGATTATCTTTTCTTTCTCGATGAAGGGTTTAAGTGCGTTGAAAGGTCAGGGTCCTACGTGGACTCTTTGACATTTCAACGCGTACCAGGTGGAATGGGTTAAAAAGTCAAAAATATTTGTCGAACCAAATTATGACATCAACAACAATTAAGTGATCCATTTTCTCGATACCGATAGATCCCAATTCCTCTTGTTCCATCAACTACTCTTAGTCTTGAATTCTGTTGGGAGGGGAGATTAATAAATATTTTTATGTATTCTTCTAATTTCTATGTGTATTAAACTATTCCAGTACCACTAGGTATTGCAAACTGCATTATTCTGCACTGTAATAACAGTGGAGTAACGCGTGTACAACATCAAGTCTCACTTGTTACTTTCCAAAGGGAAATTTCAATAAAGGCTAAATCATGTAGTGGTCGAAATTAAAAAAATGGGACTCTGTTTGTCGCCATGCCATCTAAGAAATAGTAGGACTTGTAATTTCTTTTGGGAAGAGCCATGAGTCTGATTGTCTAAACATGGCCGATAAGAGTTTTTTAAGTCTTCATCGGTTCATCCCCAGTCTTCATTTGAATGACTAAATGAGAACAAACTTCGCCATCTATTATTTAAGTCTGTCCTCTTCTAAAACTAGCTAAGAGTCTTCTGAAAGAGCCTGTGACCTCGTTTTTCCTTTCAGTACCGCTGGGAAAGTTCCATCGACGCGGTAACTCTCAAAATATATAGTGGTTGTTGTTTACACAGTTTCTCGAGAATCGATGAGTCTCAACTCTCAAGTCAGCAGTCAATATCACATTGATACTATGTCCTACTCTTCCCTACGTGGTATCTTCCGAAAGTTAAAAGCAAAGAGCCAAAACCCGAGTCTGACAACCAAGTATTCTTTTCTCACTGAAGCACATCACATTTCTTCTTTCTTATCTTGATTCGTAATTTAGAGCTGCCATGTCATTGAAAGAGATCAGAAATCTTATATAAGATCAAAACTTGGCTTGCCACCGATTTAGATGTGATAACAAATTGTATTTAAAGTTATTAGACTTGTTTTTTATCATTGCATATTTCAATTAAAAAAGGAAAAAGCTGAAGACTTTCGTCGGATTCCAGAAGTCTAGTTGAAGAACCTATCGCCTCGTTTCATTTTTATTTTCTGCTATGGTCTACTCCGGAAATTTCCAGCTTATAAGAATATGCTAATCAAACCATTTTTGAAGCAGTAAAACACAATCTCTTGTTCATCTCAAAACTTTGTAAATTTGGGCAGTGTCTTCTCTGATCACCAATCTACTGGTACTTTGAGTTTGAATTGATTGTGAAGTTCGTTTCAGTTTTCTTAATTTCTAACTTGCGTTGTCTAAAGAGTTGACTGATTTTGATGTTGGGTTTTGCAGTGACAGAATCAAGATGGTTGTGGATGTTGCTGCAGCTGCTGTAGGACTAGCATTATCAGTGCTGTATAAGGGCATTGAGGAAGTTATCAGAAAGTGCGTGATCGATAAGGTTATGGAGTTTAATCCCCTCCTCGAGAAAATCAATATGAAGATAAAGGAATTGGAGCCAGAGATAGAAGAGATCGAGAAAAGGAATCAAGAATTGGATCGCCCAGAGGAATTGAAAGATTTCACAAAAGTGATCGAGGATGGCACAGCGCTTGTTGACAAGTTAAAGGAGGTTGCCCATTGGTACAAGAAACCTAAGTACACCAACAAACTCAAACAACTCGATGAATCTCTGGATACACAGATAATGTTACTGCTGGTGCGGTCAGCAAGTAAGGTCGCTAACCTTTCGGTTATAGCAAGTATTACCGAGGGGAACACCACAAATATCCGTATGCAAATGGGGAATATGAGTGTGCAAATGGGGAGTATGAGTATGCAAATAGACAATATGGGTATGCAAATAGGGGATTTGTATACGAATCAAGATAGTATTGCAGAGATGATCAGGGATATGCGACAGAATGGCCTAGTGCAAAATCAAGTTAAAGTTGGGTGGTTTGGAGTACTTGAACCGCCATCATTTACAGTGGGATTGGATTTACATTTGGATGACTTGAAGAACAAACTTCTTGAGGATGGGGTGTCAATGGCTCTGGTCACTGGTCATCCAGGCTCTGGGAAAAGTGAAAACCACTTTGGCAAAAGCTTTTTGTCAAGATAAGAAAGTGAAAGGTACATTTGATATCTGTTTCGTTTTGTCTTCTAAATGGAAAAGTTTTAGAGTTTCTAATTGAAAAGTGTTGTAGAACTCTCTAGTAAAATCTGATTTCTGCGTTGGTATGTCAGAACTGAGAAGTATCGTTGTATACGTTTAAGCCTTTTTTTTTCTTTTAAGTTAACATTGACAAAATACCTGTAATTGATCGATATCTAGATAGTCATGTTATGCCTTCCCCTTTCTGTATGTTTCTACAGTTGTAAACAGAATTAAGTGGCCTCTTATTGACAGTGTTCTTATATTATGTTGGATAGACAAATTCAAGAGCATCATCTTTGTCAACGTTTCAAAAAGACCCAACACCGAGGTTGTACAGGAAATATGTGAAAAAAAGGGTACCTGTTGAAGGATATCGACATAATGTGTGCCTCTACAAACTAGGGTTTAGAGTTGTAATAGGAATGTGTTTTAGGTATTCAATTGTAATCGGATTCTATTACCTTTTGGGTACCTTGTAACTCCCTATTTAAAGGGCTCCTATTATCAATGATAACACACAATTCTATTCTCCTACAACACGTTATCAGCACGAGTTCTAACCCTAGCTTCAAAAAAAAAAAAACTTTTCTCTCTGCCGCCAACCCAAAAAAAAAAAAAGGAGAGGCCACCGAACTGCAGCAGCAGAAGCCGCAAGCCGCAAGCACTGCAGCCCCCTGCACATCCGTTCGGCACCAGGCCTCCACAGCGCCGACCCAATCTCGACCCAGATCGCCTGCAGCACCGACCCGATCTCGACCCACCTGCAGCACCAGCCTCCAGCGCGCCCTGCTTGTCTGCCTGTGCCCTCCAACCCACTGCAGCCCACGCTGCCATCCATCACTGCAGACCAGAAGAACACGACGCAGAAGAAGGAAAACCAGAAAAAAAAAAAAAAGAAAAAAAAAAAAAGTGAAGAAGACCCGAAAAAGAAGAAGAAGAAGAGAGGAACCCGGCCCGAAAAAAGAGAAAAAAAAAGAAAGAAAAGAAAGGACCCGGCCGGCCCAGAAGAAAAAAAAGGAGAGAAGAAAAAAAAAAAGGGGGGGGGGGGGGGGGGGGGGGGGGGAAAGAAAAAAAAAAAAAAAAAAAAAAAAGGAGAAGGAAGAAAGAAGAAAAAAAGGAAGGGAGAAGGGCAGCCACCAACTGCCAATTTCCGACCAGATTCCAACTACACGCCTGCATCAACACGCGCGTGTCTTCAAGTCAAGAACAATCACGTAAGTTTTTATAATTAAGGTTGCTGCTTTCTTGTATTTAAATTCCTTTTATTTTCTGCAAATATTGGAATATATGTTGCCAAATGAGTTTGATATTTAACAAAGCGGAATTGTGGGGATTCACGCTTAACGAACTAAGAGTGTTCGTATGAACTAAGAGTGTTCATAATTAAACGAACTAAGAGTGTTCGTGTGAACTAAGAGCGTTCACAATGCTTGGACTAAGAGCGTCCGTAAGCATCAAATTGTGACCATATTAAAACATCATTGTTGGTCTAATCCAAAAGAGATTCTTGGAAATTGATTTCTTGTTAGCATAGCTCGGAAATCTTATTGTTTTAGTTTTCGTGGAAGTTTAACTCCGAAACTAATATATCTTCTCTTCTTATTTTCAAGATGTCGAATGAACCTAGACTCGACTTTCCCATGCTTGACTCAACAGGCTCGGATTACCACAATTGGGTAACCGATGTTGAGAATCATCTCACTTCCAAGGGAATATTACCCATAATCCAGGCACCTAACCCGGATATTGAGTTCAACCAAACATCTACAAAGCATGCTCAAGCAGTTATCTTGATGCGACGCCATATGGACAAGGCACTCAGATTGGAGTATATGTCGATCAAGGATGCAAGAGAGCTATGGGTAGCGCTAGAAGAGCGCTTTGGCAATGTCCAAGATTCCCTCCTCCCTGACTTGAAGGTTCAATGGAACAATGTGCGCTTTGCTGACTTCAAGTCTGTTACTGAATATAATTCAGAGGCTCTTCGCTTACAATCCATGTTAAGATTCTATGGGCAACCTGTCACAGAGCAAGAGTTAATTGAGAAAACTCTCTCCACCTTCCCCGTTTCAGCCATTATGGTATCAAAGCAATACCGTACTGAAGTCAATGCTGGACGGATCACGAGGTTCCATCAGCTTATCAATATTATATCTGTTGCTGAGAAACATGATAACATACTCGTGAGGAATTATAATTCAAGGCCCATTGGAACTAAGAGCGTTCATGAGGCGAATTATAATGCACCCAAAGGAGGGCGCAAGGAGTGGTACCCTAAGAATGGGGGACATGAGGGACGTATGGGCCCATATAACCACCCTAACCAGGAAGGAAACCGCAAGTTTGGTGCGGATACATGTGGAGGTAATGCCACATGTGGGAGAGGGGGTTGTGGTATCCCTAGCCTTAATGGTGGCTCAATGGGTCGTGGTGGTGGCACCAACCCTCCTAGGGAACGCCCGCAATGTGCACCTCAATTAAAGGGAGGCAACCGCAATGATGAGTGTCATCGATGTGGATCAATTGAGCATTGGTTCAAGCAATGCAAGGCAAGTGAGGAACTAGCTGCAAGCTACAGGGCATATAGGGACCTGAGAGAGCAAGAAGTGTACCTTGCAGAAGAAGAAGAAGATGGTGGAGATGTCAATCTCACCATAGAGGACTTCAAAGCTGAAGATGAAGTGCACATGGATGCAACAGACTTTGATTAGATTAGTCCTTTTTATTTTTCCAAGAACTTTTGTAATGGCAATTTGCCTTAGTCAATAAATGACAATTGTATTAACTCTTTCTTATGTGGCGGACCCAATAAAATGTGATGTCTAGGAAAGTCATTGAGATTATTGATACTTAAGAGAGCCTTGCTCCACCAACATCTCTCTCTACTTTCCTGGTCATATTTGATTGGAGTTCCAAATGGATAGAGTGACTACAATGTGTCTTACTTTGATTTTATTTTGGATTAGACTTTGGAAACTTTGATGTAATCATTGGCTATTAATAAAGTGTCAATTCTTTTACTTAATGTCTTGGACATACCTTAATTCGAACTTTATAGAGCCAATGGTTTTCATGTGGAAACACATTATGAGAATGGACAAAGTTCCTTTGCATCACCTCTAATGACTACGGACATAAACGAGTATTAGAGAAACTTATGTGTCGCTCTAGTGGGTTGTATGCAACCACTATTTGAGTTATTGAATCCAACTATGTCATGAGAGACGACTTATGGGATTTTGGCACATATAGGCTTTGACATGATGATCCGTGTATTAAAGACTTATACGGACATCCATTTTCAGAACGAAGAAAAGTAAGAACCAAGAATTGGTTCGAGGAGCTGCACATGTGCCTCATGGCGCCATAATTGTGCAAAGACAGGCCATACATGGCCAATGTCGCCTACCCCCTGCGGCAAATACATGGCATTGACGTCATAAACTCCTCTCTCTACTTCTCAAGTCTATTGTGACACTATGGCTTCACCAAAACCTTTATTGGTTGATTATAAAGCCCATGTTTCGTTCTGTAAAGCCTGTTATTTAGGATTGAGACCATCCTATGCAAAGGAGATTGAGGAAATAATTCCATTCTCACAAAGAATCTAAGGGAATTCTATGGATTTGATCAATCAACTTGCGGACCATATAGATGTTTTATGGTGTTGGTTGATACGCAAACACGCTGGTCACGTGTTGTGCCATTATCCACTCGTAATGCTGCTTATACTACACTCCTAGCACATAACATATGGCTACAGGCTCACTACCCAGATCATCCCAATTCAGTCAATTTGACTTGATAATGCTAGAGAGTTTACATCGACAGTTTTCGATGACTATTGCATATCATTGGGTATTGATATCAAGTATCATATTCCCATGTACACACCCAATTGGTCTCGCGGAAAAGCCACCATTAAACTACTACAATGGTAGCCCAGACATTGGTAATGCGCACCAATATTTCCGCTTGGGTTATGCAATATCCCATGCAGCTATGCTAATTCGTCTACGACTCATAGCAGCCATTCAACTTTTATTTGCGTTACAGCTAGTGACAGGGTTCGAGTTTAATATCTCGTATTTATGCATATTTGAGTGTGCGGTTCATGTGCCAATTGCGTCGCCACAGCGCATCAACATGAGTCATTGCAACGAATGCATATATATATTTGTTGGACATGAGTCTCCAACTATAAGTCCGCTATGTAGAACCCTTGACAGGCGATCTCTATTTCGCTGGATTTACGAATTGTCACTTTGATGAAACAGTCTTCCCGTCGTTAGGGGGAGATTAGAACGTCAATGTTCAACAGAAACGACAGGAATTGTCGTGGTCTGTCCCCACTATGTCTCATCTTGATCCCCTAAAAGTGACGAGATCACATATACCTGCTGCAAACATGCCTGCAAGGATTGATGTCCCCACAAGAGGACATGGTGCCACCCAGAGAAGATGGGTACTGCACCACTACCATGGATGGTAGTATGGTGACGCCACAAAGGTGGCATAATGGCGTCATAGGCCATGGGTTCCGCTAAAGAGAGTAGGAGACCCATAGGTTCGATGGATTCTCGCCCTAAGAAGAGAGCGATTTTGGCACAACTTGATACATTGATCATTGATACTCATAATCCGTCTCATGAGAATATTTTGGATTATGGTTATGTTCAACAGACATCGTTGGGGGACTCCTCAATGTTAGAACCAATTCCTGAAAATATAGAGATCTCTACGAACTACACTAGTGTACATAAGGACGTGGAATTATTGAGACCAATGACATCGAACCTTACTCCGTTGAAGAATGCCAACGTAGAGAAAATTGGCCTAAATGGAAAGATGCGATCCAGGTTGAATTGGATTCACTAACGAAGAAGAAGGATTTCGTGCCTGAGATGCCAACACCTCCTAACATAAAACCTATTGACATTAATAGGTCTTCGTTAGATAGCGTGATGAGAAAAAGAGATGGTAATCTTGCCTTAAGGCGCAAGGTTCCTCACAACGCCCTGGAATCGACTACGAGAAGACATATTCTCTAGTAATGGATGTCATTGCACTCCACTACCTTATCAGTTTGGTAGTTTCCAAATAACTGAACATGCAGCTTACGAATGTGGTCACTACGTATCTTTATAGGGATCTAGATACGGAACATAATGAAAGTTCTTGTGGACTTCATTTACCCAAGTCAAGTGGCTTTAGACCACGGAGCGCATTTGCAACGAGGTTGAAATGCTCACTAAAATGACTACTTGATTGGGAAGGGATATGATGAACTATGCCCACGCGTTTCCATGACAAGTTCCGGATTTGCAATTGTCGCGGTTTATGTTGATAAACATAATTGGAACCCTTGAGAGTTAAGGGAAACCGCTGAACACTTGAAATCCGAGTTTGAGAGGAATGACCTTGGGAGAACACGGTTTTGTCTAGATTCAGAACTTGTATACCGTGTCAAGAGACATTTTTGATAAAGTCAAACATGCACCATGGTCGTCCGTAGTCTTGGCCCTAAAAGGGATCCGTTTCGTCCCAGGGATGATGACGAAGACGGGTTAATAGCAGAAGTGCTTATTTATGTACAATAGGCGCATTATTGTACTTAGCACAATACAAGACCGGACACCTCAATTATTATGAACTTGTTGGCTAGATATAGCCCCGCGCCAACGCAACACCATTAGATTGGTATAAAGACAATCTTTCGATATTTGAGAGGTACGATTGATATGGGCTTGTTCTATCCCTACAGAGAAAAGAGATGACGGAAGTGTAGGATCGGACCCCACAAGGCAAAATGCCACCTTCCCTGCTCCTCCCCCCTCCATCGAAATGACAACAAGCATTTCTAAATATTGAAATGAACCAAATCCGATCAGAGGATAATGTAGCGGACTTATTTACTAAGTCGTTACCAAAATCCACTTTCGAGAAACATGTGAAGAGCATCGGATTGAGAAAGTTATCCAAACTCCCATGATTGTACAATCAGGGGGAGATATTGACATCAGGGGGAGGCATGATGTCTACATGTTCGATCTCGAAGAGTGAAGGACGTGTTGTGCTCTTTTTATCCTTCGACCAAGGTTATTTTTGTCCCACAGGGTTTTTGTTACCTGGCAAGGTTTTTAACGAGGCAACAATTAAAGCGTCATCACCAAGTTTGAGCGGCACAAGGGGGAGTGTTGAAGGATATCGACATAATGTGTGCCTCTACAAACTAGGGTTTAGAGTTGTAATAGGAATGTGTTTTAGGTATTCAATTGTAATCGGATTCTATTACCTTTTGGGTACCTTGTAACTCCCTATTTAAAGGGCTCCTATTATCAAGGATAACACACAATTCTATTCTCCTACAACAGTACCCGAATACTTTCTTTCCAATCCGAAGAAATTGCACTTGACAGGCTGCAACAACTTCTAAATAACACTGGAGAAGATCCTGTGCTTTTGGTCCTGGATAACGTTTGGCCTGGAAACAGGACAGAATCCCTCCTGGCGAGCGTTAAGTTCAAAGAATCGGAAATGTCAAATTACAAGATTTTGGTGACATCAAGATATGTGTTGCCAGGATTTGATGTTGAGTACCACGTAGAAGTACTGAATGACAATGATGCAATGAGTCTTCTCTGTAATTCAGCACGCCTCACAAGATCTTCTTCTATTCCAGAAGATCTTCAGAGAAAGGTGATCTTTGTTCTTAAATGCACAATATGTACATGCTTATTTCTTACTTACAAAAGGAGGAAAGCATCCATACACATGACAGTGTATCCATACTTTTGATTCATAAATATATACCTGAACTAAACCTTCTATAACAATACTTAAGCATATTGTTAATTCACATTTCTTTATCTGTGAGACTGAACTGCAGGTTGTGGAGTGCTGTAAGAGACTTCCACTGGCTATTGAAGTGGTCGGAAGATCACTTTTCGGCAAGGATATTGTGATATGGAAAGATAGAGTAGAAGCATGGTCTAGCGGTTCTTCTGTCATTAAGTCTGAAGAACATTTGCTTGTTTGCCTCCAAAGTAGTTTAGATGCCCTGGGTGAAGAAAATGCCATCATCAAGGAATGTTTCATGGACCTTGCTTCATTTCCTCAAGGCTGAAGGATTCCTGCTTCTGTCCTGATTGATATATGGACTGTCCTCATTGATATGTGGGCAGCAGATAAAGATAGTTCATGTATTGCAAAACTCTACGAGCTCACCTACTGGAGGTTGGCTACTCTTGTAATCACGAGGTATGCAATAGTCCATATGCATATATAATATGGTATCACATAACTTCATCCTTTACTTTCTCAACTAGCTGCTGCTCAATTAACTTACCTTTGATTATAAGCAGGAATGAGAAGGGGGAGTTGGATGACTACTATGGTGAACACTTCGTTACCCAACATGATCTCCTTAGAGAGCTGGCTGTCCACCAGACAGATGAGGGCCCTATAAAACTGAGGAGAAGACTGATTATAGACATACGTGGAAACAAACTTCCCAAATGGTTGAAAAAACAGATGGATCAGCCCTTCGAAGAAGTTCTCCTAGTATCTATTTCAACTAGTTGTTCCATCTCTCCTTAGGCAGATACATGAACACATGCATACATATGTTTGTCTACATGCACGACAGCTTTTCTCATTAGTTCAATTTCTCATTGTACTTACATATTCATACATGTATGATATCGGTTGCAGATAGTCTCTTCTCATCAAAATGGTGCGACATACAACTACTGAAAGCTAAAGTTCTAGTTCTGAATTTCCACACAAAGAACTATGCATTGCCCGAATTTGTAGAGAAAATGGAAAAATTGAAGGTTCTAATAGTCACAAATTATGGGTTCTTACCAGCTGAAGTGAGTAAGTTTACATTGCTGGGTTCTTCATCTAAACTAAAGAGGATAAGATTAGAGCGGATTTTTCTTTCTTCCATTACCAAGAACCCCATAGAGTTGAAGAGATTACAGAAGGTATCTTTCTTCATGTGTAACATGGGGCAAGCTTTTAGTAAAGGTTCCATCAAATTTTTTGAGGCATTCCCAGACCTTCAAGAAATCAACATTGACTATTGCAGTGATTTGGTGGAATTACCTGCTGACATCTGTCTTCTAATCCATCTAAAAAAGCTCAGCATCACCAACTGTCATAAGCTATTTGCCTTGCCTGAAATGATTGGAGAGCTGGGCAATTTGGAAGTTTTGAGGTTAAGGTCCTGCTCAGACTTATCAGAGTTGCCAAGTTCAGTTAGGAAACTCAAAAGGCTAAAGGTTCTCGATGTATCCAATTGCTTCAGCATTAAGGAGTTGCCTGAACACATTGGTGAAATGTGCTGCTTGGAAAAGCTCAACATGAGGCAGTGCTCGAGATTGCAAGAGCTGCTTGAATCAATTTTGGATCTTGAAAGGTTAACTGATGTGATATGTGATGAGGAGACAAAAGGGTTGTGGGAACCTTTGCCCAGTCTCAGCAACAACATACAGATAAGGGTGGTCAAAGAGGAAATCAACCTAGATTGGCTTCAAAAGCTTTACTCTTGAGAGCTTTCATATCTCTATACATGCATGTGTGCTCAATTTCTTCCTGGTTTGTCTTCTGTTGTTTGTTTCTTTGTTGCTTTTGTAGAACAACATGAGATATTATGGGTGTTGTGAAATCTGAGGGGAAACACAGTATTTGAATTTTCACCATTTTTACAGGATACATGAAATGGCTCCACAAGGTTCATTCTTGAGTCCTGTTCTTTTTGTTTTAGCGAATAAGAATTTGGGAGAATGTAGAGATATAGGTCATTAAAGGACCTCTATATATAGAAGATTACAAATATAGAGGATTACAAGTACAATATTTTTGGAGTACAAGCAAAGAATGAATCCTATTCATAAATAGGATATCTACAAGGATATATTAAGCCTATTACAATTAGGCTAAGTAACCTTGTTTGGACTAGGCACATAAGTAATAGATTTATACAACACTCTCCCGTGTGCCGTCCAAACATGATGTCATGTAACGTTGATGATCGACGCTTCTCACGTTACTCATTAAAAACTTTGCTGAGTAACAAAAACTCAGTGGGACAAAAATAACCTCAGTCGAAAGGAAAAAGACCACAACAAGCCCTTCACATTTCAAGAACATTACACTAGCATCAAACCTCCCCCTGATTGCTACAATCAAGGGAGTTCAGATAATTTTCGTAGACCAATGCTACTCACATGTAGATTTAAGCAATAATTTAGTAAATAAATCTGCCACATTATTTTCAGACCAGACTTGATCCACTTCGATATTGATAAGAGATTGTTGTTGGTGATCATAGAAGAACTTAGGCTATATATGCTTGGTTTTATCGCCCTTGATGAAACCTTGCTTCATTGGTTCAATGCAAGCGGCATTATCCTCATAAATGCAGTGTCCATACCTCATACACGATGGTCACCGGCGCCGTGCACTCAAAGAGCCTGCTGGACTAATAATGGCTGGACCAGTCCGAACGATGACTTGGCCTATACAACTCCAAAATACCAAAGGAGAGGACTTGCCTTCCCACATCGGGGATATTAGGCTAACAAGTTCCAAGAAGTACCATAAAAAGCCAACATGCGGTCAAATCAGGTAAGTCAAAATCTCGCCTTTTCCCGTACTGCTATTTTGTCAACATTCTTACCGATACTAACTTAGACATCGGAGAGCCTGAGACCGGAAAACCCGATCTCCCCCCTAACTTTCCTTTGACTTGTGATAGATAACGACACATCGAAGTTAGGAGGACATCCAAGCATTCAGGAACATCACCGGTAGTTGGTAATATCTTGAAACAATTGGCGCCAGAACGAGGGCCCTTGATGAAACATCCCACTAGGTGCTCGTAGCTATGACTAACGAAATCGATAATGTCAGCCAATAGGGCGACATGCCAAATTGAGCCCTCGATTTTTCAACGTCAGAAATTGAGACTCCCAATGTCATGGCTGATTCCACTATCACACGGATTCTGGTGGTCGCATTCTCACCGACGCAGCACTAGATCTTATCCTCCGAGATATCAGCCAATTCTGGGAGGAGGCTCGCAAAAGCCATGAGGAGGCCGTGGTTGCCTACAATCGATGCAAGGAGCTGGAGACCGAGAATACTTTTCTATGAACAACGTTGCAACGCCGCATCGACCTTAACACCATATTGGATCAGGCAATAGTCAGCCTGGGGGCATCGATATCGGGTGGTAGTCACCCTGGGGGCATCTATATTGGGTGTCTCCATGCCAGAAAACTTCGGCCCTACTCTGGGATCCTCTTCTTTTGGCAGAGCAGCGATTACTGTTACCACATCTAATATTGCTCCCCAACCCCTGTCGTCAAGCCGTACCCTCTCCACTTCTGCCCAAGGTATAATTTACATGAACACGGAGCTATAGATCCCCCAATTCACTGTGCATCCTACCCCCACCCTCGATGCCCACACAAGCAGAACAAACAACCAATGTACACACTGGTAACACTTCATAATCCCACTAAGATTTGAACACACAACTGCTACTCCAACTAAGTCGAACCATAGTGGGACTCCAATCTCGCATCGAGATGGCCGAGAGCAAGACCCCACTGGGGGTTACTCTCGGCTGCTTTTGAAGACAAACCTGGACTCTTCACACCAATAGTCCAGGTGCAGAAATGGCCACAGGATTCCAAGCCATTTAAAATTGACCATTATAACGACACCACTAATCCATACCATCATTTGGAAGTTTTCCAGTCTCATCTTCACGGCACACATATACTACAGTGACACCGAAAAAGAACGTATGGAAACTAGATGAAAGCGACAACTTTATTTGAAAAATTACCTCGAAAAGAAGCTTGTCAGAAGTTGGCTGGAAAATTGCTACTGCTGGAGTGTGGCCTGGGCTGGCCGGTGTTGGCTGGCTTCTGGCCGCTGGTGGTAGGCATGCTGGAGGGTTTTTGGCCGAGATGCTAGCCAACAAAGCTAGGGTTCTAGGATTTTTTTTTTCTTTCTAGGATTTTGGCTATCGAATTAAGGTTAGGGTTTCATGCTGATAACATGTTGTAGAGAATCTCTATGATTATGTGCTTTAATTGATGATAAAGGCATCTTTATAGAGAGGATTACAAGTACATAAATCTGATCGTACAAGGAAACCTAATCAAACATTGATTAGGATATCTAGAATATTGTACCTTATTACAACTGCAACAAGTAATCGTTGTTTAGGCCAGACACATATTTGTGTATCCTTCAACAAATTCTAATGTGTGTGTGTGTGTATGTATTTATATATTAAATAGGATAAAAAAATAGTCTTGGATTACCTATATAACCACTGTGCCACATTTTGAGGAAAAAAATGATTTATTTTTGTTAAACAAAATAAAGCTCATTTCGGCCTTATCTGGAAGGCCGGCCCGGCCCTAATGGGCGGGTAAGGTGTTAGTGCAATGTTTATTTGATTGGCATTTCCTAAGCGCAACAACCAAGAGTCATGTTTTCATGTAATAGCTTTCTACTCTTTGATCCTTAGAAGAATGGAATGCTTCAAGCTTCATGCACAACTCTCATCAATCAGGTATGTCTTGTATACATGTGCATGCTTGTAAAGTAGTTAGGACTGAACTTGTTTTTAAATCCTATTGTAGGATGCGAAAATCTTTTCAATCCTAATGTACTGATATGCGAATTTTTGGAAGGTTTTATCCAAAGCATTCAAACTTTCTTAAATTGGTTTATGGGCTTTTCCTTTCAAACGTCTGATTTTAATTCATGGATAAAAACCTCTTTTGAAAAGCCTTTCCGTAGTAGAAACCCTAGAAGACCCTAGTTCATTCATATCTTATATATATATATGTGTGTGTGTGTGTGTGTGTGTGTGTGTGTGTGTGTGTGTGTGTGTGTGAGTGTGAGTGTTTGTTTTTCACGTTGTTAGGGTTTATACACCAGAAGAGAAAAGATAGCACTGCTACATTTATAAATTATAAAGAGCTTTCTAATCTTTCATCCTCAGAAAGTATTGAGCCAAAATTGTTGTTGAGAATTCTTCATGAGCTGTTCCTTGTTTAGCTCTTGAAGGACTATCAAATCCTAAAACTTTTTCTGTCAAAAAGTTTTCTGGTTTTATGCTTCATGTGTGTTGGTGGTTCATGCATGATTTGTGCCTTGAGGTGATTGACAACCGAGGTGAGAGTTGTGCCATCTCAAGATTGACAAAGGATAATAAGTTCACTGATCTGGAAGTAGCAAAGATGAGAAGACACCGCTGCCCACTAGATTGGTTCTAGTAGATTTGTTGTGTAAGATCTTTATGTACTTTCCTATTCATATAGTGGATTGTTCACCGGCATAGTGTCCGCAGTTATTTACCTCTTTGGAGGGTTTTACTACGTCAACAGATCTTATGTCATGTGTGATGATTTTATTTTGGATGGTTTGGCTAATTGAATAAATCATAACATCATCAAAGATCTGTAGTTTCAATTAGGATTCAAGTTATATTGCAATCCTGTATTAGGATGCGAACATGTCTGCACTCCTAAGACTGATTTCTAAATTTGTTGACATATTGATCAGTTGCATTAGTTGGGAAACACACACACACACACACACACACATATATTCTGTAATTACATAAGGGTTAGTATATTTAAGCCCTGGCCTGGGCCTAAATTTTGTTGACTTTAATTAGGCCCTCCCGGACCCAACCCTAAGCCCTAAAATTTAGGGTAGGGCTGGCCCTAGCCTGACCCATGGTGATCCCTAGTTATATTAGATAAAGATGTCTAACCTCATCCAATCTCCCGTAACAAACACGCCCTGAGTAGCTACCATGCATTAATATTGGTGTACCTTGTTATTTGCTCAACCACCTTTTGCTTTTTATTTATTTATTTATTTATTTTTATAAATGAAAACAAGGTGTCATTTTATACTCATAGAGAAATACCAACTTAAGTGGCCAGCTCTCGAGTCGAAACCCTAAGCCTAGGGTGACGTGCAAAACGGCGGTCATCTGCTCCGATCGCGTCCAGCACCGGCCACAGCTTGGTGAGACTGTTCTCAGTTGGTGGAGGAAAGCCCTGTGCGGTGTCGGAGGGGTTGTGTGAGGCGCGACAAGCGGTGGTCGTGTTGGTTGGGAAAAGCAGATCTTTACGTCTGCTATTGGCGAAGTATAGAGTACTCTGTCTTGTTTGGAGGCGAGGCAGTTCTCGGCGGCGGTCCAGGGAGACAGAGCGTTAGGGGGCCGACATGGTGGATCCTGGTCAGATTACTGGGTTGTCAAGGAGGCTTCGCACCGGGTTGGGTCTCCTGATTTCCGGTTTCGATTGAGAGGCACATCGGGTTTGACATGCCGCTGAGTATTGATGCAGTAGAGGATAGGCTGGCCGCCTGAGGGCCTAACGGCGGAGGGGGCGGCATGGCAGCAGTGGCCTACGGTTTCTGCCCTATTGGCTTGATTTTGGGCTTGGGCCCTTGGGTCTGGGTTCAAGCTTGGGTTGTTGGGCTCAAATCTGTGGGTTCAATTATGTGGGCCTGGGCTCCACCTTGTGATGATGAGGCAAGAAAGCCTTCCTGCTAAGAAGGATTCAATTTGGACTTGAGCCTATGGGCTTGGGCTCAAGTTGAGGCAAGCTCGGCCCTAACGTGTTAGGGTATTGAGCCTGTGTGAGGATTAGATAAACTTCTATGAGTCTTCTATGACGTTTCTAGTGTTTTGCTTGTACCACAATTGCGTGATTGGAAAGTGAAGGCTAGTTGAATGATTTCTTTTCGTAGCAGGCGAGGTTTTTCATTTTTGTATAGGCTCGCTTAATTGTGAGCGTCCTAGAGATCTTTAATGATTTGCTTTAGCTTAGGTACGTAGCTTTAAATTTAGCTATATATTAACGACTTATCATCTTATGACAGTAAATTTCTAACATATAGTAAATGGATACTCTTTGCAATGAAGGCTTTCTCATTGTAATATTTCGCTTCTTTTGGTCATGATCCATGACATTTACGTCTTTTCAAGAATTATAAATTCCTATTTTCTATACAGATGTGTCTAATACTCTGTTGCAGAGGAATTCGACAGGAAGAGCAAGACCAACTTGTTGCCGAGGTTGTTGGTTCCTGAAGAGGCTGAGGATGGTGCTAGCTCCAACCCTACGGGGATGGAACTAGCATTTTCTTAAGTCTCTCTGCTATTAGACATCTGGACCCAAGCCTTCTAAAGTTGGAGTAATCTCTATGAGTTATTTTAAGACGTTTCTAGTTGTTATTTGTACCACAAGTGAGTGCTGGTAGATTAGACTAGATGAATGATTTTTCCTTAGAATATCGAGGTTGTTCTTGCTTGTTTAGGGTTGCTTTCCAGCAAGCGTCCATTTAGACTTTAATGAGTTTGGTATTGGCTTAGATAGGTTTATTTGGTTTTACCGGATTTCTTATATAAGTTCTGTTTGACTCTGGCCTGTTTTCATGGCTTTGATATCTAATAACATCAAATCCTATTCAAAAAAAAAAAAAAACTAATCCCGAAATACCTAATTGCTTATGCATTATTTGTTTCCTACTAGAAATAATTGAAGAAGGACCAGATGACGTGGGGGAGAGGTTGGGATTTTGAAATTGATGTTGTACCTCTAGTGATTCTTAATCAGAAGGAACAAACTAATCAGTATCCTAAAAAAGGACCACAAAATAAAACCTTTTATTCTAAATTGCATTATATGTACGGCTTTCATATGTATAATTTACAAGCTAGGGACCATTGGCTAAGATCCAAGTATCCAACCACTAAGCTTATGCATAATTTGACTCTGGTTAGAAATAATTGTGGGAAGGACAATGATGGATAAAGAGAGATATGTACGATGTTTGTTGCATAACATGTTCATCTTCATGCATGTCATGTTCTACCGGACCTGTCTATAAATCCGATCGACCTAATCAAACAAGCATATATTTCGATCCTTATAAATTTAGTCATCTTATTCAAACTCCTTTATAGACACTCTTTTCCATTCAACCATTATGACGAATTTCCATGAGTACCTTGTTCTTCTCCTCGTATGGTTAGTTCCTTTCATCTTTTTCCGAACCATCTTCACCAAATCTCGAACTCACCATCGTCTGCCTCCGAGTCCACGGGCCATTCCCATCATCGGACATCTTCACCTCCTTGGCCGAATCCCTCACCAAGCTCTTCACAAGCTCTCATCCCGACACGGACCCCTAATTCAACTCTACCTTGGCTCCAAACCCTGTGTCGTCGTTTCCTCACCAGAAATGGCCAGAGAATGCCTAAAAACCCATGAAATGTCCTTCTTGAACCGTCCCAAAATGACCAACGTAGACTACCTTACTTATGGCTCAGCCGACTTTGTCATGGCACCTTATGGACCTTACTGGAAATTTATGAAAAAGCTTTGCATGTCTGAGCTGCTTGGGGGCCGAATCTTAGACCAAAATCTACCAATTAGGCACGAAGAGATAGAGCGATTCTTACATTTCATGGTTAAGAAAGCTGACAAGGGAGAACAAGTAGATGTTGGAGGAGAGCTTGTACGGTTAACAAATAACATCATCTCGCGGATGGCATTTAGTCGAAGGTGTTCGGATGATGATGAAGAAGCATACGAGGTGAGGGAAGTGCTGGAAGAGATGTGTGAGCTTGCCGGGAGGTTCAATTTCTCGGATATGTTTTGGTTATGCAAGAATTTGGACTTGCAAGGATATGGAAAAAGGCTTAAAGATGTGCGTAACAGATATGACAAAATAATGGGAAAGATTATGGAGGAGCATGAGGAGTCAAGAAGGAAGAGGAAGAATGATCCATCTAAATGTGATAACGCAGTGAATTTGATTGATATTCTGCTTGATATATATGAAGACCAAAGCTCAGAGATCAAATTGACAAGAGAGAACATAAAGGGCTTTATCATGGTAGCTAGGCAGTCTTTTACTTGCACGTTCATTATTTTCAGATAATTTTTTAAAGCTTTTTTTAAGAAACCTAATATGTTATTCTAATCTTGCAGAATATGTTCGGTGCTGGGACTGATACATCATCGGTAACAATAGAATGGGCACTATCGGAGCTAATCAACCGCCCAAACGTGATGGCAAAAGCAAGAGAAGAAATTGATTCCATAGTGGGAACCAACAGATTAGTAAAAGAATCTGATATCGTCAATCTTCCCTATCTCCAAGCCATAGTAAAAGAAACACTGAGGCTTCACCCAACAGGCCCAATGATCGCGAGAGAGAGCAATAAACATTGCACCATCAACGGCTATGATATTC
Organism: Rosa lucieae; assembly: GCA_024704745.1. Lineage (NCBI taxonomy): Eukaryota > Viridiplantae > Streptophyta > Magnoliopsida > Rosales > Rosaceae > Rosa > Rosa lucieae. Next base: position 25,359,030 of record CM045494.1, on the reverse strand, counting down.
CGGCGAAGACCAGACTCTTTGTCAACGTTTGGGCCATCAATAGGGACCCAAAGCACTGGAAGGACCCGCTCGAGTTCGTGCCGGAGAGGTTTTGGAAGAGCACACTGGATGTGAGAGGCCAGAGCTTCCAGTTTCTGCCGTTTGGGAGTGGAAGAAGAAGTTGCCCTGGAACTAGTTTGGCTCTTCAGGTTGTTCATGCAACACTGGCAGCTGTAATTCAGTGCTTTGATTGGAAGGTTGGGGATGGAGCTGCTGGAATTGATGGTACTGTGGGGATGGAAGAAGGACCTGGGATATCACTTCCTAGGGCTAAACCTCTGGTTTGTGTTCCTTCGGTCAGGTTTAGTCCATTTCCATCAACCTGATATTGCTCTTTCTTAGATCCATATGTAGTGTCTTTTTTATTTGTCCTGCATCAAGTGTAGCATGCTGGTGGTTCTGTTGGCTTTGTCTTCACTCGGATCTGCTCGGTGGTAGTTTTTCTATTTGGTTATCGTACGGGAAGAATCACAGCCAGTAAGGCATTAACTAGGTCAAAAAATTTCTAGTTCAATAATGCGGTCTCATTGTCGACTGTAACAGTGTAATTAATCGTGTGCAGAACATTTCATCATATCATACCCTTTACAGATATGAGTGGAATAATTTGATCACTTCTCAATCAAAATCAATCATGTACCTATCATAAGACGTGGCATAGTTACTAGTTTAATTACATTATAACTAGCAACTTTCTTCTTATTGAGTTTGTCACCTGTAGACATGGGAATGTCTACTTGAGTATTTCTGCATCTCAATAGACATCTTGATCTATCTCTAAAATGTTTTATCAAGGCCTTTTATATTAAAAAGGGCAATGATATGGGGCCTCAATGAGGCCTAAGATTTGTGGCCTCAAATCCTAGGTGTCATGCCATGTAAGTAAATAAAAATTTATTTTCAATTCCATATAATATATCTTGCCACATCATACTATTTCAACACCAACTTTACCCTTTTACATTTCTTTTTAGATGTTAGGGGGTGAATCAATTACATTAATGAATTTAATTAGGTGACAAAAAAAAATCAGCTATTAATTATATATTAATTTAAGAGATATGTCGACAGATTCTTTTATCAATATTTTTCTTCATTTAATTAAAGTCTTTCCTTTAATTTTTCTTCCCAAATGGCATTAATATATTGAATTATCTGTTAAGAAATAGACATGAACTTTTCTTTCCATATATTGATTAATTTCATCCACAAAAATATAGCCATTAATTATGTCTAAATTAAGAGGTAAGAAAAAATTACACGTTAGCAGCCATTAATTAACCACTACTAGAAATTTCCCCAACAGGGACGGATTAGTAGGCACCAAAAATTATCAGTGTGAAATGAAATAGTAAGCCACCGTTGTGAAATGTCGGTGGGATAAATTATGGTCGACACTGTACAACAGTGGCAAAGTGTGAAAAAGCAGATATTTAAAATTAAGTAAAAACCCAGCCCACTGATATTGGTGTCAAACATTCAGATCCACTACCCACACATGCTTTATCGATTTTGACAATCTTTTATAACCGTCGGATTAGTGATGGAGATGTGATCGACGATGAGTTTTTCTTTCAATATACCCCCTTCACTCCAGAGTTCAAACATAATTTAGATCTAGATCCGGAGGTTTCTCTCTCTCTCTCTCCGTCTCCAGACCAAAACAAGATCGATCTAGTTTTTTCTCCCCTCCTTTTAATTTTCGATCTCTCTCCTCTCTGGTGTTTTGAATCTTCTGGGTGACTGTTGCAGTAAGGAAAAGATCGTCTCCCATCACTTAGCACTACAAAGAACTCGAAGCCGCCATTCACGTGCTTCCAAGCTCTGTGTCGAGGTCCAAATGGCGTTATCTTTAAGCGAAGCGAAGGAGAGATTCTCGAGAAGAACGTACGACTCTCCGTTTGAAGCCTTCAGCTTTGTTTCTTTTCTCTCAAGATCTGACCCGTTGCCGCTTAATCTCCAGGCCTCGATCAAAAGTTAGTCGAGGTTAGAAGTTGCTTGGATGTTGGTCAAATAAAAAACCCAAGCTTGAGCCCTTCGATCTCTCTCTCTCTCTCTTCGTCAAACCCTAAAATTCCATTCTCAGATGTGAAGTTCTCTGGCAGTCTAGTTCCTATCGAATCTATGCCTTATCTTCTCCAAGGCTCCACCAAGGTAGTTCCTATTCTAACTCTTCCTTGTTCTCATTGTTGCTTTTTTTCTGAATTTGATCTATTCTGATTTGGGTATTTTGGTGTAAAATGGACCCAGATTTGAATGTTATAAGCATTTTAGTGAATATAGAGAAATTATTGATTTGTGCAGGGTTCGTAGACAAAAGAATGTGGCCTCCGCTCAATTTCTGTGTCCTGCATTGACAGGCTTCCTACAAACACACACTGGAATATCATCCCTGAAACCCCCCAAGGTAGTCATTCTCTTCTCTGGAGTCTTTAGAGTTTAGAATATCTCGTATTTGTGTTTTAGACTACCAAGTGAGCGGTGTAGTATTCGTGACTTTGGGTGGTGAATGTTTGTTGAGTGTGTTGAAACTTGTGTGTTCTTTCTGAATCATTTATATAGTGAAGTGGCTTAATGTAGGATAAATGATGTGGGAGAAATCAAGAAATATTGTTTATGCTCATACTCTTGTTGAACTCGAGACTAGGTTGTTATGTTCTTGCCAAAGTTGAAGAAGACTAAGACGACAAACGGTTTTTTCAAGGGCAGTTTGGTTTTGTGAAGAGGGAGAGATAAAAGAGAAGTTTCAGCTTGCCTTTTTGTTTTGCAGCTTGGCTTTGGAATCTAGTTATTAGTTAGTGAAGTTCTAAGTTTTTATTTGACATAGATTGATCCGCAAAGATGTTATTTACCTAACTATCTAACTAGTTAGAGAGGCTGCTCATGCCATTTTTTTTTTATTGAGCATGCTCTACGGTTAGTTCTAAGCAGCTAACTAACTCACAGAGGTATGTGTCAAGCATCACTTCTCGTTATGCAAGTAAAAGACACCCACTAAGCACTCACATAATTTTGCTGTTAGATATTATATAAATCTTTTCTAATTCTTAATATGTCTAAGTAGTAGTAAAAGTGTAATTGTAATTTCATATTACTTGGTGAAATTGAAACTGAAATTTCAGACATCTGATATTTAATTACCTCATGTGATACAGCTTAAACATGATGTTCACATGTCAAAGTGTGAATCAAGGGCTAGATAAACTTATTATAGCTTCAGATTTCTAAGTGTTGCTTCCACTAGAACTCTTGTGTCAGATCCGTTGAAGTGGTTGTCAGCCTTAAGTGTTCATACGACTTCATTCTCTCTTTTTTGGCCAAGAATTTTATGGTCACTTTCTTCTAGTTTTGAGAATCAATCTGTTATATGATACTTGGAATGCATTCTGTTCAAGTGTCACGAATCATGATGCTTTCCACTGTATTTTAATGTTCTTAACTTTGTATTTTAATGCTTTTACAAGTATACAGAGTATGAAAATGCTGGTAGTCAGTTCTGTACTTCCGTTTTCCCTTGGTAGAAAACCCCACACTTATACAAGTACATATATACATTTGTAGTTATTCTGCATATCAAAAAGTACATGCATGCCAAACTGAATAACTATTTTTCTACTTTGTGTTTAGGCTCCAAAAAAGCTTTAGCCAAGTTCATAAGTTCAAGATTTACGGCAAGGATTTACTACAGTTAATCAGGTAAAGCACAAGTATTTCAAGATTCAAAGTCTTTGGAGATGACTACATACTCATTGCCTATCATCACTGCCTTAGTCTTTAATTTGCAGGAAGCTAAAGCATTATTAAGAAGATACAGATATCATACAGGAACCATAGAAGTTGCTTTACATGTATTTGAAGGGGAATAGATATTGATGCAGTGACTCCAAAAATCAAAGTCACCCTTGCTTGAGCAGGCAAACATTGTAGGAGACGTTAAGGTAATTATGGTACCCCACCTATGTATATAAATGTTGTCAACTTACTTCTGGAAGCATATTTCTTAAAGGAAAATCATTGCAAAGACAGAAAAATTCAACATGGAATTTGTGAACTTTCTAAAATAATCATCTGCCTTTGTTTTCTTTAAGGTACTAACTCCTACATATAAGTATGTGTTGGGATAGTGACTTAATCTGTTGCTAAAAGTGGCTATTATAGTTGTTGATTGTTTGGTTTGGGGCTGGTATATCACTTTGAGTATCTTGTTTTGGTATCAGTGGCGTTTTCTAATAATCATATACAACAACTCATTATTTTCATTCTCAAACATTTTTGTTATGTGTTGTTAAGATGTTAAATTTAGGATACTGATTGAATTGAATAAATTTTCTATTTTGGCTGCTCTATATCTCAGTTTCATTCTTGTGTATGTTGAAAGTCTTTTATTGAGCTTTTGATTTATTTGACAGAAAGCATATGAAAGTTGCTGGAGGTAGAGGTAGCAGATGCAGCTAAGGGGAGGAACATGAAGAGATTTATGTTTTTTTTATGTTGTAGTTTTGTTTTACTTTTATGAATTGTACAGTATATTTTAGAAATATATAGTATATTTGAAGTTTTATATGAATTGTACAGTATGTTTTGGGTTATTTTTTTTTATTTATACTCCCAATTTTGCCACTGATGTTGGTGGCATTGAGAATACACACTGATTCAGTAACAGTGGGAAGGCAAAAGGTATCTTGCAGCATTGGGTTTTGGGATGCCACTGATGTTTTATCAGTGTGGATTGCCCCAATAGCACCTGCTATAGAGGGGACTGATTCCTCATTAGTGGCTGCATAGTGGCTAATGACATTAGCCACTATTATCAGTGTGCTTTGTCCCAATAGGGACTAATTCAGATCAGTGTGCAATGGGGAAATTTCTAGTAGTGAACATCTCCAAAGGGAAAGACAAACAATAAATAATAAATTCAGATCTAGCGTTTAAACCTTAGCTACATAAAGAGAAAATAATGAACAAAAGAATAAATACAATCATATGAATATGTATTTTTCACATTACATTTTCAAAATTTGCAGGAACCCAACAAAGGTTGAAATCATATACATATGTTATACAAATCTATTAATCGAATGTACGTGCAAATCTATTCACCATCATTCTGGCCTGTTTTCATGGCTTTGATATCTAATAACATCAAATCCTATTCAAAAAAAAAAAAAAAAAAACTAATCCCGAAATACCTAATTGCTTATGCATTATTTGTTTCCTACTAGAAATAATTGAAGAAGGACCAGATTACGTGGGGGAGAGGTTGGGATTTTGAAATTGATGTTGTACCTCTGGTGATTCTTAATCAGAAGGACCAAACTAATCAGTATCCTAAAAAAGGACCACAAAATAAAACCTTTTATTCTAAATTGCATTATATGTACGGCTTTCATATGTATAATTTACAAGCTAGGGACCATTGGCTAAGATCCAAGTATCCAACCACCAAGCTTATGCATAATTTGACTCTGGTTAGAAATAATTGTGGGAAGGACAATGATGGATAAAGAGAGATATGTACGATGTTTGTTGCATATCAACCTCTGTATTTTTTTTTAAAATATGTTGGAAAATCACAATTTGTTGGTGACTTTGATTTCACAATTGTTTACTACCTAAGAGCCGTGCTTTCCTTGAGTTTGAGAACCTTGCTTTAAGGGAAAGTTCTATAGTACATACTAGTATGTCATACTCACATTTACAAATGTGACAACAAATTTGTTGCGATTGTGGTAACTTGAATCCTATTTTGTGTAATCTTAGTTCTATTAATGATAATTACACCACCTACGACTTTATTACAAATTTTTGAACAAATTTATTGTCAATATTGCAATTTTTGTTTAACTACAAGTAAATAGTGTAAACGAATGTAGTAACTTTGTTCTCAATATTGTAATTTTGATTCATATAAATTGTAATTTTTATTCAAATAGATGTAAAATCAGTGTATGATAAACATCATAGTATCATAGCGTGTCTCAAATGGCATTTTCATCTTCATGCATGCCATGTTCTACCGGACCTGTCTATAAATCCGATCGACCTAATCAAACAAGCATATATTTCGATCTTATAAATTTAGTCATCTTATTCAAACTCCTTTATAGACACTCTTTTCCATTCAACCATTATGGCGAATTTCCATGAGTACCTTGTTCTTCTCCTCATATGGTTAGTCCCTTTCATCTTTTTCCGAACCATCTTCACCAAATCTCGAACTCACCATCGTCTGCCTCCGAGTCCACGGGCCCTTCCCATCATCGGACATCTTCACCTCTTTGGCTATAAATTCAGATCTAGCGTTTAAACCTTAGCTACATAAAGAGAAAACAATGAACAATAGAATAAATACAATCATATGAATATGTATTTTTCACATTACATTTTCAAAATTTGCAGGAACCCAACAAGGGTTGAAATCATATACATATGTTATACAAATCTATTAATCAAATGTACGTGCAAATCTATTGACTGAATTACATGAAATTTTTCTACTCTTGATTGAAGAAAAAAAAAATTGTTGTTTAAATCTAAGCATGAGTAATTGTTGTTTAAATCTAAGCATGAGTGTGATGGAAAGAAAATGAAAGAAAGCCAATTTTTTTTTTTTTTTTAGAAGAAAGCCAAAATAATTTTTGATGTAGAAAGCCAAAATAATTTAGAGTCATTAGATTTTGGAATGGTAAGATAGTCTTTTTCTAAAGAATTACATGGCATGATTTGACAAATAGGTGATTTGTGTAGATGACATGGCATGACACCTAAGATTGAGGCCACAAATCTTAGGCCTCATTAAGGCCACAAATCATTTTCCTATTAAAAACTATTAACAAAAGTTGTTGGGTCTAGTCAATGTGTTCGTATTACTATTTGCCAAAAAAATGTCATCCACCCGCGTATAACTAAAGATTAAAATATCGATTTTTATATGGCCAAATGATATAGGACTTCAATGAGGCCTAAGAATTGTGGCCTCAAATCGTAAGTGTTATGCCATGTAAGTAAATACAACTTTTATTTTCAATTCCACATAATAAATCTTTTTTTTTTTTTTGAGAATGCCACATAATAAATCTTGGCATATCATACTATTGCAACACCAACTTTACACTTTAATATAATTTCCTTCTAGATGTTAAATGGTGAATCAATTACATTAATAAATTAAATTAGGTGACGAAAAAAAAAAGATCAGCTATTAATTATGTATTAATTTAAGAGATATGTCTACAAATTCTTTGACAAATATTTTTCTTCATTTAATTAGATTATTTCCTATAATTTTTCTTTCCAAATAGCATCAATACAGTCAAGAAATAGGCATTAACTTTTCTTTCTAAATATTGATTAATTTCATCCAAAAAAATAGCATTAATAAATTGAATTTGGAAAATACGTATGTCTAAATTAAGAGGTAAAAAAAAAATTCCAGCCATTTCAAACAAAAAATAATAAACTCAAATATAACGGGTAAACCCTAGCTGCATAAAGAGAAAAAAAAATTAACAAAAGAATATATATAAGGAGAGTGAAATTTGCACTTCCCAAATTGTAAACCACACTCCTACCTTATTTTTTATACTTTTATAATTTTCCTTCCATGTCTTTCCCATTCTACCCTTAGAATTCTGACTCACTCTCTCATCTACCTCTTTCTTTCATTGATGTTTCTACTTCTCTCCGCCATCTGCATCTTCTCCATAGAGAACATAATATCTCAATTCCTAATCTCTAATTCTACCTCTAAATGAGATGGAGTCTTTTTAATTTGGAGTACTCACCAGTTGCCAAGCCGAGGTGGCGATCAGAGGCCATGTGTGCCACCCAAGCATGGATTTCATGACCCCAAGAAAGCTCACATTTGATCAAGTGGAGTTGGAGTCCAACAATCAAAGTAGCAGCATCAAGAAAGTGGGTTCTGGTGGTAAGAAGAAGATGTGTAATGCTGGGTTTAATTGATTACACGCATTTATATACGTGTAATTATATCTAAAATACTAGAATTAAGCTAATCCTCAAGTCAATTATTATGTAATTAATCCATTTTTATTTATTCTGTAGTAAATAAGCGGAGTTGTGGATTTCGGAAGAAGTTGTGCGAAATTGGAGCAAAATGAAGGTTCCGAGAAAATGACAAAAAGTCAACCAAGAGCGATATCATCGGAAATGGCGAAACTTGAACACACAAGGCAAAAGAAAAAAAGGAATGAAGTAAACTAATTAAATATTAGTTTAATTGGAAGTGTGGCAGGTTAACATTTAATTAAATCAAATTGGTTTAATTATCAAGGTGGTAATAAGCTATCTTCCACGTGCAGCAATCAAGCTTACTCTCTTCTTTCATCTCATAGCCACCCATATGCTGACACGTGCTTGTCCCTCTTTCACACCAACCAGACCACAATTCCCATTCATTCCTTTACCTCTCGGTGAACAGGGGACGACCTAATTATATATATACACAGTACCACACAGAGAAAGGAGACAATTCCGCCGCGCTCAATTATCCCATTCTTCCTCTCCTTCCTCTCTCACGCCCATCATCCTACAGCAGCCGCACCAAACCAGAGGCAGCAGCCCAAACTGCTCTCTCTCCTCCTTCTCATCAAATTTCTTCCTCATCAAGATCTCTCCTCACCAAAATCCATTCTCACCTCACCAAGATTTTCTTTCCTCCTCACCAAGATTTTCCCACCTCACCAAGATCTACCTCACTAAGATTTCATCTTCTCATCAATTCCACAAATTTCAAAGGGGAAGCCCAAGCATCAAGAAATTCATCACCATTAAATTTGGGTAAAAGTGGGGAGCCATAAATCAAGGCTAGTCATAATTGCTTTATAGCAATTTGTGGCTTGTTCTTGTCACTCTTACTTCTCTTCACTTTGTTCCTCTTTAAATTTTGTATATTGATGTTTGTTTAATGATGGGTAGTGAGTAGATTTGTTGTTGGGGGCTAGGGTTGTGTGCCCTAGTCCAAATCTTGTGTAAAAGATGCTTATTTTAATGTAATGATGCAATTTTCATATGATGGATGCTTATATCAATTTTTGTTGGGTTAAAATGCATGTCTAGGAGCCTAGTCAACTCTAGGGTGTGTATTTTGAGTATGTCTAGGATGGAGTTAGAGGTTTGACCCCCTCTAATTCCTAAGCTAGAAACCTTCAATTTCCTATTCGAGGGGTTATAAGCATGGTGATTTACACCCGTTGCGTGAGTGCGCAGGCGGGTTGCTTAGTAGTCTAATTCCTCGATCTTTAGGCCTCTTGATGTGAATTAGAGACCCTTGAACCGGCTCTAATTCATGCCAAGTGAGTTCCTACGACCCTTGAACCGGAGTAGGAATACCATGAAAGGGAATTTCAGTCCTTGAGCCTTGAACAGCCTTGGATACGACTACCGCCAAAGTAGGAAATTTGCATCTACATTAGATTAGATTCCGATACATGAGATTTGGGTGAAGGAACCTCCCTAGCACCCGACATTCTCATTATATTGTTCACACTTTTCTAGTTTAATTTCCTTGCATTTTTATTAATTGCTTTGCATTTTATTACTTTTGTTAAGTTCAAATCAACTCTCAAAAATTAAATCAATCGACTCATTTGTGTATACCCATCTTGAGGCTACAAGTTAGTGGCTTTGAATAGGCTTGGTGTGAGCTAAGCCGAGCATTGCCAAGGCTTGGTGCCTTGATTGTTTATAGTTTTTATTTTACTTTTATTTTTTTCTCTTGTGTGCTTTTAGTATCCTACCGCTAATTATCTTGGTTAGGTCCAACACCTAATCCCCGAGGTACGATAAACTAAGGTCCAAATACTTCCCTTACTTGACAACGATTCGTACGCTTGCGAAGTGTTTATGAACCAAGTCATTAATCTTAACTTGAGTGCATTGAAGAACAAGAAGTGGAAAAGCAAGAAGAACAAGATGGCATTGGTACCTAATGTCTCTTCAACTCCTATATATTAAGGGTAATTGTTACTCCATTGCCTCGATCAAAGGTACTGCAATTTTTCCTGGGTTTTGTAGATCTCTACTTTAGTTTTGTTTATTTGTATTATTTCAATATATTGAGCTCTTTTTAGAAGAAATAATCTGAATTGCGCAGAGGGTATTACATCACTGGATTTGAGATTAGACCCATTAGATTTTATATGAACAATAAGGATTCAGGGAGTTCCATAAAGAGGGATGAGAAGCTTTTTCAAAATTAGAGTTTTAATGAATTCAGTAACTGATAGTCTTCGGTTTGATCTGTTATTGGTTTCTTAACTGTAAATGTGTTTGGTTCAAGTATGGAATAAGGGCAAGATCATGTATGGAAGAATCGAGAGAATCATCAGTTAGATTCTATAAATGCGGCGAGCAAGGGCTAGCTTCTGCAAATCTCGAGTCTCAGCCAAAATGGATTTCTGCTTTCTGGGGAGGAACATTGGTTAACCAAATAGTATAAATAACTTTAAGGGTAATATTATTGAAAAATCACATGCCACAAAGATGAGGAAAATATTAAAAAATATAGAGGGAGTGTGGTTTATAATTTGGGGAGTGCAAATTTCACTCCTCCATATATAATCATATGAATATTTATTTTTCACATTATATTTTTAAAATTTAAAGGAACCCAAAAAAGGTTTAATTCATATACATGTGTTGTACAAATCTATTGATCAAGTGTATGTGCAAATCTATTGACTGAATTACATGAAATTTTTTCTATTCTTGATTGAAGAAAAAAAAAATTGTTGTTTAAATCTAAGCATGAGTGTAATGAAAAAAATAATTTTTGTTTAGAAGAAAGCAAAATAACTTGGATTTATTAGATTTTGGAAGGATAAAATTGTCTTTTTCTCAAGAATTACATGTCATGATTTGACAAATAAGTGATTTGTGTATGTGACATGTCATGACATGACATCTGTACTTACATAAGCATTTGCAAGCATAATTAGCTATAATGAGCCACGCTCATGCTACCGCCAGCGGTACCAACCCTCGCCAAATGAGTGACCTACCGGAACACAGCCAAGCAGGCTACCGCCTGAGCCCTGGCTTACCCCCAGATCACCACTGATACGCCGCCACGCGCCGCGCCAAGACAGCATCAGAAGCTCCAGAAGCTAGGGACTGAAGCATATCAGTCCCACATCGAAAACATGGGGAAGATCAGCTCCCTCCTCACCTATAAAAGGTTCTCTCCTCTCTCCTCATTAATTACGCATTTACTACTTACCTACTGTTACTTTGTCAACATAAATACATTGACTAACTTAGGCATCGGAGAAGAGAAGACCACTCAACGCGGTCTCCCTTTGACGCCCTGTGTATTTTACTTGACAGGTAGCGGAAGCTCTGAAAATATCACAAGTCGTGATCTGCCCATCAGATCAGCGTTAACCAAGGTTTAGCTACCACTGAATCTTAGACATTAACAACATCTAAGATTGAGGCAACAAATCTTAGGCCTCATTGAGACCACAAATCATTTTTCTTTTTATATATTTATCAAAATTTTGAAAAAATGAGATATCAGAAATATCGAAAATATTATGAAACAGAAATTTCTTACCATAATCAAATTATTAGATTTACATATAAATAGATATGAATGTCAACTTCATCTACATCCAAAAAGAGACTGTATGTGGTTTAAAAGTCGCACGCTAGTCTACGGAAATACAACAATCAAATAAAGACATATGACCCATATAGTACGAATTGTTATGATGAACATGATAGTCATAGACTCATAGATTTCTTTAAAGCTGCTGACTATTTCCCTTATAAAGAGATAATAAGGATGAATCCAATTGTATAACTGGTCATGTACTTCTCCACATTGATTATATCCATAAGTGTCATAGCCAAATTGATTGTTGACTTCATTTTAGGTGGTATTTGAGGTCTCACTGCGCTCTGTGCCTAAACTGTAACAATATCAGATGTGGTACTTTGATCATCAGTTGCATTTCTAGTCCTCCTCCCATAAACAATATTCTCTTGAGCACCATGACCAATTGTTCTAACTCCGTGGTCTTTATCTTAGGTGGCATGATCAATATAATTGAGAAAGATGAAGTGAGTGAGTTACTTTTTGAAACATCGCTCAATCAAGTTTGTTTTCTTTCGTTGAAATTGCTCCATCATGATTTCTCCTCACCCGAATTTGCCTTGACATGATTTTTTCTCACCTGGATTCGCCTTGAGGGGAGTACTCCTTACCCATATTCGCTTTGAGGAGATTACTCCTCACCCATATTCGCCTTAAGGGGATTTCTCCTCACACAAGTCCACCTTTTGGGAATTACTACTCCTCACCAAAACTACTCTTCTTCCTTATGAAGTATGTCTACTTACTTAGGAGTTAGGACAAGGGTCTGTCACGTACGTCATAGTACTGTATCACAGATGTATCAACAAAATATATTTTAACTAAATTTTGTCCCAAATCACCCTCAGGATCCGAGCCCGCCATATCACACTACATCAACAGAACATACTTTCACTAATTTTGTCTCAAATCACCATCTGGGCCCGGGCTCACCACATCACACTGTAATAAAACTGTATCAAAATTGTACCAAACATGTATCACAAAAACACATTTTCACTCAAATTTTGTCTCATATCACCCTGGAGGCCCGGGAAACCATCAATGTTATGTCACACTTGTATCAAAGCTGTACCAAATGTATATCACAAAAACACATTTTTACTCAATTTTTCACAAAATCACCCTTGGGACTGGGGTCATGACATCATGTTGTTTCAAAGTTGTATCACACCTAATCAAGGTTGTATCACCAAAATACATTTTCACACAATTTTGTCCCAAATCACTCTTGGGTTCCAAACATGCCACGTCATGCTCTATCAAAGCTGTATGACACATGTATCAAAGTTGTATCAAACATATATCACACCAACACATTTTCAATCAATTTTGCACCAAATCACCCTTGGAACTCCGGCCCGCCACGTCATGTTGTATCAAACTTATATCACATATATTTTTACTCAAATTTTATACCGTATCACCGTCGAGACTCGAGTTCACCATATCATGGTGTATTACACATGTATCAAAACTTATATTACAAAACTAAAATTTCACTCAATTTTGTACCAAATCACCCTCAGAACTCGGGCCTCCATGTCATGTTATATCAAAGATGTATCACACATGTTTCAAAGCTATATCACACCTATATCACCAGAATACATTTTCATTCAATTTTGCAGCAATTCACCTTCAAGATCTGGACTTGCCACATCATGCTGTATCACACATGTATCAAAGTTGTATCAAACATGTATTGCACAAATACATTTTCACTACACCAAATCACCCTCGCAACTCGGGTCTGTCATGTCATGCTGTATCACACATGTATTAAACATGCATCATAAAAACACATTTTCGCTCAATTTTGCATCAAATCACCTTGGAGATTCGGGCCATCACGTCATGTTGTATCAAATTAAGTTGTATCACACCTGGCCTATATTAAAGCTGTATCAAATATGTATCATCTAAACACATTTTCACTCAAATTTTGTTTCATATCACCCTCGTGCTTTGGCCTACCACGTCATGTTTTATCAAAGTTGTATCATGACGAATTGAAACCCAATTATATACATTAGCTTAACATGCATGAGCATGACCGTCAATTTCCATAAGCTTAAAGACATGAATTGCATAATCTTTAACAAATTATACAAGAACAACAAGGACGAGCTTTAAATTATGTATCCAATAGTAAATTTTTATATAGGCATATCCACTGTACAATATATGCATTATAGGCATAACATTGTATATACACTACACAAACACTTTACCGTGTCAACTTATTGAGATATTCAGCATAAAAGGTTTCGGCTCTTCTAAAGTGAGAATTTTGTGAATTTACTTCAATTTCATAAAATCAGGATTCTCTGTTTAATCTAAGGATTATGAAAATTGACACATCACTTTGTCATCAATTTTTAATTTTTAGTCTAAACTACCGTTAACTTAAAAAAAAAAAAAAAAATCTGAGATTTCTCGTCAATGTTCTACTCTGCGTCAAGTTCCTTTAACGTGCAAGGATACTTCTTCATTTTATAGTTTAAAGAGTGAATTTGATCAATCCTAAATTAAGAACCGAGTTTGGTCAAAATAATTAGTCATATAGGGAATAGCTTACAATCATCGTTAAAGAAGCCTTCATGAATCAACTTTGGGATACACAATTTCAACACCAAAGTTGCAACTGCTGCAGGCCAAAAGGCAACCACCATCGTAATCTTCATTTTTCTTGCCACTTCCAGTGCCTACTCACAACTCTCATCAGCAATTAGGCAACTGATTTTTCCTCCTTCCCCTTGGTTTATTTTCTCAATGAGCTCCTCCAACTTTTGGACATGAATTCTTGCATTACTTTAGGTAACCAACGTATCAAATTCTTATCATCCCCGGGTTCTAGCCCATCTGGAATTGCAACCAGATACATATGATCATCCCCTATGTGACTTTCATTAGCCATGTAATTAATGAGAACCTGATAGTATCTATGCCATCTTGTAATCATGGGCATCTTGTAATCATGAGCAAGTTTTCATGGAAACACAGAGAAACATCACCGCAGCAAGAAGTGAATTTTGGGGTTGAGACTACGCATAGAAGAAAGACAGTATGTGAAGGGATATAACTCTTTTTTTTTTCCTGCTGAAGTTAAAGATAATTAACAGCAGAGTTAACCGTTTTAGACTAAAAATAAAAAATTCATGAAAGAGTGATGTGTCAATTTTCATGACCTTTATATTAGATTAGATAGAGAGTTTCTCACACCAGCTGGACCAGACCAGCCTTCCAGGAAGGCAGCCCCACCATTCACCGTTCCGGCGGCCTCCACCGCTCCTCCCCCATCGCTGGGTCCTCCTAGAGGCCGACTCGAGCGCCTGCTGCAAAAAAGACGATCAAACGTCGCCGACTAAACTGCACCCGCTTTGCCGAAGAACTGGCTTGGATCAAAATCCGAAATAGCCCAAGAAAGAAGCCGCTGTAGTTGCCTCTACAAGTCCGACAACACAAAAGCTACCCACTCGAGCTCGCACCCTCAACCGCCGCTAACACTGCCACGATCGGAGCCTCCACTGCCTCAGACTGAAAGCCGAGCCCTACAACGGAACACCAACGTCGCCGAACACGAAGAAAGCAGACGCACTGCCTCTCCACACCCCCGTCGTCGCCGTCCCGCCACTACACGATCCGGGGACCGGAAGGTCACCACCACTGCCACATGAAACCCTAGGGTTTCACCTCTCGAGGTTGCTCCGTAAACTGCGGAGACCTCCCCGATTCATATTTTTAATATTTAAATGCACTAGTTACCTTCGTTACACGCCTGTGGTTTAAAAGAGACTTCTTGAGCTTAATTTTGATCTAAAATGCTTAAATTCATACATCTTCAACAACATTACCATCTGCCGGCCAACATGTCTCAGTAGAACTAATGAGCTTAACACCGACCTTACACTATGATCCAACAAGAAGTGAACAAGTTTGAGTGTTTGACCCCAGTTTTGTAGAGCCCTCAGTTCTGTAGCTAAACCAGAAGAGTGCGTTTGAGCACCATAATACGTCTAGCTTGAGTAGCTTCAATCCCAACTTATATTTCAAGAAGAGTATTACAAAGCCAACAGATACAGGAGACAGGATATTGGGAAACATGTTAAGCAGTACAGTGTATATGTTCAGCTCAACCAAAAAGTATTACACGAGAAAATACTATGATAGGGCATAACAGCTATACAAAAAACCAAGGGGTAGTCTAATTCTCACTCAGTCACTCATATTTTTTGTCATCTGGGCTTCTATTCAGTACAATATTATTCTAAAATTAAAATGTAATCTTACACACTTCAGGATGATCGACAAACTGAGAGTGAAAAATATATACAAAAACAAGGCCAATTTTTGGTAAAAGTTGGTTTCTTAATAATAGCACAAATAAATGAATAACTACATACATGTATGGTAGAAAAATTGCTTTTCGAAAGAAAATTTGCAGTACTACTTGATGAAAGCAATGTAAAAAAATTCTGTAGCCTATAATGATGTTGGCCGGCTTCGGATCAACCAACAACAAATGGTGTATGTCTTTGACCTGATCGATCAGCAACAATTGCAAAGATGACCAAATGCTTAGTTGCTTACTTCTAAAATCTAGGGGATGATGCAAGGAAGCTAGGACAAGGAATATGAAACAGAAACTTAAATTTAAATAGCCGGTTCTAAGCCTTTTAATAATTGAAACAAAGAAGTTAGGACAAGGGATAATGTCGAGAAAAAAGATATTATAACATGCATTTGCATTGCTATTTGAACTCCCATGACAGACGGCTGCTGACCCAGTCTCTGCTCTTCACCCTCAAAACATTACATCAAGCTTAATTTCTAAATCAGTTGATTAAGCCATACCAAGCAACCAACAATTTAAAATGCAAACCAAAAAAGCTGTCTTAATCAAATGAACATCTTCCCTGGTGCTCGCTTTTTATAAAATGTCTTAAGAGAATGGATGTAACTCTCAGAGTATGCAAAGTTCAATTCCTGAGGAATTGAATTTCTGCAAAAATAAAGTGCTTGATATTCTTATATAGTACCCCAAAAACCACATATTTTCTTTCATTATTACAAACATTCAACAATGGAAACAGAGTTCCAAGGCTACATCATACTCTTCCTTGTTTGGCTAGTGTCCACAATCCTTGTCCGAACCATATTGGCCAAATTTCGGACCAATTCTCGCCTTCCACCAAGTCCAATGGCCTTACCAATCATTGGACACCTTCACCTCCTTGCCCCAATACCTCACCAAGCTCTTCACAAGCTATCAAACCGCCTTGGACCTTTAGTTCACATCTTTCTTGGATCTGTCCCTTGTGTAGTTGTTTCCTCCCCGGAAATGGCGAAAGAGTTCCTCAAGACTCATGAAGCTTCCTTCTCCAACAGACCACACATGGCTGCTGTTGACTATCTCACATATGGGTCAGCTGATTTTTCTTTTGCACCTTATGGACCCTACTGGAAATTCATGAAAAAACTCTGCATGTCAGAACTTCTCGGTGGAAGAACACTTGATCAGCTCCTTCCAGTGAGGCGTGAAGAGCTGGCGAGCTTCATAGATTTGATGCTAAACAAGGCCAAGTCAAATGAGGCAGTTGATCTTGGAGCTGAGCTTATGAATGTAACCAACAATATCATATCGAGAATGCTTATGGGGCAGAGTTGTTCTGCGGACGAAAAAGAGGCTGATGAGGTCAGGAAGTTGGTCAAAGCTGTTGCTGAGCTTACAGGGAAGTTCAATTTGTCGGACTTCATTTGGTTTTGTAAGAACTTGGATTTGCAGGGATTTGGGAAAAGGCTTAAGGAAGTGCGTGACCAGTTCGACACTATGATGCAGAGGATCATAAAGGAGCACCAAGAGGCACGAAAGAAGAAGAAGGAAGTGGGTGAAAGTGATGATGATGTTAAAGATTTGCTTGACATTTTATTTGATATATCTGAAGATGAGACCTCAGAGATAAGACTGACCAGAGAAAACATAAAGGCCTTCATCCTGGTACATTATTCTTCTTACCACAATACTCTCAGTGCGCAATGTTTGTTGCTAATTCACTGATATGAGAACTAATCCCTCTATGCACATTACAAGTAAAGCTGTTAATTCGTTCATTATCTAGAATTTGTTGAATGACAACTAGAAACTAAAACTTTGAGGTCACTGCAGAAATGTATGTTAAAAAGATGAAACAGTAAATACTTTTGGCCTGCAAACACTAATATAGTAATATTCTGTGGATGACTAATTTACTGATAATATCAAAAAAAAGAACTGGATATTTTGATAGCTTCAATGTGCCAGTTATATATAAGGCATCTCTCATAATATGCATGTGGTATCTCATTGTCATATGTAGCAGATCTTATATGCATAGCGTGAAACAAAGGTTACATCTTATATACCAGGCATAAATGAAATATTTACTACTTGGAAATGATTACTAAATGTTATGAGCACAAATCAAGCTAGTCATGTTTATCAATTTTCCCTGGATATTCATCACAGGACATATTTGCTGCTGGTACCGACACATCTGCAATTACAACAGAATGGGCACTAGCAGAGCTAATCAACCACCCAGATGTGATGAACAAAGCAAGACAAGAAATCGATACCATAGTCGGGAACAACAGATTAGTAAAAGAATCAGACATTGCAAACCTTCCTTACCTGCAAGCTATAGTGAAAGAGACACTAAGACTTCATCCAACAGGCCCATTAATTGTGAGAGAGTCAACTGAACCCTGCTCAATTGGGGCCTATGAGATTCCAGCAAAAACCAGATTATTTGTCAATGTGTGGGCTGTCAACAGAGACCCCAATCACTGGGAGAAGCCTCTGGAGTTTGAGCCAGAGAGGTTTACATGCAATGAACGTGATGGGAAGAGCCAACTAGATGTGAGAGGACAACATTTTCATTTGTTGCCATTTGGTAGTGGAAGAAGAGGTTGTCCTGGGACCTCACTTGCACTGCAGGTTGTGCAGACAATGCTCGCAGCTATGATTCAGTGCTTTGAATGGAAGGTACCTAATGGTACAGTTGACATGGAAGAGGGCCCTGGATTAACGCTTCCAAGGGCTCATCCCTTGGTTTGTGTTCCAGTTGCCAGGCTCAATCCTTTTCCATCTTTCGAATAAACGTAAAGAATGAGCAATTGATTATGCTCTATCAAAAAGGTGTGTACTGGGGAGTCTGGTAAGGACAGTGATACATCTTTGAGGGAGGAAGAGCTATAATGTTTTACAAGCTTAACCTAATGAGGAATTTGTTGCTAAATGTTTCTCCATCATCACTTTCATGAGTGTGTTTTGCAATCTAATTATTTCTTTTTTCTTTTTTCTTCAATATAGAGCAGTCTTTCATGTGATATATACCCATTTATATTTTCATTGACATAATACAAAACAGTATGATATCCTGCAAGATCTCAGTACATTGACTACATTGTAGACAACTTCAATTCTGGGGATGCCAATTTCCAATACCTTTACATCATATGACCGCCACTGAGGACACCCTATATCAATCTAATGCAAATTGCAATCAAAATTTTCTGAGTCACTGGAGAAATTGTGTTAAATTGAACTAAATAGACCAATTGCATTCTTAGCCATACGTTTCTTTTCAAGTCAGTACTTAGTTCAAAGTTTCCAAATTCTAAGCATACTCCAAAGGAAGTTATTATAATCATACTATTAAGAAATACCACATGATCATTTTTTGGTTGGTATTACAGTTCATGCATGTTATATGTACAGATATTCTAGCTGATTCCTAATATGTAGTGTGAGAATGTCCTTGGTCTATATGCACATAATCACACACACAAGCAGAGATTTTGTATTTCATCTACCTCTGCAAGATTCCAGTAGGCCATACAAATATAATTATGAAACCAAATTGGCAATCAGAAATCACAAGCAGCTTTATCAGCTTAAGATTTATGTAGTAGAGACGCTCTCTAGCCTGTGGGGAAGATTATGTAAACGCTAATAATAAGTAATATCACTTTCAAACAAACCTAATACAAGATCATGACAAGTTATCTGAAAGGGCTATTTTTATGGGAAAAAATATTTTAACTGGGTTTTTTCGATGCTTGTCTGTAATTTTAGCAAATTCAGTTAAACTAGGAAATGCTAAAAGATGCAAATATCGACTCACATTAATTCCTGTGGCTCTCACAAATCACCTAACTCCGTCAGACGCCATCAAAATCATGTAGGGACAGTAGGGCAGCTTCCAGTTCTCAGTTCTCTGTTTTCCTTTGATCGGTTCCTGGTTGCTATCACAAGCGATCAGGGCCATGAGTAGAGTAGGTTAATATATGACTAGAAAACTAGAGAATGGAATCACAAATGGGAATACCCAGATACGATCAACTTATATTCAAGCGCAAAAAACAAAAAAAGGTGCAAATGATTGCTAGGGAGACGATTTTGCTTTTTGTTTTTGTTTTTGGCCTTAATTGCCAACCACAACGATGATACTGGTGGTATTCCAAATTTCAAAACCAAAACGGGCCATAAGTTTTCATAGTATACATCTAGGTGTCGATTTTGGTGTGATTTTGTTCAGTCAAAAAATTAAGGTTAAGAGCAAGTGCACTGGTTTGCCCTTGCCTGGTTATAGTCATGAAAAAGCTGACTAGGTGACTTTCTTTGCAAAATCTTCTCTTCCACCGGTGGAAGCTTGACTGGGCAAGAATCACTCCTTCCTGCCTACAGCCATGACTATTTTCATGCCCAGGCAAGAAAGAGACGAGCTCATGGAGAAGGAAGGCTGCAAACACAACGTGGGGGACGTCAGCAACACAGGGGAGAAGGAGACGCGCCTGCTTGGGAAGTGAGGGACAGCAGCCTGATGCGTGGCGCAGATGAACAGTATTTTAATGAACAGTAGTGAACAGTGCATTTAAATACCACTGATGAACAGCATTTTAGCATGAACAGTGAAAAAGTGTGAACAGTGTTGACCGGGCAAAAAAACAACGGGTGCAAACCCATGTCCAGTCGCAGTGAATAGTAACTTGACTGGTCGAATTCTTGACTTCTCGACCTTGACATTTCTCGACCTAAACGTCTATTAATGTAGCTAATCAAGGCCACTCTTTTAGGTCACTTTTAATATGAGAATCTTGCAAAACTTCAGTCAATTTAAAAATCATTTAACTACTTAATTAACCACTTTAACCATTTCAGTTCTATCCAGCACTTTATATTTATCTATCATATTGGATGACCAAATGATTACTAACATGGCTAAACTTTTGCATACTTTACTAATCAAAGAAGAATCGAAGGTTCCAATTGTTAAAATCCATTTTGTGATTATCAAATTGACATTAACCTTAGAAGAGAATGTGTGTGTGCGTGTAAAGTGAGAAGTTTGTGTTGCGTAACTGAACATGTGTGACATACTTCTAGGGCAGTAAATAGGCTCTATACAGCTCAAGTTTGATTCGTATTCGACTCATTTTTAGCTTATTCGGCTTATGTTTGTAAGATAGATGAGCCGAGCTTTAGCTCAATTTGGTTGTCTTGGTTTCATGGTTGTGTCATTATTATGAATTTATGATGTCATCTCCAGGGACTAGTTGCTTTAATTTCGATGTCTTCTTGTTGTCAATGTAATGAGAAAATGTCCATGCACGTATACTAGTGATTTTGGTATATGGTGTTGGAGGGGGTTAGGGTTAGTCTCTTCTTAAGTAAGGATGTATCGGAACTCCAAGGATAAATTGATTGTCTACATCCAAAAAAGAAATGGTGATTCATGTTGTTTGAGTTGAGCCTCTATCAGCTCAGGGTATCTGTAACCGTTGGTTCTATATTAGAGGTACGAGTATGTTCTCTTCTCTAGTTGGAGTAGTATGGATTTTACGAAGTCATCCCCAACGTGATCATAATCTTTTAGATTAATTAATTTTTTTCTTAAAAAGGGCAAAAAAGAAAAAAGAAAAAAAAAGAAACAGCATAAAAATATAATGAAAAGTGGATAAAGCCTGAGGTGCCTCGTGGACCCAATCCAGCGTGTCGTTGTGAAGTTGTTATTCTGAAGCCCACAGTTTATTATGTTTGGTTTCTGCTGCTATCAGTCTCTCCCCTTCTTTCGGTTTCATCATATTTTGGATCTCCCCTCGACTTTCTCACGACCCCCGTCTCCTCCCTCCTCTCTCACCAACTTCACCTTTGATCTCTTCGCTATCCACCATGCCTCCATATCCCTAGTACCCATCTTTGCCAAACCATTCAAATTCTTTTCTATCCAATACATTGAGCAATTTTTCACAATTTCGATTTTTATTGTATACTTTGGATTACGGGTTTTCTTTCTCTGTTCCTAGGATATCGAATACCATCTGGGTTTTGTTCGAATCGATTTATTATTCTTGCTAGCTTTGTTTTTTGGGTTTGTGGGTTTTGTCTCAAAAACATGGCAGCGAAGCTGGGAATGCTCCATTATGTATTGGACCATGTGTATGGTGCATTCATGCACAGAACCAAGATAAGCCCTCAGTTTTTTTCAAGAGGGTGGGGTGGTAAACAGCTTGAATTGCTGGAGAGGATGATTAACCAGCTATTTCCAGTGGCTGCAGCCGAGAATTGGCCTCCCATTTTGGTCCGGCCCACTTGGAAAACTGTTTGGGAGAGCAAGAACGCTTGTCTTCGAGAAGGGGTGTTCAGAACTCCTTGTGATGAGCAGCTTCTTAGTGCATTGCCTCCTGAGAGTCACAACGCGAGAGTTGCTTTTCTTGTTCCCAAATCGGTTCCCCCTCAGAAAATGGCTTGTGTGGTTCATCCGATACTGGAATTTTACTATTAGAAATTGAATGGTGCAAAACTGAAATGAGACTCTGTTGCCTACATGTGTATTTGTTTTAAAGGGTCGATTTATAGTATAAATTGTTCACCAGTTTTAGGAATCCATATTTTAAGCTGTTCTTTTTCTTGAAAGATTGGTCACTTTAAACACTACTAAGCTGCACACAGGATCTTACAGGTTTCGTCCCCTTTCGGGAACAACTTTTACTAGCAGGGGCTAAGCCCGAAGCAAATATACTGAGAAAAGAAGATATCCTATGGTTGATTCTACGAAGAGTAGATTCGCTCTTTGTGCTATGGCTCGTCATGGTTTTGCAATATTCTTAATTTCTTCCTTCATCTGTTGGGATTGAATTTGGTTCTTGTTCAGGAACAAGGTATCAACTTGTTGGTGAAACAATGTGTTGTAGAATACCAACTTTATTTTATAATTGAGCTGACTTTATAACTTTTGATTATTCATGCACTATCTATGGCCTTTTCTAGTGTGATTGATTTCCGATTTTTTTTAATAAATTGTTGTTCTTTGAGGTAGCCACTTTGTGATTAACTTACAAGAGATGCTGTAGTAGCAAATACTATTTCAAACGCTTGATGTGATTTATTGATAGTCATAAATTGCAACTTCCTGTGGAATTGTTTTGCAGTAACATTTAACTAAATCAATTAATTTACCTTTTGGATTTGAACATGTGATCTCGATTCTACAGGGACTGGGGACCATTCATTTGAACGAAGGTTACGACTTGGGGGACCATTATTGAAGGAAAACATTGCAACTATGGTGCTTGAGAGGTATGACTCAATTCAGCATTGTCAGAACTGTTGTAACTGAAATCAGGGTTTTACATGGTTACTATATGCGGCCTTTGATTGAGGTAGATATGTTATTGCAGCCCTTTCTATGGACAAAGACGTCCTATGATGCAGCGTGGTGCAAAGCTATTGTGTGTTAGTGACTTGCTTTTATTAGGAAAGGCAACCATTGAAGAAGCCCGCAGTCTTTTGCATTGGTTAGACTCTGAGGAAGGGTTTGGGAAGATGGGTGTTTGTGGACTTAGTATGGGTAAGACTCAACTAGATCCTTTTCCACTATATTATTATTAATTTACTTTTCTTTTTTTTTTTTCAAAATTTGTATAGGTTTTTTTAGCTGTACACCTGTACTTGTGATAAAAATGACAGATTAGTTTAGAGTTGCGAAAGAAATTAAATGATTTAATGGTTTTACCCTGGAAGTGGAATCCTCACCCTAAATTTGATGAAATATTATTTTGACCCCATATGGTACTTCTATGAAATCCAGGAGGAGTACATGCTGCAATGGTTGGATCACTGCACCCTACACCTGTTGCAACTCTTCCTTTTCTATCTCCACACTCTGCTACTGTGGCATTCTGTGAGGGAATATTACAGCATGCTACTGCATGGGAGGCACTGAGAAAGGATCTTGCAGTAATGACTCTCGAGGAGGTCAGAGAACGAATGCGCAGTGTTTTGTCTCTCACAGATGTGACACGCTTTCCAATTCCAAAAAATCCCAATGCTGTGATATTTGTCTCTGCTACTGTAAGTATTGGATTTCAATATCAACTTACGAGTGTGTTGCAGAAATAATATGAGGAGCAGTTTCCTCCATTTCCTATTAACCCATTTTCATGGTTCTGTGGACAATTTCGCATTCTTCGTATAATTTTTTCTCTCATTTGGTGATAAGTAGATTATACGTGCTGCTTCTAGCAGGAACTTCTTAGTATATATTAAATAAATATAAAGAAACTGAAGTATATTCTTAGCAGTAAGTTAATAAAAAGAAATTGTCGTTACGTACGGAAAAAAAATGAGTAAGCATCTTCCTCCTCTTTCCTTTTGTTGTCCCATGTATCCTTGTGAAAATGCAAAATGTTTCACTTGAAAATGTAAAGGCTCTGCAGTGCTCACTTAAGAGGCTTCTAGTTCATGCTGTTTCAAAACCTTTACATACACTGATATTGTAGACAAACTGACCTGTTAAACAAGCTGTTTGTGTAGCTGGTGATAATGTGCCTTTGTGATAATGTAACAGTTGCTTAATCTCAAATCTCTGTGTGTGCGCACGCTTTTGTTTTTTGTTTTGTGGCCTATGATGTTTGAACTACCATTCTATTGAGAGATCATTTTTTGTGTCTAAACTGGATTCCTCCTGATTCCGTGCGGAAGCCATCCTTTCTGGACAAATGCATATCACCACTACATTATTTATTGTTCTTTCATGTCCGTACAATGCAAAACTTAGCTTTAAAGCTTGTTTCCTTCAATTGTATTCATTTTTCAGGATGATGGGTACATCCCAAAACACTCTGTGCTAGAGCTTCAAAAAGCTTGGCCCGGTTCAGAAGTAAGATGGGTCACTGGTGGACATGTCTCATCTTTCCTTCTCCACAATGGCGAGTTCCGCAGGGCCATTGTTGATGGACTTGACAGATTAGAATGGAAGGAGTCTCCTTTGTGACATTGGCATCACATGTGAAGGAGACCCTGTACATGGTCTGAAATGGTAAATCAACACTACTAATTCTGACCATACTTGTAAAAATGGATATAGTTGATGTCTGGAACAACTCCAAATGGAAAAAAGGGGGTATTTTATGAATCATCTATTGATGTTCTCTCATAAGATGTATTTCTTGTTGTACTCTAATCTGCAAGTTTACAATGATGCTGGTATGTAGAGATATTGGATCATTGTAAATTTATAATGTATATTTGAAAGCAATTAACATCCGAGCTCAGATTGGCCTCGTTTATTCATTTTTATTATTATATTTGGTATTTAATTTAATTTAACTAGTTGAAGAATAATACATGCTTTTCTGTTTGTTTTTCTGTATCGAAAAAAGAATTGCAGTTTTTAGATCCATATTTCTTTACTTCACGAAGTGTCAACCTGAAACCCTTTTACTTTTGGTACAAGTCAACACAAGCACTTCAGAAGGTTATGATTGAAATTAAATAAAAAGCTTTGTGCTGTCTTATAATCAACATGCGTTGGTTAAATTTCATGACCATTTTAAAGTAGGAAAATTATCAACCAAAGCCGAGGGTAGCTTATTTGCATTAAGCACCTTTATTATTGAACACAGCTGCCAGATCTTTCATGCAGCGGGGCATTACTTGCAGCTTGGGAGTGGGGTACCGCAGAGGCACCGGTTATGGAAATACGACGTGTTGTCGAAGTTCTGCAAGTTCCCACCCACCGGAATCTGACCACACAACCTGTTATAGCTCACATTGAAGAACTGCAACTTAACTTCAGTCAACTCCACCGGAATACTCCCTGTAAGCCTGTTGTGATTCAGATCTAGTAAAATCAGGCTGTTTGTGAACTCCGCCTTTGACAGATCAAATTCCAGCATGTTCCTGGACAAATCTACAATCTCGGTTGTCTTGTTCAACCCGAATAGGAAGGATGCATCACCTTCGAGCATGTTACGTGACAAGTCTATGCGATTGAAGTCCATTTTGCCCAATGAGGTTGGTATCTTGCCTGTGAGCTGGTTGTGGGAGAGGTAGAGATCTGGAATGACCCCAACGAATTGTCCGAATGAGCTCGGAATATGACCTGTGATCGAACAAGGCATTAAATATAGATATTAACCGAAGAAATGTTGTTAAATGAGAATACACAAGTGACGTTTCATTTTCTTACCTGTGAGCTTGTTACGGTCTAGACGAAGAGAAGCCAAATTTGGTAGCTGAGAAAGTGAGCTGGGGATAGAGCCAGTGAGGTTGTTGTAGTAGAGTTCAAGGAAGGTCAGGTTCTTGAGTTGGCTGATGAAGTCCGGGACTGAGCCTGAGAGGTTGTTCCAGCCGAGTCTAAGCGTCTTGAGATGTTTGAGCTTGGCAATGGAGGGTTGGATAGGACCGGTTATATTTGGTTGCTTGCGAATCACGAGGGTTTCGAGGTATGGCAAATCACCAACTTGGGGTGGGATTTGGCCGGAGATTTGATCGTAGGATAGGATGGTGAGGGAGTTGATGTGGTTGGTGATGGGATCACATTCGACGTTGTTCCAGGTAGTACAGCAGTCGACGTCGGGGTTCCATGAAATTAAGATGTAGGGATTGTTGAAGGCTGTCTTGATTTCCAAGAGGACTTTCTTGTCCTGTGGATTGCAGAGTTCGGAGAGAGTTGGGATAAGAATGGTGCACAATAATAGAGTGAAGCAGAGGAGGGTGGAGAGCTTGAGGTCCATGATTTTGGGTTTTGGGTGAGAAGTGGGGATTCACTTTGGATTATTTGTTAGTAATGCACTGCATCTCAAGGATAAGTCAAAGATTATGAATTTTGGGTCGCATATCTCGACGGAAGCTTCTGACAGCTCAAAGCGGCGAAAGATGTTGCAGTGGTAGGCCGCCTTCCAAATATGTTACAAATTCTCAGAATCTACATCTTTACTAACTGAAGATGGTTTTATGTTGACATTAGTCTCAGGGTTCCATTTTAACCATAGTTCTGAAGGATAGAACGAGGTCAGGTACATAAACAAAGGAAATGTTAATTAACTGCAACACAACTAATTAGTTTTGGATAAAAACATGATAAGAGTACATTGTCCTACCCTAGTTTGTTCCATAGGACATTACTCTGCATTTTCAGTTTCGACTATGCAGTATCCTAAAATTTGATAAAGGAGAAAAATTATTGTTGCCACGCTAAATATTCTATCCACTCATATTTAAAAACATATTGTATCTATTTTTCAGTTAAGTATCATGTGACACCTTTTTGGAGACGTCCATATGTCCCTATAAACACTGGCGGAGCCACACACAAGCGAGGAAAGAAGTGCCTTAGCTGGGTTTTTCTGCTTCTTTTAGCATATATATGTATATGACGTCTAAATGTAGATTTTCCCATAAATTTGTTTATTTAATTGCCTTGATAATTGAAGAAGAGTAAATTTGTTTTTGGTCATATAGATTGATGCTTTTATAAGCAAATGATTTTGGTGTGTGATTCTTATGGAGAAGATATGTTGACACAAAACAAACATATGAACACATTGTACATACCTTGCATTTAAATATATAATAAACATTATATATAGGAAGAGTTTCTTTTTTTGAATCAAAGTAATCAATTTCATTCATTGTAAGCTAGAATGGCATGGACATACATTCCATTACCAACTCTAGGGCAAGTTTAGAAAGTGGTATGCTAGCACCACCTAGGGATGGCAATGGGGCGGGTTGGGGATGAGGATCACAATACCATCCCCATCCCCGGGGTCATTCTCTACCCCCATCCCCGCCCCAATTCCCAATAAAAATATATTGGGGATTCCCCGTCCCCATCCCTACCGGGGACTAAGCCTCCAAACCCGCCCCAAATCCCCAATAAGAATTTAATAAATAAAATATTTTTTGTTCTCATATTACCTTTTTTTAAATCAAAATCTATAATAAATAAATTTAAAACATGATTAAATTCATAAATAATAATTTAGTGAGTATAAAGTCAAAACAACATTAACGTAAAGTAGTAAATGTATATATTTATTATTTATTATAAAAAATAAAATAAAATATAATATATTGGGGCAGGTTTGGGGATAGGGATCACAATATCATCCTCGCCCCATCCCCAATCTTAGACAGTGGGGATTGGAAATCCCCATCTCCATTCCCCATTTGTCCCCGAATTCTCCCCCCATTAGGGGCGGGTATCCAATGGAGCTCCGCCCAGCTGGGGATTTTTGCCATTAGTGCTCACTTATTTTAAAGCTAGCCTAAGAACTATGAAAACAAAATATAGTAAATAGGCTAAGTTCATAAAGTAAAAAACTAAACTTAAATTTTCTCCTCGCCCTTAACAATTAGGCTAGGAAGTTTAGAAAGAAAAGCTAAACAAAGTTCGTGTGCTTCAGCAATCTTCTTCGATTTTGAGGGATTTTTAGTTTGAATCCCAGTGATCTGCCCCTCTTCTTTTTTAGTTCAAAGCTTTGCTGCAATACTTCTTTTGGCACTAAGACATTTCCAAGAGCTTCAATCATGCCCAATGACCTGGCAGAGAATTTGCTTATGAATTCCGACATCTTTAGCTTCTTTGTAGGTGCATCAGCAAGGAGTGGCTTGAAAAGCTTAGGCAACATTATTTTAAGCTTTTGTGGGGATTTGGCAGGAGAGGGAGGAGTATTGCGCTTATCACCTCTGTTTTCTTTTTATGCAATTGGTTCTGTCACACTGGCTTACTCCTCAAAAGCTTCTTTTTCATTGGTGTCCATCTCTGGCTCAACAAGTTTTGCTTTCTCAAGCACCATGTCAGTATCTGGAGCAAGAACTGCAGCCACCTGTGCTTCTGCACTTGCCGATGCTTCAATCAGTGCCAAAGCCAAAGATTGGTCAGCTCTTTTGTTGCCATCCTTGAGGTTTAGGACTTTTTCACGTGGTACAATAGGTTTGCAGCCTTTAGTGCTATCTTTTGGCCCAAACAAAGGCCTGAAATAGATGGTACTACAGGAGATTGCACACCCTGGAATGTTAAAGCTCCATCCACAAATATGTTAGTAACAAACCTAGGGGAGGGCTTGCAATTTCCACTTGCTGTTCAACATGTCCACGTACTAAAGTTGGTGTAGCATGGCTACCGAGCAAAGGACAGTGGTCACCCTTATGGTAAATCAGATTGCAATGATCACAATTGCTAACAAGATTCTTAAAGAAGTAAGAAATTTCAGCTTCAACCCTAGGTGCCTGCTTTAGGGCTTTTTTTGAGAAAAAAAAAAGTTTTCAAATTTCAAGTGAAATTCTAACCCTAACTTTGCCCAAATTCTCAAAAAGTTTATCATCCAATTCAATAAACTTACCCTCCATCGACGCTATATCTTTGATCATTTCAGGCTCTTCAAACAAGGGTGGGATGTTGCTAATACAAACCTAGAAAAATAGTGAGGTCAGATTGATCTCATGAATAGGTGTGAAGCCATCATGTTCTTGTAGAACCACCAGAGCTTGATTGAATCCTCATGGTCCACCCTTCAAAACCCTATTTCGATCCCCGTGCAGGTCAAATGCAAGGACAAATGTGTTTGGTGCTCTTTCCTAAATCTTGAATCCCTTGTCAAGAACCCAAACCCGCAGGAAAAAACGACGCAGATCATCTAGTAGTGCCTGCTGCTTGACTAGAGGATGTGCAAGCAGGTAAGATTGCATTGCATGACACTGGGCTCCTCCAGATCTTCTTGAGATATCAATAACATCATTGCCAGTAAGTGCAAGAGAGGCAACAAAGGATGAGGTAACATCATCAATGGTTGACATGGCAAAGAAATTTGAGAGAAAGATGAAATGAACAATGGATGTCATTCTTGTTGATTTCGGTGGCTACGCACAGGAGGCACAACCTTAGGGTTTTTTTTTTTTTTTTTTTCCGGATTTCACAGATCTGTATCGTGGAACATAAGAAAAGAAAATTATAGGGAGAGTTTCTAATAAGGACTAATTGATGAGTTATTTGTAAGACCCACTTTTCAATCACATTTCCGCAAATCAACTGTTAGATATTTAGATATTCATGTGTAGATGATTTATGCAATATTTTTCAACCAAATTAAAAATCATTAAGGCATTCATAATCGTGATTTATCAGTTATGAACATAAACGGTTCATGTTTGACAGATTTGGTTCGTTCATTGATTTGATATAGTTCGGTACCTTAACGATTAAGAATTTGGAAGAAAATTTTCAGAAGTGATATACTCATGTATGCATAAACATTTAACGATTGATTTTCCATAATGTAATCGAAAAATTGTTCTCCCAAACCGTTGATTAGAAAGTCCTTATTTTAGTGGTCTTCATTATAGTGATTCCCATGAGGTGAAAACTTATATTATTTTTGTAATAGGCCAAGTTAATTAGCATTTTTGGTCGTGTTCAATATGTCTTTGAATTGTCGTTAGAGAAGATTTATGAAGTTTACCCTACCTGATTAGATATCCTAGCTCCGCTACTACTTGCAAGAAATGCCTGCCCATTTGGCTCGCCAGCAGCACCACCCGCTCTAGGTTCACTAGCAAACCTGATTCAAGCTCCACCAGCAAGGTTTTTTGAGCGTCTCCGATGTCAAAGAGACAGTGAAATGAGACGTGTCGAATTCCATCATGGTAAGGCAGGTGCCGTTGGTGGCAATAATGTCGCTGAGGTGGAAGCTGTCGAGGACCGTGGTGGCACCAACTTTCATGTCAAAGGCATCATGGTCAGAGGTGCCAAGCTACTTGATTTCACCTATTTCCTTGACGATTCCAGTGAAGAGGCACCGGATCGGATTGTGCTATGTGAAGGAGATCGAAGATGCGTGTGGGGCGGTATGACAAAAAGGTTAAAACAGTGTCGTACACTCATTTTTCTTTAGAAGGCAGCAGATATAGAGATGACAAAACAGAGGAGTGATGGAGTGAAGATCAAAGAGATGGATAATTTCATGTAAAGCAGCTTGTCACTATGCGCTATGGATTATTATTATAATGAATTATGATTCTACATGGCAATGTAGCATATATACAGGAGCGGCCTTGGAGTAGTGTCATCGGTGCCACCGCACTAGCCCTCTGATTTTGGAAGACCTCAGGTTATAAATATATATAAAAAAGAAATACCTATTTGTTGTAGGGAATCAGAAATTGAGAGAAATTCACTGTGTTTTCTCATTGATAATAGGGGCCTCTTTATATAGAGGATTACAAGGCATAGAGTTCAAATCATACAAGGAAAGATAATCTCTAGATTCTTCTAATTAAACTCTATTACCACTAGGTCAAGTAACCTAGGGTTTGGGCCAGACACACAAATAGAGGTTTACTTGAACACTCCCCCTTGTGTGGCCCAAATGCGGTGCTTCTCTCGTTGCCTCATTAAAAACCTTGCCGAGTAACAAAAACCCAGTGGGACAAAAATAACCTCGGTCGAAGGGGAAAAAGTGCACAACACAAATTTCACGTTTCGAGACCATATATGTAGGCATCTCCCCCTGATGTCTACGGTCATAGGAGATCGGATAACTTCCGTAAATGATACTACCAACACATTTCTCGAAAGTGGAATCTAGGCAATGACTTAGTGAGCAAGTCTGCCATACTGTCCTCAGATTGAATCTAGTTCAAATTGATTTTGAGGAGAGTCTGTTGTTGCTGATTATCCTTGGTGTTGTCGCTTTTGATGTAGCCTTGCTTCATTTGTTTAAAACGAAAAACATTATCCTAAATACTCGTAGGCTCATCTTGTGGTAGACTTCAAACCACAATTGTTCGAATATGCGTAATTATGGATCCAATCCATAAACATTCACAAACCACTTCGTGAAGAGCAAGAATCTCTGCATTATTCGAAGATATAGCGACTAAGGTCTATTCTGTAGACCTCCAAGATATCACGGTCTTTTCCCATGGTGAATACTTAACCAGTTTGGGAACGACCTTTGTATGGGTCAGAGAGATACCCAATATCAGCAAAACCTTCCAAAACACATGTCGTTTTAGGATGGGGATAGTGGACGCAGACCAATGTGGGGGGCGATCCTGGTGTGTGATGGGTCTGAATCCATCATCTCTCTGTAGGGATAGAACAAGCCCATATCAATCATACATCTCAAGTATCGAAAGATATCTTTTACACCAATTCAATGGCGTTGCGTTGACGCAGAGCTATATCTTAGCTAACAAGTTCATTGTAAATGAGATGTCTAGTCTTGTGCATTGAGCTAAGTACAATAATGCACCTATTGTACTCAAGTAAGGCACTTCTGCCTCTAGCACATCTTCGTCATCATCCTTCAGACGAAGAGGATCCTTTTCAGGATCAAGACTAAGGACGATTATAGGGGTGCTTGAAGGTTTGACCTTGTCAAAATGCCTAAGCATCTATCAACACGATGCTCAAGTTTCAAACCGAGACATAATCATGTTCTCCCAAAATCCTTCATCTCAAACTCGGATGAGCCGCGAAACTTGTTATGGAAACGCGTGGGCATATCCCTTCCCAATCAAGTAGTCATTTTAGTGAGCGTTTCAACCTCCGTGGTCTAGAGTCACTTGACTTGGGTAAATGAAGTTCACTATGAACCTTCATGTATATTCCGTGTCTAAATCCCCATAGAGATATGTAGTGACCACATTTGTAAGCTGCATAATCAATTATTCGGAAACTACCAAACTGATAGGGTAGTGGAGTGCAATGACATCCATTACGAGAGAATATGTCCCATCGTAGTCGATTCCAGGGCGTTTTGTGAGAAGCCTTGCGCCATAAGGCGAGATTTCCATCTCTTTTTCTCATCACGCTTTCTAACGAAGACCCATTAGTCAATAGGTTTTATGTTAGGAGGTGTTGGCATCACTGGCTCAAAAATCTTCCTCTTTGTTAGAGAATCCAACTTAACCTGGATCACATCTTTCCATTTAGGACAAATCTCTCTACGTTGTCATTCTTTCATTAACGGAGTGTGGTTCGATATCGTTTGACTCAACAAACTCATGCGCAATGAAATACGCAACTACATCATCAATTATGATGGAGTTTCTATCCAACGTCTCATGTACACTAGTGTAATTTTCATAGAACTCTATATTCTCAGGAATGGGTTCTGACATTGAGGCGTCCCCCAACGGTAACCATAACCAAGAAGATACATATGAGACGGATTTTGAGTGTCGATGATCAAAGGATTGAAATGTGCCAAAGTATCCTTCGAACCCACGGGCCTCCCACACATTCTAGCTGGGGCCATGGCCTATAACGCCAGAGTGCCACTCTCTTTGGCGTTGGCGCTATACCTACCTCCGTGTAGGGTGGCGCTACGTCCTCTCGTAGGAACATACTTCCTTGCAGGCATGTTTGCAGCATATTTGTGTGATCTCGTCACTTTAACAGGGATAGAGATGAGACATAGTGGGGACAGGCCACGACAATTCTTGTCGTTCCTACTGAACATTCATGTTCTTATCTCCTCCTAACGACAGGAAGATTGTCTCATCAAAGTGACATCCGCAAATCTAGAGGTAATGAGATCGCCATGCAAGGGCATTAAGTGGTGGACAATTGTTGGTGTCTTAAATTCAACGTAGTTGCCCATTCGTCTATAAGGACCCATTATAGAGCGTTGTGGCGGCGCAATTGGCACATAATTTGCACACTCAAATGTGCATAAGTACGATTTGTACCCAGTCACTAGCTGTAATGCAGAGGTAGATTGAGTGGTAGTGGGTCGTAGACGAATTAGCATAGCTGCATGCGATATTGCATCACCCCAAGCGGATAGAAGGAGGTTGGTGCGTATTACCAATATCCTGACGACCATCGTAGTCCTTTTCGCGAGACCATTTGGGTGTGTTCATGGGAATATAATATCCAACATTAGTCCCAATGTAATAATCATCGAAATTCTTCGATGTAAACTCTCTAGCAATGTCAAATCCAATTGACTGAATAGGATGATTCAGGGAGTGAGCCCGTTGTCATATAATATGCGCTAGGAGTGTAGCATAAGCAGCATTTACAAATGGACAATGGCACAACACGTGACCAGCGTGTTTGCGTGTCAACCAACATCATGAGATATTTAAACATCCGCAAGTTGGTTGACCTAGTCCACAGAATCCCCACGGATTCTCTGTAAGAACATAATGAGTATTTCACTTCCTTTGCATAGGACGGTCTCAGTCCTAATTTCCCTAAGGAATGGGCTTTGTAAAACGAGCGAGAGGCTTTAGAAGAAACCAATGAGAATCTTGGTTAAGCTTGACCGTCTGAAACGCTATTTTGAATCAAGTTAGTGATTGCAGCATCACCAAGGGCGCCATCACCATGATGGACGCCATCCATGGCGTCATGGATAGGGACTATGCCAGCCTTAGCTAGGCTGGTGGTGGACGGAGGCGGTGCCCTAGGCAGCAGCGTTGGTCACACTTAGTCCAGGAATCAACTTTTGTTTCATGCTTCATTTCGCTCGATAGAAAAAATGTCCATGTGAAGTCTTTAGTAGACGGATCATCATATCATGACAAGGATGACCTATCCTGTCGTGACAAAGCTAATATGTGTCTAAATCCAAGAGATCTTCTCTCATAACTTTATTGGATTTAATAGCTCGAATAGTGACATAGAGTCCACTAGAGAGACACATAAACTTCTCTAAGATGCGCATTTATTCACAATCATTAGAGGTATTGCAAAGGAACTCATTTCCGTTCTCTACATGCGTTTTCTCATGGAATCCGTTGGCTATTCGTAGGTGCGATTCGCCCTAGAAGCGTAGAGAGTTTCTGTGACAGTAATCAAGGTGCCATTTGGCAAGGGGAACTTGGGCTATTCCATGTCCTTGAATTCATATTGATGGCCCAGCCATCGTAGTCACAAAGAATAAAAATGTAGTCATAATGTAAAGAACTCGAAATTTTATTCATAAGCCAACGGAGTTACATCATTGTCTCTTTGACAAGAAAATCTAATCCAAAAAACTAGTTAATGCCAAACAATAGTAGTCGTCTAACTTATTTCGGTAATTCCAACGCAAATGTGACCAGGTGAGTAGAGAGATGTTGGTGTAGTAAACCTCTCTCAAGTACCACTAATCTCAAAACCTTCCTACACATCACATTTGTATTGAGTACGCCTACTTTGAAGAAAAAATAATGTCATTGGCATCTAGTACAAAATAATATGGCAATTGCCTATTACATTTCTTGGAAAATAAAAAGACTTAAACAGAATTGGCGATCTATTGATCCCAGCCAGATTTGTAGTCTTCAACTCTTCACTCTAGATCATCTTCTTGATCTTCTTGTTCCATATAGTAAGCTTCTCTTGCTTCACAATATGCTTTATAGGCGGTGACAAGTTCTTCACGAGCTCTACAAATGTGTGCCCAATGATCAGACACTCCACATCAAGAACATACATCTCTTTGCTCAAACTCCATTGATTGAGGCGCTTTGAAAGCGTCATTTAGATGGCTCTTAGTATTGGTGGCACCACCAACATGGCCAGAGGCGTTGCCTCCCTCTCTCTTTCCACGTTTACCTCTTTGGTTTCGTGTTCGCCTATTTTGGCAATTACCTTCCCAAGTAGAGCGATTATATGGACCAGAACGTCCAGAAGTATCCCTAAGATTAGGGTTTCGCTCTTGACGCACTCCCTTTGGGGCGGACTATAATTGGATTCCGGAATATGTTATGTTCCCACGGATCTCGAATTATAGTTCTTCACAAGGATGTTGTCATGCTTTTCAGCGACATTTATAGCTCCAATGAGCTCATGAAACCTTGCGATTCGTCTTGCAGTAACATAGATTCGAATGTTCTTAGCAACCATCAATGCAGAGACGGGGAAAGTAGAGAGAGTCTTCTTAATCAACATCGCATTTGTCATCTCTTTACCACAGAATTCCATTAAGGATTTAATGCGAAGTGCTTTCGAGTTGTAGTCAAGAACTGACTTGAAATCACAGAAGTGGAGGCTATGCCATCTCACTTCTAGGTCAGGAAGCATGGAGTCACGGACGTTGCCAAATTTTTCTTCGAGTGAGACCCACAGCCTTCTGGGGTCTTCTTCATTCATACACTTGTACTGGAGCGAATCATCCATATGACGAGTCATTAGGATGATGGCTTTTGCCTTATTTGCCTCTAAGGCTACTCTATTTGCTTTTAAAGCCTGACCTTGCTCAACAGTTAGCACGTCCTGGCTAGGCTTGAGAATCGTATACAAGATTCCATCGGCCTTGAGATGGTGACGGATATCACGAACCCACCTGTGATATTCAGAGCCAGTTGTTCCCAATGGAGCAAAGTCCAATTTGTTCAGGTTACTCATCCTAAAAGAGAACAAGAAATTAGGGTTAGTTTTGGAGCGAAAAAGGCTACCACGAAAACAAATAAAATTTCTGAGCGTAGTCGCTTCCAAGAAATTAGGAATTTCCGAGCGTAGTCGCTTCCAAGAAATTAGATTCAAAGAGGGGTTGGATTAGATCGAAACAATGATGTTTGCGGTCGATCGTTTTATCTCAACAAACTCTAAGTTTGGAGAACTCTACAAGCTCCAAGCTTGAAGTGAGCATGAACCCCACAGTTCGGCTTAATTTGGTCCCCTATGATAAAGAAAGGGGGGTAGAAGAAGGGATGTTGGAAGTCCCCCATAAAAAGATGAGAAAAGTAATAAAAACTTCAAAAACGAGAACTTTTAGAAAAGTTTACCTTGAAAAATTGCCGGAAATCTTGACTGGAAAAGTTGGCCTGAAAATGTCGCCTGAAAAGTGGCCGGAAGTCGGCCGGAAAAGGTTGACCGACGGGGTTGACAGAGTTGACCAACCTGCTAACGTGGCACCGGTTACTGACGTGGCAAGCTGACTGGACACCTGCGTGGACGTTGACGTGGTAGGCTGCTTTTTGGTTCTGGGCCTGCTTCTTTGCTTATGGCCTGAGTCTGTTTCTGGGCTTTGGGCTGCACCTCAGTTTCTGGGCCTAGGGCTGCGTCTGATCTGGGCTGACGTCTGCTAGGTTGACTTTTCTTCTGGGTTGGTGGCCAGGCGGCGGTTCAGAGCAATGGATCTTCAGGTGACCGATTCAGGTACTTATAAGCCAATTCCGGTGATGAGTTTTCCGGTTCCGGGGATCTGGGGTCGAGGAGCTTCTGATGGTGGAATATCGTTGTCAGAGGCTGAGCGAAAGTCTTTGAGCCGGGCATGGAGACTTTCGTCACTTCCGGAGGCCGGTTCGGGGTTGTTTCGGCAGGTTCTGGAGGTGGCGCCACCGGTTCTGGGCTCCTGAGGTTGATATCTTCAAGTTGGGCGGCAGAGGTATATGGGATTTGAAGGCTACGAAATTATCGTTTCAGGGTTAGGGCTTCATGCTGATAACGTGTTGTAGGGAATCAAAAATTGAAAGAAATTCACTGTGTATTCTCATTGATAATAGGGGCCTCTTTATATAGAGGATTACAAAGCATAGAGTTCAAATCATACAACGAAAGATAATCTCTAGATTCTTCTAATTAAACTCTATTACCACTAGGTCAAGTAACCTAGGGTTTGGGCGAGACACACAAATAGAGGTTTACTTGAACACTATTATAATATAATTGTTTTCTAGTCTAGTTGGTGAAGTGTAAAACATTTTTGGGTTTTTGTCAATTTACCCCATTTTTAGAGATTTTTTTCCCATTTACCCCATTAAGTTTTTTTAATTCTCTCTTATTCAAAACACTCTAATGTGGCCTTCCTTATTACCCCATTAAGATTTTTTTTTAAATTTTTTTAATACCATTTTACCCTCACCCCTTTGAAACTTAGAGAAAGAGAAAACCATAGGAGACTTCACCGGAGCCCGGTCACCCGCCGCCTGAATCCGGCCAACTTTGGCCGAATTCCCGTCACAGATGGCCTGTTTCCTATCACCGACCTCCAAAATCCGGTCACCTGCCGCCGCTCACCGGAATTTGCTGAAAATCTCACCGGAAAGGTTTTTTTGCCCCCAATAGACCTCTATTGCCCCCTATTGCCCTTCAATAGACGACTATCAGCCATGTATTGCCCCCCAATAGACTTCTATTAGGGGCAATAAAGGTTTATGAAACCTCGCCAGAAGTCTCCAAAGAGATTGTTGTAGATCTCATATGGGGTTGGAGAGGTTTATTGGCCTCTAAATAAACATGTATTGGCCCCCATTAGACTTCTATTGCCCCCTAATACCCATTTATTTCTTAAAATTAGATAAATGAAACTTTGATTAAAGAAAAAAAACGAGGAGATTACATCAATTCAAAACGTCTACTTCCCCCCAATAGAAGTCTATTGCGCCCCCCCCCCCCCCCCCCGCGATAATTTTTTTTTGCTGGTCCAAAGTAGATCATTCAATCAATCACAACCTTAGAGAAGACGACGCCGATGATGACGACGAAGTCGGTGCTGGAAAACAACAGGGAAGAAGGCCGACGGAGGGATTAGTGTGGGGAAGAAGGTTCGGATTAGACTCGGAGCTTTTGTAATTAAGATCCTCATCGTCGACGACGTCCTTGTACAGAGAGAGAGAGAGAGAGAGATGGATCCTCGTCTTCGGCATGGGCGTTGGGGTCCTCCTCCTTGCAGAGAGAGAGAGATGGATCTTCGGGTCCTCGTCGACGTCCTTACAGAGAAAGAGATCGGTGATGAGAGAGAAAGTGAGAGAGAGAGTCGACGTTGTCCTTGCAGAGAGATCAATGATGAGAGAGAGTTGGTGAGATCTGAATGTAATTTTTAATTTTTTGGAGCCCAAAATCGTCATTTAGCTATCAAGTGGGGTTAATGGAAACAAAATTTTGTTGGTGGTGTAAATGGGCTAATTT
Source organism: Rosa lucieae (assembly GCA_024704745.1). Lineage (NCBI taxonomy): Eukaryota > Viridiplantae > Streptophyta > Magnoliopsida > Rosales > Rosaceae > Rosa > Rosa lucieae. The sequence goes on along the minus strand of CM045494.1, from coordinate 25,320,192 downwards.
TAGTCTATTTTAGTGCTATGGGACTATGGGTCAAGAACCCAATATTTTTCTCTTAGACTGACCAATACAAATTGACAAGGTAAACTACCACTTCAAAAAATATGGAGGTCGAAATGCTCATTTTATGAATAGAATTATCCTATTGAAAATAGAATTGAACAATCTCAATATAGGCAATAAGCCATTATAATGAAATAATTAAAGCATTTATGTGCTCGGTTTTTATTTCTTTTAAATAACTTTGTACTTCTTTTTTCATTACACTTGAGAAGATCATGCTCTTATGTAGTTATTAGAGCTATATATATATATATATATATATATATATGCTCTCTAGAATCGGCAACCATCGTGTCATTCTCTTAACGGAAGGTTGCGACCGGAAAGATTGATAAACAGATATTATTAAGGGATCCCTATTATTAATTCCTTTGGACCAAGCTCCACAAAGTAGCTTAACGGGAGTTGCTTGTTTGCTTTAAGCAAGAGCTTTGTGTAGCTTAACGGAGTTGCTTATCTATACTCTTATTAAAAAAAAGAGACTTTGTTAGTCAAAACTGAAAATTTTGACAAATTTAACCCTGAAAAATTAAAAAACTTTGAGAATAAATTAAATCATAAGGATAAATAGGACAATTATAAAATAGATTTTTATTAAGAAAATTAAAAAGAAATGATTTCACAACCCCCACTTTTCTCTCCCACTATTTTCTCTCTGCAATAATTAATATTGAATCTATTTTTTCTGCAATAACTACCCATATTTTTTTTTTGTTTAAACGAAAATTTTTCATACACTTACACAGCATGTGATTGCATACTAGTTTGCTTTAACCAATGAAGCCGTCGTTTTATGCAACACCGTTACATAAAATACCAACTATTCAAATTGCCAGCCTACTTAAATCTTCCATTCGGCGTCCAATACTAGCAACTTGGGAGTGGGGCACCACAAAGGCATCGGTTATGGAAATACGACGTGGTGTCAAAGCTCTGCAACTTCCCACCAACCGGAATCTTACCACACAACCTGTTGTAGCTCACATTGAACAACTGCAAATTATCCAATTGGGTCAAGTGCTCCGGAATACTCCCTGTGATCCTGTTATGGTTCAAGTCCACCGAACTCAAGCTTGTCGAAAACACCACCTTGGACAGATCGAAGTCCAGCATGTTCCTCGACAAATCCACAGCCTGGGTCGTCTTGTTCAACCCGAATATAACTGACGCATCGCCTTCAAGCTTGTTGCGTGACAAGTCTATTTGAACAAAGTTCATGTTAGCAAATGAGGTTGGGATTTTGCCTGTGAGCTGGTTGTGGGAGAGGAATAGACCCGGAACGTTGCCAACGAATCGTCCGAATGAGCTAGGAATATGACCTGCAGTCACATTATTAAATATCAAATGAGGAAATACTGTATAAGATTAATATTTGGGGAAATTTTCATTTGATATATACCTGTGAGCTCGTTGCGATCTAAATGAAGGGCTAATAAGTTCGGTAGCTGAGAAAGCGAGCTGGGGATGGAGCCTGTGAAGTTGTTGAAGTTGAGTTCGAGGAAGGTGAGGTTCTTGAGCTGGCTGAGGAAGTCAGGGATTGAGCCTGAGAGGCCGTTCCAGCTGAGCCTGAGCATCTTGAGGTGCTTGAGCTTGGCGATGGAGGGCTGGATGGGACCGGTGAGATTGGGGAGCTTGCGGAGCACGAGGGTTTCGAGGTAGGGCAAGTCTCCGACTTGGGCGGGGATTTGGCCGGTGAGGCGGTTGTCGGTGAAGATGGTGAGGGAGTTGATGCGGTTGGTGTTGGGATCACACTCGACGTTGTACCAGCCGGTACAGCAGTCGGAGTTGGATTTCCATGAGGACAAGATGTAGGGGTTGTTAAAGGCTTTCTTGATTTCGAAGAGAACCTTTTTGTCTTGAGGGTTGCAGAGCTCAGAGAGAGTTGGGGTTAGGATGGTGGAGAAGAACAGAGAAAAGCAGAGAAGGGTGGAGAGCTTGAGGTCCATGATTTTGGATTTTCGGTGAGATCTGAGATTGAGAAATTGGATTTGAAGAAGTTCTGAATTTATAGGTATGGCATATGTCCGATAAGTCAAAGAATATGCGAATTGGGGTGATGTATATACTATATAGTGACGGAAGCTTTGGTTTATTGGATATCCAAAGACCACAGACTAATTAACATGGTTTGCTGCATATTTTAGTCGGTAGTGCATTCCAACCTGCAATACATAATTGTTATTTTAATAGCCAGAATCTATCCTCATTACTCCATTAACTTATTTATAGTTAAACATGTAAATGGGTCGGATTTTGATCCAGACCCGATCCAGATCCGTGGCTATTGGACGGGTTTGGATCGAACATTTTGATCCGTTGATCCGTTAATGACCCGAATCCTTTAATCCGTTTATTTAACGAATCAAATATGGGTTTAGATCGATCCGATCCGTTAATGATCCAACCCGTTTTCGTAATAATAAAATATTATTTTTATTAATATATTATTTTAAAATATATATAAATATAAAATATTACAATTTTTAATACAATGTATAAACGGCATTATCAAAAAAAGATGTCTAAAAATGGACATTCCCAAGATTCAAGATACATTATCAACAAAACATGTTAAGAATGCCAAGATTCCAAGAAGCTTTATCATTTATGAATAAAGGTTTGCATGTTTAGTTGACCAAAAGGGTAAGAACGGTGTAGAACAATAGAAATTCAAAAATATTTGAAATTATAAACGGATCGGATTAGCGGATCGGGTATCCGTTAATCCAGCGGATACTGGTTTGGATCAAGCTATCAATGATCCGCGGGTTAACGGAGCGGGTTTGGATCGAGTTTTTTCTTTTAGTAAACGGATTTGGATTTAGGTCGATCCGATCCAAACCCGGTCCATTTACAGGTCTATTTATAGTTCTGAAATAAAGATAAGCGGAGCTCCAAGCACCTTCTACTTTGGGGTGTTATTTGGGGAAGTGATATGTACGCGTATTCTAACATATGGGGTATGCTTTTATTTAATTGTCTAACCAATGCTTGACAAAAGGAAAGACTTGGGCATAACAACAACACAAAGACGATTCATCCAAAGTTTCAAATCATGGATATAATCTCAGCAATCAATGGTTAGAAGTACAATAGTGTTGCAACTTTAAAACACTACACTCACAGTAATTTACCAAAATGAGATGGTTGAGCTTGACTTGAGGGTCAATAACTAACCTCACTTATCTCTATTTATCTATAACAATTGCTTGCATGTTTTGCCACATCACTTACCACTTACTCTGAAACTCATTTAGATTTGGATTGTGTAATGTAATATTAGGAAGAAAGTGGCATGAAGTCATGAAGCACGAAAGCTAGGGAAGTAAAAAGGCACAGTTAGCCGCATAACTTTATCATTGAACAAGTCAAAAGTGAGGGCTACTTCAGTAATCCTTATCTGTGTGCTGGATCCTGCAGGCAAATTGATGAAGATGACTTCGAAAAGAAAAGCAAAGCAATTAATAAACAACGGCATTGCAAATATAATCAGCATATATATATATATATATATATATATACATATACATATAAATATATACATGTACAGATCATATCCAGAGCGGAGCTCCGGTTTGAAAATTTACCTGTGAAGTTCGAGTTTTGGATCACTTTTCGGTCGCATATCACATCTCGACCGTTCAGTTTTTAGGTACTAATGTATATATCGTCTCTGCAAATAGTGTATATATATATATATATATATATGTGCGCTTAACGTAGCGTTGCTTCTTTCTTTCGTCTCTCTTGCTTAAATCCCACAACCCTCCACCGCATGGAGCTTCCCCAAGTGCCTGTTTTCCTCAGCCAGTGGAGCATTGACATTCTTGCGCAGAGGTAATAGGTAGAAGTAGTGACATATGCTTCGAATTAATGAGCTTCCAATTCTTTTAGGATTTTCAAAATTTTATTATATAAACAGTTATGAAGAGATCTTAATTCTCGTTTGACTTTATCCATAGGAATCATAAAGAGATTTATGACCTAACTTAATTAAACCCAAGATTTAGTAGAGTCAAAGTTGTCTGCTTGCTTGTTCGTAGCTAGTTTTGGACAGAGGAGGACTAGAAATGGTTTTCGTCTCTGAGCGCGCACCTCCCAGAGGGAAAGCGATTGGGACGAATATGAATGGCTTTAACAGAACCAGAGACCCTCGACTGACTGTACCCTACCAATAATAATTCTTGTATTGTAGTAAACGAAGATAAATGTTTGTTTTTTTTTTTTTTATGGGAAAAATGACAAATTAATATATGACTATGAGTCTTAATTATTTGAACTGTTAGAGAATTAGGCTTTTGCATCATTTAGCCGGTAAGACTTATCAATTCTGGTGTCAATGTTAATAAGTTGTGACCTATTGGTTAGCTAATCTAACTAACACTATGGAGGTCATGAGGTCAAATCTCAATGATATCAGGAATGTGATGGGATGAGGTGGGGAAAAATTGTCATCTAGAATAAAATAAAAAATAAAAAAAAGGATTATGGATGACTGCTACATTACATTAATACGTGGTTGTCTCGTTCAATATAATAAGCATAGATAAATGGTTCAATATAATAAGCATAAATAAATAACAAGAATAGATTGAAAATTATTATATTCTTCTATGCACTGACGGTGCAGGTGACTCAATATTTATAAAATAATCTCAACGCTTGATATTTATATTCAATTTTTTTTGTTAATAAACAAAAAGTGTATTTAATACAATCTAACCATCCATTCATGTTAGTATAAGTGCATGTCGATGCTCTGAATTCTTTTCCTGAATAGATGGGGTAGTACAAGATATGTCAAGTGGACCAATTATCAAGTTTCAAATAGATGAAGGAATCAAATTAGTACAAACCATGAACACGTGCTGGCATGCATGGTTCAAGATTATAAAATTTATCTAGTTTATATTGTACACAGTTTAACTCAAGTTTGACTACACTAGAAAAGGCAACCGCGCGATACCGCGGGAATTAGATTTGTTAGTTTTTAACAATTTTTTATGTAGTGCTTAGTTGTTAAACAATTTTTTTCTTTAATTCTGATAAAAAATGTAATAGATCATAGTTACATAAGTTTGAGAAGTACAATTTTAGATTGTAACTTAAGCAAATTATGGCTGATTCATAAACAAAGTCTCTATAGTGCAAGTTTTAATAAGCTGCTTGAACAGATTACACATCTGCGAGAACTACAATTACAAAAATATGATTAATGAAACTCTTCCAATTTTAAGATTAAAAAATAAAAAAAAAATAAAAAAAACCTACTTTAGGTATCATTTGTAGAAATTTATAAATACAAAACAGAATTGTTCTCTCATAAAAAAATAAAAAATAAAAAAAAGAGAGATTGTAATTTTAGTTAAAAGTTGGGGGCAAAACCGTCATTCAACTGTTACATGAATAGTGATGAACAGTGGATCTATCTTTAGTATTATGTATTATGTGGAAGCCTCTAAGAATATAAAATGTTATTTAGAATAAATGAGTATCGTATCCAAAACTTTTTAAGGTCTTGTATCTCTCTACTCATTGATAATGATTTGATGTTATAATTTTTATTTAGTTAATTATCTACAACCATTCCGTGTTTCACACATCACCCAATTAAAAAAAAAATCACAAGATTAATGGCTTAAAATTTCTCCACATATATAAGGAGTAACGTTAAGACTTAAGAGTAATGTCTTGGATTAGAAATTAAGGCATGGCATATATAAGTTCTTACAAGAAACATATGTAGAACCATTCCCCATTGCGAAATATATCACGCAAAGTGTCACGCGAGAAACTATTAAAGGAAAGAAATAAGTCATTAGTCTGCATTCAAGTGACAGCAGATATGCTGGAGAGAATGATGGATCGAGCATCTTATCTAATCAATCTAGGATTGATTGTGGGATCTTGATTATTTGTATTTACAACTTTTATTTCCTAGAATAGAACAATGATAGGTTTATGTATCAATCACTTGTACAATTGTATTCGATTAATCTAACACACATATTCAAACATGATTTTTTTATGGTATCTCTAACCGACAACCTTTCGCTACAACCAAACACCAAAACACCACCACATCAACACCATGGTCGAATTTATCGAAAACACATACATTCCAAAAGCCAAAAACTATTCTTCATCCAAATCCATGGAGGAGATTGAGACAAAATTACCTGACCCTTTGGTCTTGCACCATTCTGATACACCAGGACTCATCCTAGTTAACAAACTACATGATGGACACAATTACGGACAGTGGAGCCGCTCAATGCTTCTCAGCCTTAGCGCCAAGAACAAGTTAGGATTGATCGATGGAACAATACAACTGCCTCCAGCTACCGACCCGAAATTTCCCATGTGGAAACGTTGTAATGACATGGTGTTGACCTGGATTCTTCATTCAATCCAGCCCGACATAGCCCACAGCATGATTTTTTCAGATACGGCAGCTGCAGTATGGAGTGATCTTGAGGACAGATTTTCACAAGTGAATGATTCCAGGATCTATGAGATTTGACAAGAGATCGTTGAATGTCGCCAAGGCTCTCAATCGGTTTCTGTACACTACACCAAACTCAAGGCTCTTTGGGATGAACTAGCTTCCTATTAGGAACCCATCATGTGTAGCTGTGATGGTGCTAAAACGCTGGCCAATATTTGAGAAAAAAAAGAAAGGGCTATGCAGTTTTTAATGGGGCTAAACGAATCTTACTCTAACATTCGTGGCTCAATCCTGATGATGAACCCTCTCCCAGACACAAAGAAGGTCCATGGCCTCATCCTTCAACATGAGTGGCAGATGGAAGCGGCAACCCTTCATGAACACCCACCGATTTCTCATGCTATGCAAGCTGCACGCACATCAGGCATACCAAAAACTCCTTTCTTTTGTAAACTGCTGAAGTGTACGTATTGTGAATAGGAGAATCATCTAGTGGATCGATGCTACTACCTTAAAGGATTTCCAGTAGGCTACAAATGGCATGGAAAGAATGTGAAGCCTAGAAACAAGAGGCCCGCTGCCCACAACGTGGAGATAAAGACAGAATCTGCTAATGAGAGCCCAACTTTCACTGCTAAAGAATACAAGCAAATCATGGCTTTGCTTCACAATAAAAATGGTAATGATCAACCATTCGCAAATGCAACAGGTATATTCACACCCAATTCCAATGATATACAACATGACTCTCATTCAACTTTATATTGGATTGTACATAGTGGAGCAACAGACCATGTATCTCATCTTTCACCTACTGACAATAATATTAAGGCATCACATGATTTCGTTGGGTTACCTAATGGAGGGCAGGCTGCCATTGAAAGTATTGGATCTATTAAATTGTCCAAATATTTATCTCTTGATGGGGTCCTACATGTGCCTAAGTTTCATGTGAATTTGATTTCTGTGAGTAAATTGACCCGAACCTTGAAGTGTATCATGATATTTTACCCAGATTTTTGTGTTGTTCAGGACGTGGATACGAAGAGGACTATTGGCCTGGGTAAGCATTTTAATGGGCTCTATTACCTCACACCAACTCAAAATCCACACCTAGCCAATCATATCACCCTCACCTCGGATCTTTGGCATCAGTGTCTTGGGCACCCATCTTCTGCACCTGTCTAATTTCTATCTCAAGCAATTCCAGAAATTATGTTTAATCCTAACCATGTTTGTGATATTTGTCCCTTAGCAAAGCAAACTCGTTTATCTTTTCCTTCAAGTTCAATAAAAACAACCGCACCATTTGATTTGATTCATTGTGATATTTGGGGACCACACAAAACTCACACACATTCTGGAGCTAGTTATTTTCTCACCATTGTCGATGATTTCACACGTTTTACCTGAGTTCATCTTATGAGTTTCAAATCCAACACTCAAACACTCTTGAAATCATTCTTTTCTTGGGAAAAAACACAATTCAATCGTGTCATTAAAATACTTCGTGCCTACAATGGGGGAGAGTTCACATCCACGAGTGCTTTCTTTGATGAGCATGGCACTATTTTGCAGCATACTTGCATCTACACCCCCCAACAAAATGGGGTCGTAGAGCGCAAACATCGCCATCTTTTGAAAGTTGGTCGTGCTCTTCTATTTCAATCAAATTTACCATTAAAATTCTGGGGTGAAAGTGTTCAAACCGCTTGTTATCTCATAAACCGTCTTCCCACGCCTTTACTTTCTAATAAATCTCCATATGAACTCTTGCATAGCATACCTCCAACTTATTGACATCTCCGGATCTTCAGTTGCTTATGTTACGCAACCAATCTCACTTCCTCTCACAAATTTGATTCTCGTGCTCGTCGATGTATTTTTCTTGGGTACCCTCATGGCCAAAAGGGCTACTGTCTCTATGATCTTGAAAACAAAAAATTATTCACTTCCCGAGATGTGATTTTTCATGAACATATTCTTCCTCTAAATACATTGCCACTTGAGGAACAAGATGCTTACCCAGTCCTACCCACTCCTACCATCGACCTAGCCCAATCTCAGCCCATTCTTTCTCAAGAGCCCGCTCAACCCATGCTTTCTCAAGAACCCGCTCCGCCCAGTTCATCTCCTGATCACAATCTCCCTCTTTCTTCTTCGACACCAGACGCAAACCCATCGGTGCCTACTTCTTCTCCATCGATTTCTCCTTCTCCACCATCGTCACCTACCTTCCTTTCATCGGTGCCACCATCCCTGTCGTCGACTTAGCCCACTGCAGATCCATCCATGCCGCAATCCCAATCTCAATCCCCGACTTCATCCACACTATTCCAATCACTAATTTCCTCAATTCTGGCCCGACTACATCAGCGGCTTCTCCGCCGTCATCAGTGCATGTTCCTCCTCCTATGCCGGTCCTTAGACGCTCCCATTGTCCCAACAGCCACCACTTTATCTTAGAGACTACAAAACCAATCATGTCGTTTTGCTTGACCCGGTTGCTTCCTCTTTCTCCGCATCCGGCACTCGATACCCACTTCAACGGTATGTATCCTACTCTGGGTTATCTCCTGGTTATCATTCTTTTGTGCACAATGTTTCTCAATTGGTTGAACCAGCTAACTATGAGTAGGCTCGTCTAGACCCTCAATGGGTTGAGGTAATGAATTCTGAGAATTCTGAAATTCGGGCACTTGAAGATAATTATACATGGTCCATGGTTCCTCTACCTTCTGGTCACCAACCCATTAGCTGCAAATAGGTCTTCAAGATCAAATACCATGCCTACTGCACCATCGCGCGTTACAAGGCCTGGCTGGTCGCAAAGGGATTCACCCAACAAGAAGGTATTTATTACAAAGATACCTTTATGCCTGTAACAAAATTGATTACCGTTAGGTCTCTGTTAGCTGTTGCTGCAGTGCGATATTGGCCTTTGCACCAAATGGATATGCAAAATGCCTTCCTACATGGTGAGCTTCTTGAGGATGTCTACATGCTGCCTCCTCCCAATTATTATCGGCAGGGGGAGAACGTGGTTTTTCGACTTCACAAATCCCTTTATGGCCTTAAACAAGCATCTCGTAGCTGGTTCCAATGATTCTCTTCTGCCATTCAAGAAATTGGTTTTCAGCAGTCCGGTGCCGATTATTCATTATTTACACATGTCCATGAGAATTCCATTACTGTGATATTACTTTATGTTGACGATCTGGTTATTACAGGAAACAATGAGAAGGCCATTAGTGATCTCAAGTAGTTTCTCAACAGTTGTTTCAAGATTAAAGATCTTGGACCACTCAAATACTTTCTTGGCATAGAAGTTGCACGCTCCAAAGCTGGAATTTCAGTTTCTCAACTTAAGTATATGTTGGATATATTGGAGGAGCGACTTGAATCATAAACTTTCGCAAGCATACGAATCGTTGTCAAGTAAGGGAAGTATTTGAACCTTAATTATCGTATCTCGGGGATTAGGCGTTGGACCTAACCAAGGTAATTGGTGGTAGGATAACTTAAAAGCACACAATGAAAATATATATATATATATATATATATATATTCACAAGGCACCAAGCCTCGGCAATGCTCAGCTTAGCTCACCCTAAGCCTAATCAAAGCCACTAACTTGTAGCCCAAATGAGTTATGCACAATGGAAGGTATAATTTTTTTCGGGAGTTTTGAATTAAGAATTAACTAAATTAAATACAAACTAAAATAAAAGCAAACAACTAATTATCAAGCAACAAATTAAATTTGGATTTTCAAATTAATGGAAATATGGGAGTGTCGGGTGATTCACACTAACTACCTTGTAAATATCGATGCCAATTTCACAAATTCATGCATTTCCTATATGTGCTGAGTCTCGTATTTAGTACCGGTCAATGCTACTAAACCAATTATCCTTTTGATGTATTGATTATGCCGGTTAAGGCCACAATCAACTCTCTAATTTGGGCATTACGCCGGTTAAGGCTGCAATATCCAAAATTAGAGGCCTAGAGAGCAAGATAATAGAGACCTAAGCAAGCTTAGCTACAATTCAGCTAGCTAATGGTCACCACACTTAAATCCTAGATGCCATAAGACTAATAAGTTGTCGATTTATCAATCTATTCATCATAATTGCCCACAACATAATTTCAAAGGTTGACAAAGTCTAGAAACATGCTTCTAAGGACCCACTACTAGAAAAACAGGTCCTTTCACACGGAAAGTGTTGTCACAGAGGTTCACACGGACAATTATCCGTGTATAAAGTGCTATAGTACACACGGAAATCCCTGTGTATATATTTTCCACACAGACTACTATGACCGCATAAGGTTCAAACTGGGACCCAACATTTTTCAATCCAATTTACACACGGAGTCCGTGTGAAATAAACTACAATTCAGAGAATCCTGTAAATTTGTCGGAGCGTAAATTAAAAATTCACACTGTTTTCCATGTGAAATATCTCTTCACACGGATATCTGTGTAAAAATATGAATAATAAGATTCCAGCACCAGCTTTTAGTCATGTCAAATAAGTGTAAATTTAATTTACCCACTGTATTCCGTGTGAATATGTAAAAACATAAGATTCTAATATCAGCGTTTAGTCTTATCAAAATTTTCTTTTCAGTTTACACACAGACTACCTTGTATAGGTTACAATAATTTTTCTACAGCATCCTCTATAAATTCAACATCACCTTTCCTTCTTCTCTAAAAAAATATCATCATCTTTTGTTAACTTTGCCTTCGAACTGAGTTCTGAAGTTCATTCTTTGCATTTTTAGTATTTCATTTAATTTTGTCAATGTCTTCTAAGCATCCAAATAGGAGTCATAATCATGGACGAAGTCATATTCGCACTACATCTCCTCCAAAATGATAATTATCTTTGTAACTCCAGTATAGATGAAAATTGAGAATGTATAAGTTGCACGCATCTTATAATAAGAGCATATTCGATTTTATTGTCCTGCCTTTTAGTAATTGTTTGTAAAATTAGGTAGTGTTTTTACTACATTTGCTTCCATGCTAGTCATGCACAAATGTTTTATTTCTTTATCTATATTATGTGAATGTTATAAGTTTTTATGTGTTATGTATTCTTATTCATCTAATAATATAACATTATTATATTTTCGTTGGGAATGTTTGTAATTTTAATTTTTTTATTTTTTTATAAGTATATAACCTTCTGTCTAACTTTTGTTTAACAATTTCCCACTAACACGTTTCTTTGAATTAAAATTAAATGATGTATATTCCCACGGATTTCTGTGTGAATATTGATTTATATCTCTTTAATCGTCTGCAACCACAACAAAGACATAATTACTGTTTTTATCATTTGCAAAAACACTAAAATCTCTTAAGAGTAGTTCTGCACTTCAAAGAGTGTTTGTTTCCCTTCCAAGAGATTTGATCCATTCAGCTGATTTTTTCATGCATAGGAGTTCTTCATGTCTCAAAGATCTAATGATCTGTAAGTTAGGAATCAACAGATTCCCTTTCTTCATCCACCAATTTCATCGAGGTAATTGGACTCTTCATCTCTCTACACAATGACCACGGTGATGTCTAGGATTCCCTTTCTTCATCCACCAAACACCCAATCCCTCACCCTCCTTTGACTCTTTTGCTCTATCGATACCCCAACTGAATCCCCACCCTATCCGCAAACCCCAAGACCCAGGCAGCTGCGTCGGGTTCGGAGCCCGGAAAAGCCCAAGGACATTATCTGCAGAATAATGGCCAATTGGGGATGGACGACCTCTAGATTTCCAATTCAGTGTCTCATCAACTCCAGATTTTCAGTAAAAACACAAGGTACTCGTGAAGTGAAAACTTTTCAATTGATTATGAGTCTCCCATTTTCTGGAACTTCCAAATGTTTTGGTTAATTTGATTTTCAGATGCAACTGATTTCAGTTTGTATTACTTACATGGATCTTAGATCTGCAAGTAAGGGCATTGATTCACACGCGATTTCGTGTGTTTGTAGCCCTAATTACCTTGAAATTAGCGAATACTCAAACATTATTTCGTAGTATTACTTTGTTTTTTTCATTTGTAGGAAATTATGGTCAAGAGAGGAAAAAGACGAAAGACGCAGCAAATTAGAGCAAAAAGTCAACTCCGACTAAAAGACCAAAAGTCAATTGGTTGACCATCGGGTCAACCAAGTCAACTTGGCCCAATAGCAAGAAGTCCGGGCCCAAGACCAAAGAAGCACACAAGTGAAGACCCAAGCCCATTTGTATTACATCTTTGTATTTAAATTTCAAATTCAAAATTGATGTAATGACAATAATAATTAGTGGATCACACACCTCTCACACATCACACATGTGGATGAAAATATTTATTTGTGTTCACACTAGGCACACACTCACTTACACTTTTACCCTCCGGTTTTCTTTTTATTTTCCAAAATGTTTTCTAAACTTCTAATTCTCTACATTTTTATTAGGTTATTTTAGTCTTTTCATTTTACCCTTTTTCTACTTGTTTTTGAGCCCTTGGATCTAGGGTACAAGTCTAATCTTGACCCTTGAACCCAAGGGGGTATTTAAACACCTTTGCACACACATTGCAGGGGGGAAGACTCATTTTTCAGCACCCTAGGCCTTTTGGCCGAATTTGGGATTTCTCTCCCTTCTCACCTCTTCTTCTCTTCTTCATCCCCCATTCTTCACATGTAAGCTTGCACAAGGAGGAGGCACACATATTTCCGGTATCTAGGCCACCATCTCTACACCATGGCTTCATAAGGGTAGCAAGAGAAGCCATGAAGTTATGGCAATAGCTAGTGACAAGCTTTGCCTTAAATTTCATGGATTTCTCCTCTCTTTCCCTCTTCTTTCTCTCTCTTATTTCTTGCTTATGGTGTTGTTTGATGTGTATTGATATATACTTGTGTGTGACCTCTCATGGTTTTAGGGTTTTGAAACCCAAGTTTAGTTTTATATGGTTTTGTTGAGGAATTAATAAAATTGATGTTTATTCATATGATTTGTGTACTCTTGCTTTAATTTCTTCACTCTAGATGTATGGTTTAGGTTTTCCCCTCCTTAATCTATGTTTGGTGTGTTGGAATTGGAATATTAAATTGGGGAATTTATATTTCAATTTAAATTTTGGCATGAGTATGGTGGAATTAATTTGCCCATTGCATATCTCTATTTCCATTTGGATTTCTTAGATTGTGGTTCTCAAGTCACCCAATTTTGAGTATTATTACCCTTGATTGTCGGAATAGTATTCGGAATTGTTGGGTAGGGTAATTGTTATCACAAATACTCTTTTCGACCTTATTATTTGTGGTGATGGTTGCTAGAGTGTATTACAATCGATTGTCGAAACATAAAGCATTTAGTTTTGAGCACTTATGGCCCTAACAAGGCATAAGGTTTGAGACTAGTATAGGGTAGCCAAAAACTAAGGTGGCGTTCGGTAACGTTTTCAAGTCATCTTTTTCATTTTATAAAATGAAAATGGCTTGAAAATGCGTTCGTTGGTCTGTTTTCAAAAATGCAGAAAATAATTTTTGAAAATAATTTTTTATTTTACACGTAAAACAGGAAAACGACAAATAGACGTTTTCACATTTTCATTCTCATATTTTAGAAAACATGGAGATATATTTTCCAAAACAAAGAAAAAAAAGAATGTGCTCTCTTCTTCCATATTCTCACGTCGCTATCTTCTTCTCAGGTCTCTCTCTCATCTCTAGTCGCAATCTTCTTCGTTTTTGAAAATTGTTTTCGGAATAAGCTACCGGACACATTTTCGGATCTCAAAAATCTAATCTTGTTTTCTCGTTTTTATTTTCAAAATCGGTTTTTGAAAAATCATTTTTAAAAACGTTACCGGACAAGCCCTAAGTATTCTTTCTTCTTCTTGTTTTTGCTTAGGGTTTGACTACTATTTTATGACAATCAATTTAGCTTTCTTTTCGACCTCTTAATGCTAAATGGAAATCCGACAAAACATTTGAAGCATCATTTGAATTAATCATCATCATTCCATATGATTTTAGATTTGTGTGGTGAACCTTGAATTCCATGGGGACCCTTGGTGCGATGCATCCCATCCTTCTATCTATCTTATTTTTATGTCGTAGTTAGTTAGTTTATTTATCATTTATGAAAATCCAAAAATATTGTGACTTTCCCATTACCATTCATTTGTAAATCCATGTGGGCATGAGCATTACAAGCACTTTTGTGTGTTTCACGGCCCTATCTAGGCCTTGCTTGGTGCAAGGCCGTCTTTGTGACTTTGTGTGATGCAAAGTCATGCTTGAACGAGGCTTGGTGCCTTGTTTAGCATTTTTTTTTCTAGTTTTATTTGTTTGTGCAAGTGATTTTCGGTGACCTAGAACCATAGGATTCTTAGCTAGCTCGTAATCCCCGAGGTACGATAAACCGGGACTTAAATACTTCCCATCTTTGATGATCGTGTTGATTGTTACGCGATAGGCGAATGAAAAACGTTCAAATCAGGCATCTCTATGGATATTGAACACATCAATTTGCATTGATCTTAAGTGGATCTCTGGAAGTCTTTGTTTTCTATCTTACTCTCTGATACCCCTTATGGGCAAATGAAGAAACAGTCTTTTTTGGGAGATTGAGAGATTTGGGATATCACTTCGGTTCTGGTCAGTCATGTCAAATCCCCTTTGCATCTAGTACGTGTTTCTCTCTGAATTGGTTGATTGGGTTTTGGGTGGTGTTGATTTGTTTGACTTCTATTGAAGATATTATTTTTGGGTTGTGGTTGAGTTTTGTGGTCTTAGATGTACAAGTAAATAAATGCCTCTTTGTGGCTGTTGAACGCGTTCTTGGATCGATTTGCTAATCTTACTGGGATTGTCTTACAAAAATTCATTAGATGCAAACAAAGACTCAATCTCTACATATATAACACATGTTGGATCTCAAGATTATTCCTTCAAGATATGGAGAATGACCATGAAGAACATGAAATTCAAGATCTGTAGAATCACCATGAAGAACAAAAAGAACAACTATGACTATAATTGAGAATAAACGGAGGAATTTAAAATAAGTATCTAAATATGAATAATTGTAATACATTTATTCTTAAATATAAAGATTAATTATAATTTGGAAATTTAGAAGTTAATATAATTGGGATTCATAGGAGACCCACCTAATATAGCTCACACAGACAAGCTTTCCGTGTGAAAGTGATTTAGCAACGCTTACAACACTTACAAATTGTGAATCTGTGACTGTACTGTGTGAAACTACTCATACACACAGATTTCCGAGTGTATTTCAATGTATTTACACAGAATTCATCCGTGTGAAAGGACCCGTTTTCTAGTAGGTGATATTAACCAATCTTTGTTTAAAATGAGCAATTGATGGTTGGGTAGTAAAAGTCCCTTGATTTTTCCTTGAAAAATGGTAGAAATGATAAATTAAGATAAAGATGAGAGAGAAGATGGAAAATGGAGGATAGTCTCTAAATTGCCAACAGGCCATAGAAAAATCTTAAGCCAAGCAAATTAAATACCCCCTTTTATAGGGTCAAGATTGGATATACCTTAGATCCAATGGCTCACAAGTGAAAATAGGTAAAATGAAAAGATAAACAATCATAAAAATGTAGAGAATTAGAAGTATAGAAAAATTGGAAAAATAAAGAAAATTGAGGGAAAAGAAGTGAGTGGTGCCTAGTGTGAAAAATATCTCCATATAGGATGTGTCATGTGTGTGAGGTATGTGGTCCACTAATTATTATTGTCATTACATCAATTTTGAATTTGAAATTTGAATACAAAGATGTAATACAAATGAGCTTGGGTCTTCACTTGTGTGCTTCTTTGGTCTTGGGTCTCGGACTTCTTACCATTAGGCCAAGTTGACTTGGTTGACCCGATGGTCAATCAGTTGACTTTTCATCATTTTGTCGGAAACCCCATTTTGCTCCAGTTTCGCATAACTTCTTCTGAAATCCACAACTCCACTTATTATATAAATAAAAATAGATTAATTACATAATAATTACTTTGGAGATTAGCTTAATTCTAGTGTTTAGAACGTAATTACGCGCATAAAAATGTGTGTAATCAAGGAGGCTGAACTACTTGGGCTGAAGCTTGCAAAGGTACCTATGGAGCCTGATTTGGTGTTAACTGAAAAATGGAGTGATGCCCTTAAGGATCCTACTCGGTACCGGAGATTGATTGGGAAGTTAATCTATCTTACAATCATTAGACCAGACATTACTTATGCGGTGAACACACTCAGTCAATTTATGCAGGAGCCTAAGCTACATCACCTTAAGACAGCTCATCGGCTTCTGTGGTATCTCAAAGGAGTCCTGGGCCAAGAATTACTGTTTCTTGCACACAGTTTTCTTCATTTGACCGCATATTGCGATGCAAACTGGGCAAGATATCCGATTACATGACGATCAGTGACGGGGTACTGTATTTTCCATTGCAAGTCACTTGTGTCATGGAAAAGTAAAAATCAAGCCACAGTATCAAGATCATCAGCAGAAGCAGAGTATAGTTATATGGCTGCAACTGCTTGTGAACTCAACTGGTTCAGGTACCTGTTGAAATTATGTTGTGATAATCAGCTAGCACATTACAGCAAATCCAGTGTACCATGAGCGAACAAAGCACATTAAGTTAGATTGTCATACGGTTCGCGAAATAATCAACAAGGGTGAAGTCAAGACTGCTTATGTGCAAACTGGAGATCAAATTG
The DNA here is from genome assembly GCA_024704745.1 of Rosa lucieae. Classification (NCBI taxonomy): domain Eukaryota; kingdom Viridiplantae; phylum Streptophyta; class Magnoliopsida; order Rosales; family Rosaceae; genus Rosa; species Rosa lucieae. The sequence continues at coordinate 25,302,926 of CM045494.1, read as the reverse complement.
CAGACTTGCTCACAAAGCCTCTGCGTGCACCAGCCTTCCATGCACATCTCAGTAAGTTGGGTGTCATTGACATCCACACTCCAACTTGAGGGGGAGTATTAAAGGAAAGAAATAAGTCTCTGTCGTGCACCAGCCTTCCAGATATGCTGGATGCACATCTCAGTAAGTTGGGTGTCATTGACATCCACACTCCAACTTGAGGGGGAGTATTAAAGGAAAGAAATAAGTCATTAGTCTGCATTCAAGTGACAGCAGATATGCTGGAGAGAATGATGGATCAAGCATCTTATCTAATCAATTTAGGATTGATTGTGGGATCTTGATTATTTATATTTACATCTTTTCCTATAATAGAACATTGATAGGGGTATATATCAATCACCTGTACAATTGTATTCAATTAATCTAACACACATATTCTAACATCATTTTGTTTAGAAACCTACAGTAGAATTGCCCAACACGTACCACCACAATGCCTCGAGCATAGCGTTCAGATCTAGAGGACTTGCTTATGTCTGAAATTGTTTAGCCACCACAATAAGAACCTAGAATCATACACCAAAAGAGAAGATGAATAATGTGAATTATATTCGTTTGTTTCAGTACTCTAGTTTTAAAGTTTTAGTTTTAATATTATTTAATTATATGTCTGTTTTAATTAAACTTTAATTATAGTTTTAAAGTTTTGTTTCAGTACACCAAATAGATAAACTTTCATTGATAGCAAATAATCAATACAACCTTTAGAGTTGAGGTGGCTTCATAAAAAACTCTGTTTGATTAGAGCAAGTAAAGAGCACCCCCCCCCCCCCCCCAATAGCATCAAACGTTACAATCAACTAATAGAATTTTAGCCAGCCATGGTGGCCCTGCCTCCTTCCGAAATGAACTTCCTTCCACATGACTACATCAAAACTAGAAGGCAAGAATCTGATATCATCAAAAACTCCTCCCTCCACACTAAGGTCTAGTTGTTTCTTACTCAACGCAAAGACAACTGTGATTGATTCACTCTCCACTTCTAATTTCTTGAACCCTTCGTTTAAACACATTTACTATATTTACTATGTTTCCAATAGGGTGCTCACTAGGTTAGCTTGAGGAGAAATACCTTCTTCAACCTCTCATGACACAAACTATATATAGATATAACTGACAGCCTTACTTCAAGCTTGCATTGGTTGAGTCTACTACTGTAGACCATATGATTCCTGGGTATATCATTGGTTTTGGATGATGAAGCTTACCTTCCTTGTTGGTCACTCTTTGGACATCCTGCGAAGCCGGACACTTTTCAAAGTACCGTGGGGAGTTTGAGGTACCAATGGTTGTGTTCAAATTCGTGAGGCTTTGCCTAAAACTTTTCTTTTCTCACTTCAATTTGGCTAGACTGTGGTAGTTCGACACAGCCATGGTGGTCATTGCTCAATATGATTAACTCTTAATTAGATCCAATCCCTGATGTTGCCAGAAACTATTAGAGAACTTGTGCTTCGCGGGCAAACAAAGTATCTTAGCAATCTTGCTCATGGCTCTAGTGGTTAGGGTTCACATTGAACTTGATATTTCAAGAATACTGAAAAATAAATTCAATTTTACACCGACAATGCAGGTTAAATTTAGCATCATATCTATGAGAAATTGGTAAGTGTTTTTTTTTTTTTTTTGGTAAAATAGAACATACCAATATTATGCCCCGCTTCATAGATCAAGAATAGTACACAAGACTACTCCAATAAAACATTTATGCTCAGAGCAGTCTATACCACATAAAAACACCTCGCCTTACCGGCAATCTAGTTTACCTAACCTTACACGCCGAGTATGCAATTGTGGTACATTAAATCTAAGTACTTCCACAAGACTCATAGTGATATTCTTACAAGCATAGACAATTGTTGCTAGAAAAACCTATTAAGCAACTATTGGTTCCTTACTCTTGGACGGGTTAGAACCATTGACAACGTCGACTATGGTGAATTCTGACAAACTATTCACCAATTTCTCCTCTTTTCTTGGAGTCTTAATCCGCTTTAATAGGGACTTCTTCATAGGGGAAGCTTGAACAACCTTAAGCTCCTTGGTCTTGTTCTTTGCACCTTTCACCCTACCCCTCTTCTTATACACTTCTTTGATCGGTTTCACTTGCACAAACCCATTGTCATGGCATCCAGATTAGTTCTTCTGATTGCCAAGCTCAATCTCATATTCTTTAGAGAAATCTCATCCTTCTCTATGCACTTCCGGTGCATTCCACAACTAGGAGAAGTCACTGCATTGCTTGGTATATGCTCTGCGGAGCTATCAAGCCCAACTGCACCTTAATCCGAGCCACCAGACTTTCGCTCGCTACCACTCTCCAACCCATCAGTATTCAATTTTGTCTGCACACCAAAGCTACTCTTTCCACCACAAGCAAAAAACCGCCGGCGTATCTCCTTACTCACGTTAAGCTTAGCAGCCAACAAAAATTTCTCCAAACCGACAAGGAAAGTAGTTTGTGCCCCAAATACCAACATCGGTCTAGCATCTGGTGTCACGTCCACCTGGTTTAGAGCAAGCTCCAGATTTAGTCGTGCTAGGGAAGGGTCAGTTCATATCTCCTCCGGCAATGGAGTTCCAAAATAAGGTAAGCCTACATGAATGACAAGGTCACAATCCCTGCACCTACCATACAGATTCTCAAAAAAAAAAAAAAAAATTCCAAATCCACATCAATATCGTCTTCCATCGTAAAACTACGCCGAAAGATGATAGGTTGCAGCAGATCCATTTCAACTCGGATTCGGATTCTCCCTACATTGAACTCCGTTGTGTCATTTTGAACATAATGACCCATTGCGCTGCCAATCCTTCGAAGACCACAATCAGTGTGGAAATCTGGCGGCAATCCACGCACCTTGATCCATAAAGCTAGGGTGGTAAGTGGGATATCCTTGATCGCTCCAACCCCATCATATGGTGCCAGGACAATCGAAACCCTATCAAAAGTACCCCACAGACCACCCTGGAGAATCTGATTACTATTAGTTGGGTTTGACAAGGTAAACAAAAACCGATCCTCATGTTCTTGAATGGTGTAGCGGCCATTTAACTGCCATGCTCACCAGAATATCCCCATAAACTGCCGCTTATTGAAAGCTCTGGCCATTAACAGTTTTCCAACAAGATACGCCTAAGAGCGACGCAACCCTTCGCAGCAAACAGGCCATAAATCCACTGGCCCAGAGATGCAGCTAGACGAACTACCATTTCATCGACGTCCTCTATGCAGTCCGAGTTAGGGTTATTTGTGAGTTAGGGTTTCTTTCCTATCTCTTGTGTTTATGCGGCTACTTGAGAAATTGGTAAGCGTTTATTATAAGTGTTCGGGGTCAAAATATCTCTCTACCACTTATTCGACTTTGACAAGAGCTATGACTTATTGTCAAAAAGGTAGTACCCTCACAATGTGGTTTCATTGGGGTTAGTGCCCCTTACCTCTACTATCTTCTCTCCCTCCACTGTCACCCCCTCCCCCCGGGGGGTTCTTTTTTGGGTTGACTACTCTAAGCCGGAGGCTAAGGTAGTGAATGTGCATTTCGAGATCCTTTTAGGACTCAAGTTTCAAAATAGCTTCTAGAAACCAACACTTAGGACCAATGAAAGATCCAAACACTCAAGTAGGTCCATAACTCAAAATGGATCGAGTCAGGATTGCTAAACACCCAAACAAAACAAGCCTACAAAAATAAAAACAAGGTAGAAATAGATCACCTGGCTTCTTTTGAATCGAAAATGGTTTGTCAATTACCCAGATTCTTTGGAAGAGAAAGCGATGATCATCATTTGCTTCAAGTTTCTTGCAAGTCAGAGGCTTGCCTAACAAATAGAATTAAGTGAATTTTTGAACCGAGCTGCCTCAAATTCTTGTCAAATTCACTATGCTACCACCCCTAGTTAGAACCAAGGAGGCACCGAAGCTAATGGTGATGGAATCCATGGCCGTCATGGGAAAGAACAAGTAAAGTGTTGTGAAATTTTAATTAAAACTCGCAAGCACACGAATAGTCGTTAGTATAGTGTGCAAGTACGAGGTCGTTCCAACTGAGGATTGATAATCAATTTAAATCCTAACTCAATTAATCCAAACACAAAATCATATAAACAATCAAACTAAAGAAGATATATTTTTAAGGATTTCGACTAAATAAATAATGTAAAAATTAAAGAAAGAAAGAAACAAACAAATAATGATAAAACCTAGGGTTTCATAATCAACCACTAACAATCCTATTTATGTTTCAATGCAATTAACAGATTTCTTTGTTTCTCTAGATGATAATTCCCGTATCTAAGTACTTCTCAGGTACTCTAGACCATAGTTTTCCTTAAGTGTATAATGCTCTCCCTCTCGGGTAAAGATCTTATATCCTAACTATGCAGTTTATCCTTCTCAGGTATAAATTTAACATCCAAGACTCATTACGCTTTAGAAAACAAGGGAATCAAGCAAACCATTAGTCTTTCTCAAGTAATAATGTAATTTACCACACTTAATCACAAGAAGCTAATCAAATTATATTGCATCTCTGCTTCAAATTTGTCTTCCAATTACTATATGCAAAGCCCTAAGGTGATCAATCAAAGAACTTAAACATAAAGCATCAATTCAAATAGTGATTAAGAATTCATCATAAAGAAATTATAAATCCATCAATAAAACATCAAAATACATAAAAATTCATGATAGGGCATCATCCTAACCCAAGAAAAAGGTTTAACAAAATAAAACTAAGTAAAATATAGGAAAAACATAAAAATAATGGAAGGGGAAAAGATGGGGAAGATGGATGAGTAATCTCTGCTCCTTAGGCATCTACATTGTGCTCCCGAGACTCTCCTCTCATGTAAAATTCCCTGAGCTATTTTTAAGGAATTTTTGAAGTTTGGGTGAAAGTGACATATTTAGTGACATGGCCCTTCTCATTGATCAAGGGGTTAACTGACTGACCAAGAGTAGCAGCCAAACGTGTCAGTTACAATCTCATGAGTCATTTGGACATTTGTCTAGTGGACGGAAGAAAAGTGATGGAAGCTTGACAAGTGTCACAAGCTTCTTGGTGGTTTATTAAGAGTTAGACACTTGGTCCATTTCCATCTGTTCTCTTTTCCTATAAATAGGGACCAGCCCCCATCTCCGGTACATAATCCCATTTTGCCGAGAGAAATTTCCATCTGTTCTCTTTTCCTATAAATAGGGACCAGCCCCCATCTCCGGTACATAATCCCATTTTGCCGAGAGAAACTCTCTCTCTCTCTCTCTCTCTCTCTCTCTCTCTCTCTCTCTCTCTCTCTCTCTCTCTCTCTCTCTCTCTCTCTCTCTCTCTCTCTCTCTCTCTCTCTCTCTCTCTCGCTCTCTCTACTTTCTTTCTCTAAACTTCGACGGATCATAACTTTTTATCTGTAACTCCAATTTAGGATCCGTGAAAGGCTACAGATTCGTCTTGATGTCCTCTTTCTATCCATAAAGGTTTGAGTTAGATCCAAATGTGATTTCTAGAAGGCTCGTTTTAGGAGGCTTAGTTTACGATCGGTATTCTAGGAGGCGATTTGTATTATCGAGGTGAGTGGGTTGTGTAATATGTTTCAAATATTCTTATTTGCTATACAAAAATGGTGGAAAAGCATGATTTTAGCTATTCAGGAAATATCTCTCTATTTTCAAGTGAAACATGTCTATTTCCAAAATATGCGGAGTTTATATATATTATGTGCTGGATCCATTGTTTGACTAGTCATGAAACACGAGAACTTCTTAATTGGTTATGCCGAGGTAAGGATGTGTCACATGGTGGTATAGGGCTAGAGAAGGCCATTAGGGTGCCCATGGTGTTCATAAATTGAAGGATAATCAATAAGAAGGGATGATGCGATGTGATGAATTGTTGTGCATTGATGCATATACGATATACTACTTTCTAGCGTGTGTAAAATGACATGGCTTTACAGGCATATTACATGATCCACTCACTGAGCGCGTGGCCCATCCATCTATAATACCTTTTGCAGAGAACTACTTAGGTTTTGACAAACCGAAGTGGGTTGGATGAGCCTAGAATGAATAGCCTAGAAGGAAGATTTTATTTACATTCTGCTTTGTAACACTCACATCTCGAATTCGAAGTCAGGTGCTTAAAATCTACTGACACCGGATCCGGGGCATGACATAGTTATAACATAAAAATCATGTGAAAATTGATTTCACATTTTTAGATGGTTGTCCAATAATCAGCACGATACTCTAACCCAAGCCCTAGCCAAGAAAAAAAAATTCTAACACCCTAAATTTCTTTTACCAAAAACTGCCGCAAGCTCCTAGCCCTTGCTAACCATACTGTACACTGCTCATGTAGCCCTTGAGCACCTGTGTGCCTCCTACTGCCCCTGCAGCATCGTCGCACGCCTGCTGCCCCTGCAGCACAGCAGCATGCTCATTCTTGTGCAGATCAGCTTGTTTACACTCCCCGAAACGTCTTGATCAGGACCTCAGATCAAAATCATTCCTTCATCAAATTTTTTCGTCTCTGCCTCTTCTATCTGAATTCCAAATTTCATCCTTATTGAAGTCGTTTTGAGATCTGTACACCATTCGAAGTGGGAGCTGTCCAGAAGTGAATCTGCTCCTAATTTCAACAAGTAAGTTTTAAAGATTAAAGTTCCTGCTTTCTTGTCTTTTAAATTCCTTTATTTTCTGCAGGATTTTCAATATATGAACATGGGTTCGATTATTTAATAAAGTGGAATTGTGGGGATTCACGCTTAACGAACTAAGAGTGTTCGTATGAACTAAGAACGTCCTTAAGCATCAAATTGTGACCATATTAAAACATTATTGTTTGGTCTAATCCAAAAGAGATTCTTGGAAATTGTTTTCTTGGTAGCATAGCTCAGAAATCTTATTATTTTAGTTTTCATGGAAGTTTAGCTCCGAAACTAATATATCTTCTCTTCTTATTTTCAGGATGTCGAATGAACCTAGACTCGACTTTTCCATGCTTGACTCAATAAGCTCGAATTACCACAGTTGGGTAACAGATGTTGAGAACCACCTCACTTCAAAGGGAATATTACCCATATAGACGTATGGGTTCATATAACCACCCTAAAAAGGAAGGAAACCGTAGGTTTGGTGCGGATACACTAGGTGGCAATGCCACACGTGGGAGAGGTGGTCGTGGTATCCGTGGTTGTGGTAGTGGCACCATGGCTTGTGGTGGAAGCGACATGGGTCGTGGTGGTGGCACCAACCCTCCTAGGGAAAACCCACAATGTGCACAACGTGCACCTCAATTAAAGGCAGGCAATGACAATGACATGTGTCATCGATGTGGATCAAGTGAGCATTGGTTTAAGCAATGCAAGGCTAGCGAGCAACTAGCTTCAAGATACAGGGCATACAGGGACCTAAGGGAGCAAGAAGTGTATCTCACAGAAGAAGAAGAAAATGGTGGAGACATCCATCTTACCATAGAGGACTTCAAAGCTGACGATGAAGTGCACAAGGATGCCGCAGACTTTGATTAGATTAGTCCTTTTATTTTCCAAGAATTTTTGTAATGGAAATATGCCTTAGTCAATAAATGACAGTTGTATTAAACTCTTTCTTATGTGGTGCCCCCAATGAAATATGATGTTTAGGAAAGTCATTGAGATTAATGGTACTTAAGAAAGCCTCGCTCCACCAACATCTCTCTACTTTCCTGGTCATATTTGATTGGAGTTACCAAACGGATAGAGTGACAACAATGTGTCTTAGTTTGATTTAATTTTGGATTAGACCTTTTGGGACCTTTGATGTAATCATTGGCTATCTTTATTAATAAAGTATTGTATTATTGTTCGATGTCATGGACATGTTTTAATTCCAAACTTTACTATTTTTCAGTATGTTTCATGGAGAGTTGGAATGCCTTGTTGATAGTGGCACCACACATACTGCATTGCGACATAGGCAACTATTTCTATGGATGACACCTAGTCGATCTTTTGTGACTACGATGGCTAGACCATCACAATTGATTCATAGTCAAGGACCAGCTCAATTTATGTTGTCAAATGGCACAAGTATTAATGTTGCCGAAGCTCTATATGCTCCTAGGGCTGGAAGAACCCTATTGAGTTTTAAACATATAAGAGCCAATGGTTTTCATGTGGAAACACATTGTGATAATGGACAAGAGTTCCTTTGCATCACCTCTAATGACTACGGACATAAACGAGTATTAGAGAAACTTATGTGTCGATCTAGTGGGTTGTATGCAACCACTATTCGAGTTATTGAATCCAACCATATCATAAGAGATGACTTATGGGATTCTGAAGCATATAGGCTTTGGCGTGACCGTTTGGGACACCCAGGTCGTGATATAGTGATCCGTATATTAAAGACTTCACACGGACATCCATTTTTCAAAACGAAAAGAAGTCAGAACTAAAATTATATCCAAGGTAGGGCTGGCGCCTCCTACCCCATGCTGCCCAAAAGTGGTATTAACTCCACCAATACCTCCTTGGTTCCTTTTTCTACTTCTAAGTCAATTGTGACTTCGTGGCTCAACCGGATACTTCCCTGGTTGCTTCTAAAGCCCATCTTTCATTTTGCAAAGCCTGCTCTTTAGTAAAATTAGGATCTAGACCATCCTATGCAAAGGACACTAAGGAAAATATTCCATTCTTACAAAGAATCCAAGGTGATATTTGTGGACCTATTCAACCAACTTGTGGACCATTTAGATATTTTATGGTGTTGGTTGATGCATCGACACGATGGTCACATGTCATGCTATTGTCCACAAGAAATGCTGCATTTGCTAAACTCCTAGCACAAATCATTAAATTAAGGGCTCACCACCCTAATCATCCCATTAAGTCAATTCGTTTTGACAATGCTGGAGAGTTTATATCAAAAACGTTTGATGAATATTGCATGTCCATTGGGATTGAGATTGAACACCCTATTCCTCATGTTCACACCCAAAATGGTCTCGCAAAAGCTGCCATTAAAAGACTTCAAATGGTCGCTAAAGCATTGGTTATGCACACCAATCTCCCTATTTCTGCTTGGGGCTATGCAATATTGCATGCAGCAGTGCTCATTCGTCTGAGGCCTACTGCCACTCAACCTTTTTCTGCGTCCCAGATGGTTATTGGATATGAGCCTGATGTCTCACACTCACACATATTTGGGTGTACAGTTTATGCGCCAATTACGCCGCCACAGTGCACCAAAATGGGTCCTCAAAGTCGATTAGGCATTTATGTTGGATATGAATCTCCAACCATTATCCGCTACTTAGAACCCTTGACAGGCGATCTATCTACCACTAGATTTGCGGATTGTCACTTTGATGAGACAGTCTTCCCATCATTAGGGGGAGATAGGAACAATAATGTTCAACAGGAACGACAAGAATTGTCGTGGTCTTTCCCCACTTTGTCTCATCTTGATCCCCGAACTGCACAGTCCGAAATTGAAGTGCGGAAAATTCTTGATCTTCATAACGTAGCAAACTCTATGCCTGATGCGTTTTCTGATATCGCTAAAGTGACAAGATCACATATACCTGCTGCATAGGTGCCTGCAAGGATTGATATCCCTAAAAATCATAGACATGGCACCACCCCTAGGGGTATTGGGCATGGCGCCGCCACCACTAATACTGATGGCAATGTGGCTCAGGCTGGGCTCCCAACAAGGAAACGTGGGAGGCCCAAAGGTTCGATGGATTCTCGTGCGAGTTTGGCACAGAAAGATCTATCAATCATCGACATAAATAACCCGTCTCATGAAGATATTCCAAATTATGGTTATGTCCAAGAGACATCATTGGGGGACGCTCCAATGTTAGAACTAATTTCAGGGAATAGGGAGATCTCCATGAATTACACTAGTGTACATGAGATGTTGAATCGAGATTCTATTATCCTTGATGATGTGTTTGCATATTCTATTGCTCAAGGAATTATAGAACACGATGATATCAAACCTCGCCCCGTTGAACAATGTCAATGAAGAGCAGACTAGCCTAAATGGAAAGATGCGATCCAAGTTGAATTAGATTCACTAACAAAGAGACAGGTGTTTGGGCCTATAACGCTGACACCCCTAAGTATAAAGCATGTTGGCCATAAATGGGTCTTTGTTAGAAAGTGTAATGAGAAAAGTGAGGTTGTTAGATACAAAGCCTACCTTGTGGCGCAAGGTTTCTCACAACGCCCTGGAATCGACTATAAGGAGACATATTCTCCCGTAATAGATGTTACAACGTTCCGCTACCTTGTCAGTTTGGTAGTTTCCGAAAAACTTGACATGCAGGTTATGGATGTGGTTACAGCATATCTCTATAGGGATCTAGATTCAGAGATATATATGAAGGTTCCAGATGGACTCCAATTACCCAAGTCAATTGGCTTTAAACCACGGAGCGCGTTTTGAATAAGATTGAGATGCTCACTATATGGATTGAAACAATCCTGACGGATATGGTATAACCGTCTAAGTGACTACTGGATTGGGAAGGAATATGAGAACAATGAAATATGCCCATGCGTGTTTATAAAAAGGACAAGTTCCGGATTTGCAATTGTAGCAGTTTGTGTCGATGGCATGAACCTAATTGGAACTCTAGATGAGTTAAAGGAAACTGCTAAGTACTTGAAATCTGAATTTGAGATGAAAGATCTTGAGAAAACACGGTTTTGCCTCGGACTAGAACTCGAGCACAGTAGTGATAGGATTATGATCCATCAATCAGAATATACTCAAAAATTATTAAGGTGCTTTAATGAAGATAAAGCAAAGCCTGTGAGTACTCCCATGATCGGTCATAGTCTTGAGCCTGAAAAAGATCTGTTTCATCCAAGGGATGAGGACGAAGACTTATTAGAGGCTGAAGTGCCCTATCTAAGTGCAATAGGTGCATTATTGTACTTAGCTCAATGCACAAGACCGGACATCTTATTCGCAGTGAACTTGTTGGCTAGACACAGTTATTGGACAGATACTTGGTACGATTGATATGGACTTATTCTATCCCTACAGAGAGAAAAGAAATAACAGAAGTGTGGGATCGAACTCCACAAGGCAAAACGCCACCTTCCGTGCTCCTCCTCCCTTCCATCAAAATGACAACGATGTCTTGGAAGTCTACAAAATAGACCCTTGTTGCTACTTCCTCAAATCATGCAGAGATTATCGCTCTACATGAAGCCGTGCAAGACTGCATATGGCTGAGGTCTGTAGTTAGACACATTCGAGGAACTTGTGGTTTGAAGTCTACCGCATATGAACCTACATGCATTTATGAAGATAATGTAGCTTGTATTGAGCAAATGAAGTTAGGTTTTATCAAGGGAGACAACACCAAGCATATATCGTCTAAGTTCTTTTACAATCAGCAACAAACACTTCTAAATATTGAAGTGAATCAAATCAGTTCAGAGGATAATGTAGCAGACTTGTTTACCAAGTCGTTGCCTAAATCCACCTTCGAGAAACATGTGAAGAGCATCGGATTAAGAAAGTTATCTGAACTCCCATAATTGTAGAAATCAGGGGGAGACCTTGACATCAGGGGGAGGTATGATGTCTACATGTTTTATCTCGAAGAGTGAAGGACGTGTTGTGCTCTTTTTGCTCTTTGACCAGGGTTATTTTTGTCCCCCAGGGTTTTTGTTACCTGGCAAGGTTTTTAGTGAGGCAACGATCAAAACGTCATCACCGAGTTTGAGCGGCACAAGGGGGAGTGTTGAAGGATGTCGATTACTCCATATTCACGCACGTTGTGCTCTTTTTCTCCTTCGACCAAGGTTGTTTTTTCCCACAGGGTTTTTATTACTTGGCAAGATTTTTGACGAGGCAAATTAGAAGCGCATAGCAGAGGCAACACTATTGACATGGAATATCCAAGGGGGAGTGTTGTAAATGATAATGACTATTCATGCAATAAGTATTGTTTAATGTATGCGATTGGCAGACTCGTAATGTGCGATTGATTAGTATAGCTATTATGTATTGCCTTTTGTATACATAATGTAACCCTATATAAACCTCATGGTGAGATGAATATAATACAATACAAATTTTTCAATTCTCTACAACATCTTCTTCTTTTTTTAATTCTTATTCCACCAATTTCAAAACTGAGACTTGAACTTGTGAATTCTATCATGTTGAACAACCAAACTATATTATCTCAATTAATTGTACGCATATTTACCAATTTAATTGATCATATGGTTGCAAGCATATTTACCAATTTAACTGTTGACAGCGTGCAGAGAGGCAACATGTCTGATGTTGATGCACTGTTGGAACGGCTGCCCGCTAGAGCGGTGGTCGACAGGCTTGCCGCAGGAGGATATGACGGCAGCTGAGGCAAAGGAGCAACATTAGACTCCTTTTCTGTTGGCTTGGGTTTGGGCCTGGGTCTCTGAGCATGGGCTCAATCTTGGGCTGATGGGGCAGAGGAGTCTTCCTGCTATGCAAGACTTGATTTGGACTTGGACTTACAGGTTTAGGCTCGGGTCAAGGCAATCGGGGCCCTAATGTATTACGATATTGAGCATGTGTAAGGTTGGATTAACTTCTATGAGTCTTCTATGATGTTTCTAGTGTCTTACTAGTACAATAATTGCATGATTGGCAAGTGAGAACTAGTTGAATGATTTCTTTTCCGTAGGAAGCGAGTTTTTTCATTCTTGTATAGCCTCACTTAAATGTGAGCATCCAAGAGATTTCAATGATCTGCTCTAGCTTAGATAGTTTAATTCGGATTTTCTTACTGAGTTTTGCTTATGTAAATTATGGTAAACTCAAACTTGTTGGCTGTTGATTTAATATTCAACTTCTATTTCAAAAAAAAAAAAAAAAGCATGGCCCATTTCAGGTTTATGGTGAGTTGAGATTGTGGTTAAATAAAGAAACAGGAAAAAAAAAGTAACAAATTAAAATGCCCTTCTTGATGTGGAGGTCGGAAGACCTTCAAAAATCTTCTACAGATTAATGGAGTAGCGTCCATGGCTCTCTTGGAAATCAATACATTGCAGGCACTGACAAGCATAAACGACTATTGTCTATATAGTTTACCATCTCTACCATTTCGAGATATTTTTTTTTCCAAAGTTTTGCTAAATGTCGTCAGATTTTGGATCCATCTGTATGCCAAGAGAAGAATACTTTCAGGTTTGAATTCCTATCCTTTCGAATTCAAGATGATCTTATAGTTCTGTACTATGCTTGGTTGTCGAAAACATACATGTTGTAAGCGAACGTTGTATATATTCTATAACTGCATTTCGAATTAATTTTAAACTGTTTCAAAATTTCAATTGGTTATCTATGATTTGAATCTGGTATATATCAACTTCATCTTAATTGATGGTCATGCTCGCTTTTTGTGTATTGTTGACCTATCTAAATCTCTATTCACCAAAGTTTTATTTCGATTTTGGAAATGCATGACTGCATGAATTTCAAAGGTCCCGACTCAAAATATGAACCCATTTATATGCAGAAGTCATTTTTACTTTCGATCAAATCAATGAAGTCATATTTGGTTTTGTGTTTGTTGGCTATTGTTAGTTAGCTGAGGTTATATATTAAGCTAAAACGTTTAGGAAAAGTTCTGGATTAAGTTTACTATAAACAAGTTATGCCCTAGTTAGAGAAGTGGATTCGTAACCTAGGTAGAGTCTCGTTATGCCCTAGTTATATCTCCACATGCTGGAGATTAATTAATTCTGCCAGTTCTGGATTTGATAAGGAAGTTAAGGGCTCAGGCGAGTTGTGGTGGTCGCTATGATGGAGCCAAAGAGGAGTCGAGGAAAGCCAAATGACGCCTATCAAAGTGTTGTCAGTTTTGAGCAGCTTGCTTCGTCTCCTCCACTGAAGGAAGGTGTGTCCTTACAGCAGGCCGTTGTGGGAAGACGGCCAAGATATAATAGCTTTCATAATTAGTCAATCCCTTGCTACTAGCTAGTCTATAGATAAATTCTACCGTACCTACGTATATGTCATACACATATTTACAAATATAAGAACAAATTTGTTATCATTATGGTAAGGAGAGTCATTGTTTTTGTAATTTTAAGCTATTAGAGATAATTACTCTACCTACAACATTTTTACAAGTTTATGAATAAATTGTTGTCAATGTGCTAACTTGGTTCAATTATATGTAAGTAGCTAGTGTACAACGAATGTTGTAACTTTATGGTGATTGTAGTAAATTTGGTTTAATTAAATTGTAATTTTCGTTCAATTAGATGTAAAATGAGTGTATAAGTATCGTAGAGTCTATATTGTCACCAACCTTGGTTAGCTCCCTCAAAATTCTAGTGATGTCTTATACTACAATTGCATGCCTTCGTGAGCATTGATTTGATTTTCTAGAAGTGGTGTTGATGTTCTCCAATAGGGATTGAAGCTTTTAGTCTAGTTTTGTTTTCATTTTAATAACTATAAGTGCTGCTCATTTCTAATGAGTGTTATTTGTTAGCGAAATTCACCTCACATTCAAATATTCACACACTGGTAGTGAAGGGCCATGCTCTCCTCGTCTTCTTGTAAATCCAGCATCGATCAGAAGTTAACATCGAACTCTACAATCATAGAAGAATAACCCACCTCTGACTAGCCACCTGCATTTGTTGATATTGTTGTCTTTAATTGATTGTAGATTACACAACTGTTTAAATGTTTGGTCAGTCAATTCAGCCTCTTGAGTAAATAAATACAACATTTTCTTCAAACTTTAAACTAAATGAAATTGTTCCATTGGAAGTGGGAAAATTTCCTCTTCTTAATTTTGAAAATTTTCTAACATAAAGTTTCTGAAACACTAATGAGATGACAGATGTTTACAACAAGGAAGGATTCTTGATGGGCTAATCATGCCTTCATTATGCTGGTTGAAACTCGGTTTCTTTACTGTTCCCAAAGCAAGCAAAAGAAATTTTTCTTTTTCTTTTTTGTAACAATAGAGAATTAAACCCTTACTTGAGCCTGGTGAACCAAAATGATCTTGCAGTTGTTGGACCATCAAGAAGCATCCCTTCTCTTTTCTTTCTTTTTTTTTTTTTTAAAGCTGAAATACAGCAAAAACCAGACCAAGGGATCTATCAGAAATTACATATGTTATTACATCAACTACAATTGTGATTCCTTTGGAGGATCACGTACTTGTATAAAGAAGCATCCCTGAAATTTCTGATTAGGGGAAGAAAAGCAACATTCTCAGTGAGAATTTGTATTTATCAAAGGGGAATAAAGGAAGAGAATAATGGGCAAAAGCATCTTTGTGTACAAGGTCATCTGCCCTTGAGGTTTCTTTCTGTAATGCTTTTGCACTTCTTTTAAGTTCACCCAAGCTGCTTTAGCTCTTTAATCATCTCTCTCTGGTTTGCTTTGCTTTGCTTTCTATTAGCTCTGCTGCAGAAGGAGGAGAATTGTGCACTTCAAACAAAATTACAAGAATGCACTGGTGAGGTGTGCTGTAAACTCCAACACAAGGAATGTATAATAGAGGGCAATTTTGGGCGGCTGATTTTGTATACAGTTTGAGAATATAAGGCTGAAAAAGAATCTGGGAAACTGAACTTGCACAAGTCACTAGGATTTTCAAGTCTAAAAGACTATGTTTGTCCTTTCAAGTGGGGCATCTCTCTCTTTCCAGAAAAATATGGAATTTTGACAACTAATTAAGCCCTTTCTTTTCTTCACAGATTTTTTAGTGCCATTTCTTTCACATAGAAAATACCTTCACTATTGCCCTTCCCTTCAAATCACTTGTTCTCAATCAAAACCTTGATCATTCTTTATCCCATCAAGGCACTACTTTTTAACTTATATCACTAACCAAAAAGGCAATGTCAAGCTGGTAGTGGTGGTATAGATTCCCAAAATTTTAAGCCTAAGAAATAACAAATGAAAGTCTTATCTAGCTTTAGATTGTAGTCTTGAAACCAGAATAGCAGAACTCATACTCTGAATACTGTACATGTTCCTTTAGGAACCAGAACCTCCTTTCTACCCAAAGCACCCAAGTGCCTCATATTCACAACCTAAGGCTATCAACAAAGCCAGAAAAGTTCAAGTACACGGTTGCAAATTTCTTGCTAAACAAGAATCCTTTGGCTTTGGAACATAAGAAGCGAAGAAGCAAAGATTATTGAAAACCCCTACTAGCATTGAAGCTGTTCTTGTGTGTTAAAAGGTGAGAGGAATCTTGAGATCTATATTTGCTATATAGTCCATCTTCTGCGCATATCTTGTTACTGATAGTACGCAATTTGTTTTTCAGGTACAGAGCTGCTGCAGCAGTGAAAGATACTTTAAGGCTTTAAGCATCAATACTTGAAGCATCAGTACTCTCATTAGTTTCACGCTGGAACTTCCCATCGTTCGAAAGTTTTTGGTGCCATTCCCACTAGGCAGGCTCAAGAGGTTACAGAAGACCTGAAATTTCCAGAAGAGAAGCATCCACACTTGCAGCAATGAAATCACAAGCTGGCCCTAATCCCCAGGAGGACTACAAACTAAAGGACACGAAACCCCAGCTTGGGGAACGATGGCCACATGGAGGAGTTCGCGGTGGAGGAGGGTGGATAAGCAGCGAAAGAGCAACAAGCACTTACGACCTTGTTGAGCAGATGTTCTATCTCTATGTTAGAGTTGTTAAAGCCAAAAATCTTCCAACAAATCCTTTAACAGGAAACTGTGATCCTTATGTAGAAGTGAAGCTTGGAAATTACAAGGGAAAAACTCACCATTTTGAGAAGAGAACAAACCCTGAATGGAAGCAGGTGTTTGCATTCTCAAAAGAGAAGATTCAGTCCTCCATACTTGAAGTATATGTCAGAGAAAAAGACATGGTAGCAAGAGATGATTATATAGGGAAAGTGGTGTTTGACATGCATGAAGTGCCAACAAGAGTTCCACCGGATAGCCCTTTGGCTCCTCAATGGTATAGATTAGAACACCGGACAAGCGATACTAAGGTTAGAGGAGAGGTTATGCTTGCAGTTTGGATGGGAACACAGGCTGATGAAGCTTTCCCAGAAGCTTGGCACTCGGATGCTGCTTCAGTTCATGGAGAAGGAGTTTTCAGCATTCGGTCCAAAGTTTACGTTTCACCAAAACTTTGGTATCTCAGAGTCAATGTAATTGAAGCTCAAGATGTGGAGCCGCATGACAAAAGCCAAACACCACAAGCTTTTGTGAAGGTTCATGTTGGAAATCAGACACTCAAGACAAAGTTATGTCCAACTAAAACCCCCAATCCAATGTGGAATGAAGACTTGATCTTCGTAGCAGCAGAGCCTTTCGAAGAACTGCTTGTACTTACGGTTGAAAACAAAGTAAGCTCTGCAAAAGATGAACAAGTGGGGAAAATAAGCCTTCCACTGACCATATTCGAAAGGCGCTTGGATCACAGACCAGTCCATTCTCGTTGGTTCACCCTCGAAAGATTTGGTTTTGGTGCATTGGAGGGAGACAAGAGGCATGAGCACAAGTTCTCAACCAGAGTCCATCTAAGAGTCTGCCTTGAGGGTGCTTACCATGTTCTAGATGAATCAACCTTGTACATAAGTGATGTGAGGCCTACTGCTAGGCAGCTATGGAAGCAGCCAATTGGGATTCTTGAAGTGGGGATCTTAAGTGCTCAAGGGTTTCTTCCAATGAAGACCAAGGATGGTAAATCAACAACTGATGCTTACTGTGTAGCCAAGTATGGGCAGAAATGGGTGAGGACCAGAACAATCATCGAAAGCTTCAGTCCGAAATGGAATGAGCAATACACATGGGAGGTCTATGACCCTTGCACCGTGATCACACTAGGAGTTTTCGACAACTGCCACCTGGGTGGAAATGAGAAACCAACTTCTGGCAGTGGAGCTAAAAATGACTCAAGAATTGGCAAGGTAAGAATCCGGTTATCAACTCTTGAAATGGATAGGATTTACACCAACTCCTATCCACTTCTTGTTCTTCACCCATCTGGATTGAAAAAGATGGGGGAACTGCAACTAGCAGTAAGGTTCACCTGTCTCTCATTAGCAAATATAATCTACCTCTACGGCCATCCCTTGCTTCCCAAAATGCATTACCTGCATCCATTCACTGTAAACCAGTTAGATAGTCTGAGATATCAGGCAATGAACATTGTAGCTGTGAGACTTGGCAGAGCTGAGCCACCACTAAGAAAAGAGGTGGTGGAGTACATGCTTGATGTAGATTCCCACATGTGGAGCATGAGAAGAAGCAAAGCCAACTTTTTCAGAATTGTTTCGCTCTTCTCTGGCCTAATCTCCATGAGCAGGTGGCTTGGCGAAGTTCGTCACTGGAAAAACCCAATCACTACAGTTCTAGTTCATGTTCTGTTTGTCCTACTGATCTGCTACCCAGAATTGATCCTCCCTACGATCTTCCTTTACATGTTTCTCATCGGAATATGGAATTTCCGTTTCCGCCCCAGAGTTCCACCTAGTATGGATACTAAACTTTCATGGGCAGAAGCTGTTCACCCAGATGAAATGGATGAAGAGTTTGACACCTTCCCTACATCGAAGGCCCAAGACGTGGTGCGAATGAGGTATGATAGACTACGAAGTGTTGCAGGAAGAATTCAAACGGTGGTTGGAGACATCGCAACTCAGGGGGAGAGATTCCAGGCGGTGCTCGGTTGGAGAGACCCAAGAGCAAGCAGCTTGTTCGTATTTTTGTGCCTTATTATCGCTGTAGTGCTCTATGTGACACCCTTCAAGATGATTGCTCTGATTTCCGGCATAGTTTGGCTACGCCACCCTAGATTCCGAAGCAAGCTACCTTCAGTGCCCAGCAATTTCTTCAGAAGACTGCCATCTCGGCTGATAGCATGCTCTGAGAATCGAGAGGCAGATAGAAAATTAGTTGCTATCTGTTCAAGCAGTACGGATTCCTTGTATTATTTACATTCAGATTTGCATTCCGTTTAGAAATTCAATTTCCTGAAGCAAAATAAGAATAAGAGCTGTATTTGGTTGTATTATGTTGAAAATTTCCAGGTCTGTTTGATATCAAGATCTCAACAACAAAAATATGGGAAAGGGTTTTGAAAATGTACCATCACTACTCTACAATAACGCAGTATTAATAAATAAATAAAAATTATAAAAAAATAAAAATAAAAAGCCACAAGGAATGGAGAGCAACCAAACAATGCAAACCAATGACCAGAAAATCAAAATGAAAATCATAACATCCCTTGCAAGGCAATGCCGATCAGTACAAAATCTCGGATCTCAATGTGAACAGAACATACAATCATAGTAAAGAAACAAACAAGAACGGGAACAAGTATCCTAAGTAAGAAAAGAGCTGACTGTCTAAAAGACAAGCTCATGAGGCTTCATGCCAGACCTAAGAGAGAATCTTGCAGCTAAGTATGTCTTCAAGTCTGGGACAGCCTCAATGGCCTTTATCAACGAAGCATCCACACTCTTCTGATCATCTTTCCTCTCTTGTGGGAACACTTTCTTGTCCTGGAATTTGTTGTTGGGAAAATATTAATAATGGAAAGAAAATTGAAATAAGCTGGTAGAGTATTTATGACTTTCCAATAGCAAACTTGAACAAAATATGGCTGTTGCAAAACAGATGGGTGTATCATGTCTCTACAAAAATGAAAACCGGATGAAACTGGCGTTGGAAACCAATTACAGAAATAAAGTGTCAATAGCATGAGGACACAACTACAAAGAAACCTAACAATTACAGAACATCTGTACAAACGGATTTACTATTAGAATCTCAACCCAGGATATACACGTATCTTATAAAAAGCCTATTTACATAACCAAAAAAAGGCAATGATGACACCTAAATTTTACAATTTTAAATCCATGGAATGGTAGAAGTAATACAGGAGAATTGTAAACTTCATCAGGAAATTGTAAATGACGAGTTGATAAGGCTAACCTCTTTCTCTGCCTCAAAAAACTCCCCCTCCCCCTTCTTCTTCTTCTTTTCCACGGCCTTTCCAAAATACTTGTCATCAAATTTTTCCACATTAACCCCAGAAATATCGACCTTGGTGGAAGTGCCAATCACATAGGACTGATTCACACGTCTCAAAGGAACACCATTAATCTTGAATGGCCCTGCAACAGCACTCAAGTTAGATATACACTCAAACAAGTTCATTGTAAGGAGCAGAAGGGAGACAAGTCAAACAATCAGAAAATCATTGGCTAAACCACTTCCGAACCTCTGTCTACAAAAATAACCCAAGAATTTTACTTCATCATACATTTTATGTAGACGTAAGATCATAATCCCAACCAGAAATTCATCTGGATAACTTAGATAAAGTAACAATGTATGTAAGACATGGTGATACTTTTGAAGATTGATGCATTCAGTTCTCACTACGCTAATCGCTTTTCCCCAAAAAGACAATCCTTTCGATA
Source organism: Rosa lucieae (assembly GCA_024704745.1). Classification (NCBI taxonomy): domain Eukaryota; kingdom Viridiplantae; phylum Streptophyta; class Magnoliopsida; order Rosales; family Rosaceae; genus Rosa; species Rosa lucieae. The sequence continues at coordinate 25,282,433 of CM045494.1, read as the reverse complement.
CATTTTCAATACTTACACAACTAAAAGCAACTAGCTTAGAGTGCCTATTACCCAATAAATAACTACTACTCAAGTAACCAACCACCCTAAAAACAATAGCAGTGTGCATAGGAGGTCATAATCTTCACATTAACACACAGAAAACGAAAGAACAAAACAGCTTTAACATTCGATTAATATTTTTCTAAGAGAAACCGAAGCTCACCAGTAACAAGAAGCAACCCAGACGAAAGCTGCTTAAGGAAAACAACTCTCTTCCCCTTAAACCTTCCAGCCAGTATAATCAACACAGTCCCGGGTGTAATACTCGCCCTACACACAAATACCAAACCCAAAAACAAATATGAAACACAGAACAAACACATTCTCTACTTGAAAAAACTAAAACCAGCGGAAAGTTACGCACCTGAGCTTGGTGGGCTTGGGCTTGTGCTTGTTGACCAGGGGCTTCTTGACGTCCTCAGCAGGGTAGAACTTCGGGGGCTTCACCGACGGAGCCTCAGCCGCCGGCTTGGCGTCGTGACGTGGGAAGGCACCGCCATTTTTGGCCTTGATGGCCCAGAGACCGCGCTTGTGGTACATCTTGGACCTGGAGTACTTACCCACTCCACGGACCAGATCTGGGTTTCGGGTCTTTCGGGGAACTCTCGCTTTTGGTGCCATTACGACTCTGCTGCGGCTGCGACAACGCTCTGAAACGGCTTGCGATGAAGAGAGAAAGAGGTGAGGGGATGATGTTAAACCCTAGAGACTTTTGTTATAGTGTTTCTTAAGTGGGCCGGTTGGTGAAGGATGGACTGGGTTGGGCTGCGATTCTTTTGTTGCATCTCTTCTTTTCTTTTCTTTTCTTTTTTTTTTTTTTTTTTTCTGTTTGTTTGTTTCTTAGTAGTTTTGAAGGAAGACTGATCTTCTATTTTGGTTAGTGCTTACTATGTTTCTTGGATCTTTTGTATCAGTGAGCAAGAACGTATTTGTTCAATTCTATGTTCTTGGTTCTTTGGTCAGTGGGTGTATTCCGGTGTAATTGAGATTTAAGTTTAATTGTTAAACATTTTGTAATCTTTTTTCGCATTAGTGGTAGTGAAACTTCATCGCCGTCTCTATAGATTTTCCTGTTTGATTTTGGGTGAACCACATAAAATTCTTTTATGTTGTGAATTTTCTGATTATTTTTATATTTTTGATACTTCATATTTTTTCCCCGCTTCCGTACAATAATATTGTCATCTTTTATCAAGAATAAGGATGAGTTATCTACATGTTACTATTAATGGATATTTTAAAAAAATAATAATAAAAAAAATCATTTGCCCACTCCACCCTTACTATGCCTGTGAGAATCAAACTCATAACCTTTACAATGTTTGAATTATAACTTACCAACAGGTCACAACGTTGAAAATTTGAGTGCTTTATTTATCTTTACTTTAAAGTTTATTGCCTTCTATAATTGAAACTATACTACTAATGTAAGACCCCAGAAATTTGTTATTAATTTCTAATGGTTTCTGAGAATTAATAAAGTGTTCGTTTGAGCTATTTCGTGGTTCGAGGGTGGAGCAGAAAGTATTTCAAACAATTATTATCTCTGAATACTTCGTCTCAAGAGTTGACTTTTGTACATTTAAATTCTGTGAAAACTTCATTCACGAAAGTTGTAGAGCGCGTCAATACGAGTTTGTACATATAAGGAACGCGAAAGTCGAAGTTTGTATGAAGAAGTTATCGCATTCGGACGAAAATTTCTGAAAATTGCAAAAAAGGCCAGAATGCCAGATTTCCATTTTGGGAAACTCAGTTTCTCTCTCTCTCCCCCCAAGCCCGCTTCGGCCTCCTCCCTTTGCAGGCTTCGTTCTTCCTCCTCCGGCCACCATAGGAAGCGATTCAAAGTGGGTTTTGCTCGCCTTGTTCTCCTCTAGAGGTCTGTGGTAACCATCGAGAGTGGGACAAGCTGTGGTGGGCACTGCAAGGCCAAGAAGAAGCCGCGACGGGGACAAAATAGTCTTTTTGGTTCTCCCTCCTCTGGCCACCATTGCCAGAGTTTCTTGAGGGGTTTTGTTGCCCAGAGGCTAGGGAAGGATTCTCCCATGGTAGCTTGCAACGATTTCATTTGTGGAAAACGGATCGAAGCTTTGAAGATCTAGGGTTTCAATTGGCCCCTAGTTGTGCTAAGGTAAAATTCGATCAATTGGCTTATAATTCGACTTTGATGTAGTTGGGAAAGTTGTAATTCAAGTTGAGATGAAGATCTTTTGTTTAGGAAGTTTGGCCAAATTCCGACTTTGGGTCGGCAGCGGCGCCGCCACTGTGGTGGTGTTTTCCTTCAGCTTCCGGCCACCTTGTGGTCTACTCTTCCATACAAGCATTTCGATATATAGTTTGTAATTTTTGGAAATCGTATGAGCAAGTTATGAATTTTAACGTTTTAGTCTATCGGTTTTCGATCCGTACGGATTCGGCCGTCCGATCGACTTGTAGTTGTGATATATTGACAATAGAAGTGTTCCGGAGACTTTGGGTGGTCTCGGATGAAGTTTCTCCTCGATTGGCATTACTTTTGAATTTTTGGTTTAATTTGGGAGTTTCGGGAATTAATTGTTTTAGTGTTTCGTGTACTAAATCGAGATCGTATCTTATTAGGTATTTGAAAAAGTTGTTTAAACAAATTGTTGTGCTTGTGTATCTCGTATGGTGTATGAAGACACAGCAGGATATAGAGGTGAGTAAATCTCACGGTGTTTCGGTTGATAAATTAGTTATGTTTTAATTAGTAGATTTAATTGTTAGCATGAAAAATCATATTTAAACAAATTATTTGTTTTAAAATATATGAACTTGATCGACAACGGTTCATGGGTAAGTTAAACAATGTTTTGTTATAAAATGATTTTTGAGAAGTATAATTTGTAAAACTATAATTGGTATTAGTGGCATCCCTAAGTGGATGACTGTGTGTGTGTGTGTGTGTGTGTGTATTTATGTGAAAAATATATATCTTGGTGGAATTAGGCGTGTTGTTCACTTTTGTTGTGCAATGTGATGTTGAGGAAAATAAATGGAATTCGAAAGAAAAGAGGTTTTTGTCGGTTTCAGCATTGATTGAAATGTGTACGATTTTGATGATGGTTTTGAAATGAGAACATATTATTTTGGAATTGGTGTCGCTACTGTTTTGAGGCTGTTGGAGATGAGGAATCAATATTATGTGATAACTTGTGTGGTGATCTGTGTGATGATTTTGTGTAAATGATGTGGGTTGTTGTGAGTGATTGATGTTGTGGTGATTGACGTTATTAATGGATGTTTTTAGTATTGTTCCTATTTATTTCTATTATTGAATTGTTGTTTTCTTGGTAATCTCCTGAACTAAATTATATGCAGGGATTACTATTTTCTGAATTGATTGGTTTTAATGTAATTCCCTGAACTAAACGCTATGCAGGGATTACTATGATTTGTATTGAATGTTTTAATGTAATTCCCTGAACTAAACTCTATGCAGGGATTACTATAATTTTTAGTGATTGTTTTAGGGGGTGAAATTTGCACACGCCTATTTACAAACCACACACCCTTTCATATTTTTAATAATATTTCAACTCACATTTTCTTACACTTCCTAAAATACCCTTAAAGTCAAGATTTTTCTTTTTTTCGTTTTGGGTCTTCACCAAACTCTCTCTCTCTCCTCCAAAACCACAACCAAACTCTCTCTCTCCCCCTCCAAAACCATGACCAAACTCTTGACGGACAAAGAAGGAGGCGGAGCCAGATTGGTGACGTAAGGGTTGGACTCCAGCGGCATGGTGGTGGCGGCATTGTCTGCGGCAATCGGCGGCGCCCGAGCCTAGGGGTGTACTTTCGGACGACGCTAACACCTGACGGGACTGACTGCGATTTGGTCTTTTCTGAGGCGATGGAGCGTAGTCTTGGGAGTGAGTAGGAGGCTTTGTGTCGTCGGCTACCTGATGATGCTCACTCATATTCGTTAGCTTGGCTTTGTCTTTCTCAAAAGGATGACAGAGATTCCGAGAAGGACGATCAGAGTGGATAAATGGCGGACGAACCAGGTCAGAGAGAGAGGACCCAAAAAAAAAAAAACTGACTTTGAGGGTATTTTAGGAAGTGCAAAAAGATGTTGAGTTGAAATATTATTAAAAAAATAAAATGGTGTGTGATTTGTAATTAGGGGTGTGCAAATTTCACCCCCTTGTTTTAATGTGATCTCATGAACTAAGTTTCTACGCAGGGATCACTAATTTTACTTAATTCTTATTGTGAGTACAGTTGTGCTTTGGGATCTGTAGTGAGTGTGAAATGAGTTGTGATGCCCTAATTTTGACAATTGCTTTATGTTTTGAGGCAATGAGTGGAATTTTGCGGTTGTGCCATTGAGGCAAAGGAATGATGATCTGATAGATTGTGGAGATGTAAAATGTTTAAAATATTGTTGGAGTTAATTAATTGTATAATTGACATCGTGGAAAATTAGATAAAATGAATCGAGAGACAGAGCATGTGGGTTTTAGTTTGAGTTAGTTTATGTGAGCATGATATTGTATGATATGGACTTAATGTTTTTATTGTGATAATTGCATATTGATTTTGCTAGGCTGAGATGGTTTAAGCATATGTTATGCGGTTATTCAGGTTTACTCATACGAGCATGCAAAACCTTACAGGGTTTGTCGCTTCAACCTGGTGCACTATTCCATGGTGTAGGGGTTATTGTGCAGGTTAGAATATCAAATAATCATTGTCGAAGCTAAGGCGTACTTTCTGTAGCATTGACGTAGAAGTGTATTGGTTTTAGTCTTCCGTTGTGTAGAGAGTTGGTGAGCGTGTTTGCTTATTAAATTGTAACTCAGTTTAATTTGTAAACTTTTTGTAATATGTGACTCTACAGAATGAGTTCGTTTTGCTGTCGGTGAGCTCAAATGCTGTATGGTGTAGTTTAAAATGAAAATTTCTTTATGTGTTTTCTGGTGATTGTTATGTTTATGTGTTTCGGTTTTAAATTTATTTATTCAAAAATTCAAGGCGTGACAACTAACATAAACAATATATACAATGAAAATAAAATGGATGCTCGCTATAAATGGAAATGCACTTAAGCTATCTAGTATAGAGCTTGAAGGAGACTACAT